>OY856415.1:560523799-561123799 GCA_963693085.1 Alisma plantago-aquatica
TGATACAAATTGTGATTGTGCCAATTTGCTTGTGCTCATGTAGCTAGTAGGATTGCATGGTTGTACATAGTTTTGTATCAGTTGAGATATGTCATGGGGGATTTTTTTGTTTGGGACCATCATGGGCCTCAATCTCTCTATAAAGGAAACCCTCTAGAATGGGACAACTCAATTGCTAAACTCCAGATAGGGTGAGCCCACCATGGGGATATGCCTAGATGACCTAAACTCCAAATATGAGATATGTGAATTTTGAAAATTTGTTAATGAGTCCCTAAATAGACCTATTCTTAGTACATGAGTTGAGTCACCTAGTGTGTGGTTCCTACAAAAAATCTTGAACCCTAGACTTCTTATGAAGATACCAACCCTAGAGAAAAGATGTCATCGAGTATGCATTTGAAAATCCATCTAGATATGGGAGATGTCCACCTGGAGGATGTTGATGATATATGATCTCTATAATGAGCCTCATACTTGGGTTGGTGGTTCCATGTGAACAAAGCTAGTTGGTGTACCACTTCTTAGTGTTGAGTAGATGGTTTTGATATGGGTAGAAATTTTGTGTCGTTTGATGTCATGATTTGACTTAAGTAGGTCCTTGAATGAGTTTCTTGATCCTTAATGCTCATCCTTAGAAATAAGTGATATTATTATGAAACAATGATATGGATTATGGATTTTCTATTTAGATAGTGGACAATGAAAAAAAGATGTATCTCTCTTGAGATATAAATATGATATATGTGTGATATGCCACTCATATAAACTTGACCTAGTATGTTGTCCTTCCTTCCATATTGTAGTGAAATATGTAAGTTTGAAATCATGAACTTAAAATAAAAATATATTTGGACCATACATTACATGATCACTGTGACGACCGTCTCGCGAAAATAAGATTAACTAATGCAGAAGCGTTCATCAAGCAGCGGATTATCAAAAATCACTAAAAATTAAAACCTTTTTATCAAAATATCCATTGAAGGGAAACTTTCTCACATAGAACCAAAGTAACATAATTACATTCTTGTTCACAGGTACATATTCTGTATCATCTCCTTTTGAGAAATACAAGCATTAAATGTCTTGTCAAGCTAAACACAGGCAGTATAGAATCTCGAGGCTCTAAGCCAAAATCTCGAAAGCACTAACTACTAATCCGAGGACCTGAGAGTACAGAGATGACAAATAGGACTCTATTTACATCTATACAAGGCATAACAGTCAGTGTCTCCACCTGAGACTTCACTGCTGTCTCTGCCGCTGCTATTGTTGTCCTTCACCTATTGAAGAATTCCTATCTCCTCGTCCGCGTCCACCTAAAAATGTGGTTCCCACGGGGGTGAGACAATTATAAAAATTGCCCCAGCGAGAGTTATAACTCTCCTCCAATAACATTGTTATTGCAACTTAAGCAGATAAAAATGAATGGAAGAATCATATTTGTATAGCAGCAGATATTTCAATGTCTAATAGATTAGAACATTATTCTATATCAGAAGCATTGCAACTATAACTTGATAGAATCAACATGTCATTTATCCTTTAAGGAATATAAAGAACATGTATAACATCTATTCAAACTACATAATCATTACCACTTCTTTAACTCTCTTCAGGATTAGATCATATATCTAAAGCCTGGTATTATCATTGTGAAGTCATGGCCCGTAGCCATATTCTTTTCATAAAGTGTTGGGATCTTAATCCCTCAATTCACCACTGGAAATTCTCATCCTTTCACAATTTCAATACCCTAACCATGTGATTCTGGGTGTTTAAACCCTTAGCTCATCACCTGAGCATTGTTACCACTTCCTTAGGTAACTAACACCTTTAGGTCATTTGACCAAGGTAAGTATGATACTTGATGCCTATTAACTCTCTTGCTACCTCTTATCAGACAACAAGATATATTATGGCACACAAGGCCCAATAAACAAATTCAAATTAATAACATATCACAGCGCATACCTGGCTATGCCCATCATCTCATGATACCTGCATGGTTAGCACATATGATAGCAGCACATCAATTATCTATCAACATCATGCAAAAACAAGGTATTAATAATTCAAGGGTATTACCCTTAATCCTTTACCAGGATTTGGAATTTCCATCACACATCTCATTTATCATTCATCCAATCATATTGGACTTATATCACAACAAGGTATACTAGTATTTGGGGTGTTGGATATGATATCTATCATATCTTGATGTCTCACTTCCCTCAACACCATTAACTTTCTTAAGTTCACATACTTAGCTTGTATTAGGGTATTACACATCCTAATACTTTATGCACTAGTTTATCACATTCATCATGTAAAGTAGTGATCAATTGTCACTTACTTGGAATATACAACTATTGCCAATACTATGGATTCATACATAAGTCAGGAATTAATAAAAAGACCATGTTAGGTCCTATTCAAAACAAACTCTAAGTCAAACATAGAGTACCACAGTCGTGCAACCAAAAACGGCCGTGCTAAGGGAAGCCACCACGGCCGTAATACCTTGCACAGTCATGCAAAGTGAAAATACCACGGCCGTGCTACCTAACACGGTCATGCTACAGGAGTTCACATCTTGAATCATATTCAAGCATGAATGCTATTCTCTTATTAGGGAATTATGGTTTCACATACCATTTCCCTTCATTAGAATAGGGATTGCATATAGCATCACCCTTCATTAGGGTTTCATATTACATTACCCATAATTAGGGTTTACTACTCAATCCCCATTAGGGTTTCTCATAGAATCACCCTCAATTAGGGCTTTACATGGATACACCTTCAATTAAGGTTTGAGTTCAATAACCCTGTCAATTAGGGTTTATGTTCATGTTTAGGGTTTCATGATCTCTTTGCTTAAGGATCATAACCCTTAATAATCACATGAATCATATTCATGTATGAATTCATACTACAACTTCTCAACTTGATTAGGTCATATCAACCCTTCAGTCGAGTACATACAACTATGATTAACATAATGTACAAAGTCATTGATCCTATAAGCAATTAGGGATTCATCCCTTAATTGGCACTTAATTACTTAGGTACTATTAGGGTTTCAACCATTTGTACCTTCATTGATTATCATTACTAATCATTATTGGATCAATAGAACATTCATCATCTTAATTCTCAAAGATTCAATCACATTGGACCTCCATTACATAAGGTATCCAATTGAATTAGGGTTTACTATTCATCCTAATTAGTGATTTCGCATGTAGACAACCTCTTAATAGGATTATACATGGAATCAGCCTCAATTAGGGTTTACATCATATATTGGATCCATGCATTTGTTATGCATTAATGATTAGTACCATTAAAGGTATCTCCCACCTAATCACATTAGGTTTACAAAAATGTTTGATCAATTGGACCTTCAATAACTTGAGGTATCCAAATAGATTGATCAATAGAACCTTCAACTGCACTAGGTATCCATTTGGATTAGTCAATTGAGTCTTTAATATCATTGGGTACTCAATTGAATCAACCCATTGTTCCTTCAATTACTTTAAGTACTCAATTGGATTAACAAATTGATCCTTCAATTGCATTGGGCATCCAATTGAATTCACCAAATTGAATCACAAACGGTTTGAAACCGTTTAAGCAAAAAGCTTTGAAACCGCATGGACTTGAAACTACATGGGTCTCAAACGGTTTGAGACCGTTTGGTATCAAACGGTCTTGAGACTGTTTGGACTCAAACGGTCTTGAGACCGTTTGGTCCAAACCTTTCAAAACCGCATGGACCAAAGAGTCAATCAAGACTTCAACAACACTCAATTCCAATCTATGGAATCTTAACCAATTGGATCATCAACTCAATCATCAATTGAGTCATGAACTCATCCCTTAATTGGAACTTCAATTAGGGTCTGATCTCAATGGAATTAGGGTTTATAAACACCAATTAGAGCTTTGAAGTTGATCATCAATCAAGCTACTAATTATGTTTCAATTGATTGCATTGGATCTTCAACCATTGAATTCATGGAACCAATCATCAATTGGACCTATGCTCATACTTCAATTGAGTTTAGTAGGTCAACCTTCAACGGATTTGACCCTCAATTGACCCTCATTTGGTCATCAATTAGGGTTTGATTCAATTGGATTAGGGTTTAGAATTGATGATTCAACAACACTCATCAATGCAAGATTGTTTACTTTGAAACTTTTGAACCATCATCCAAATTGGGTATGACCTGACCCCAAACGGTCTTGAGGTCGTTTGGATGACCTCCAAACGGTCTTGAGACCGTTTTCCCATCATATCACTCAAATCCAATCCATCCAATTAAGGTTTGGATCATGGGATTGATCACCAAATCAGCATTGCATTGTATATCAGCTTGGTACCTTTAGACCTTCAAACACCTAACCATACTCAACCCTAGACCTCCAAACGGTCTTCGGAGACCACCAAACGGTCTTGAGACCGTTTGGATGAGCTCCAAACGGTCTTGAGATCTTTTAGCTCATCCAACCTTTGGATTCTAGTGAAATTGCATCAAGGTTTGGTCTATCGAGTTGATCAACAAATCAGCACTTAATTGCAATATGATTTGGTACCTTTAGACCTTCAATTGGTCAACTATACTTGACCCCAGACCTCCAAACGGTCTTGGGGTGACCCCCAAACGGTCTTGAGACCGTTTGGGTGATCCCCAAACGGTCTTCAAACCGTTTGGGCTAATCAACCCAAAATCTCCAATTAACTCATTGGAATTTCAGCATTGTTTTCAATTAGGGTTTTCCCAATTGAATAGCCTTCAACTCACGATTCCTTGGGAGTTAATCCCTCAAATTTGGTGAGTCATTAGAACACATAATTAGGAACAGTAATACAAAACGGTCAACCCTTGGTCAACGAACTCAAACGGTCTTGAGACCGTTTGCCCAAAAAGTTCAATTAAATCAGATTGATAATCAGCACTTAATCCAATTAGGTTTCCCTATTGAATAGCCTTCAACTCACGATTCCTTGGGAGTTAATCCCTCAATTTGGTGGGTTATCAGCCTGCATAGTTAGGAACAAAATTCCCAAACGGTCAATGCTTGGTCAACCATTTCAAATGGTTTTGAAACCATTTTCTCCCAAACGGTTTCAAACCGTTTGCCCTTAAACGGTTTGCTGAAACCGCATAACCAAACAAATTAAAACGATTTGGAGTAGCTATCAAAACTGTTTGGCTTGGTAATTTTCTATGGATAAGCATATAGGATGATGTCATCATTCCCTTCCTTCGAACAACCAAGAACAGCAACCGTTCTTGATGGAAATTGCAGCAAAGAAACAAGAGTGTAGCAATTTAAAGAAAACAATCAACAAAGTATAGAAAATTGATGCAATATCAATGATTAAGGGTTTGAGTTATAAAACCCGCCTCAAATATGATCTACAAGCTCCAAGATACACGTATCTAATGGTGGATGAAGCTTCTCCAACTATTCCAAGGCTCAACTTCAAGATTTGGAGTGAAATGATCGGCTAGAATTGAAGATTGAGTGAAGAAATGAAGGAATTACACATTGTTTTATGATTTGCACCATGAAATCATGAAGAACGAAGATAAAAGGCTTACCAACAGGTTGGGGACGTTCTCCCTGCTGTTCTTAGCCTTCTTGGTCGGTTTTTCAAGCAAGGAGAAGAAGTGGGGTCGTAAAAGCCTTTCATTTGGCTTGGAAAAGGTACTTTTATAAGAAAATTGAGGAGAGAGAAGATACTTTATAAAAGTCTTTTAATTCCAAAATTGTTGCCACAACCTCCCCCTTGGTTTCTTGCATGAAAGGGCATCTCTATCCCCACCGAACTCCCTTCCATTATCCATGAATTAAGGGAAAAGAAAATAAGCACCTTAATTCTTATTATATTAATATCCCATGTGTGAGTGGAAATTACTTTCCTTTATAATAAGGTGAGTGGAGTTTCACCTCCTTTAGATATTTTCGTTCCTTATCTTGGAAAAATAACGTCCATACTTATTCAAAATCAACCAATAACATTTTGGTTGAAGGCCCTTTAATTAATACATTCATTTTTGCCCTAAATTGGATTAGGGTTTCACTTAGGATTAAATCTTGATTATTTTAATATCAAGATTCTCTCTCCTCCATCTTAATTCAAATGAGAAGTAACTCTCATTTTCTTTGCTCTACATGATGCCAAGAAACATTAGGGACTTTATTGAAGTGGTAATTTGCATATCAAACCCTAGGTTTTGGGTAAATCGCACATTACACCAAAACTAGATTTTAATGCACAACATTGCTTTATGAGCTCTTTCTTGGTATTCAGGATTCCATAAGACATAACTCAACATCATATTCACTCTCATGATGCTTCAACACATGAGGAACATATTATCATGCACAATTTGCACATAAACCCTTCAACTTGGGTAATTTGCACATTAGTCCAAAATAAGCAAACATTGCTTCAACATTGTCCAAATAGGACCAAAATTGAAACATAAGTTCCTCATAAGCCCTAATTACTTTTCCCAAGGTAAGATTAAGAATCTACTCAACCTTATTAAGCAAAACCTCTAGGGTTAACACATAACCCAGGTCAGGGATGTTACAAATTATAAACCCCTAACAAGGATTTCATCCTCGAAATCCCAGGAAAAGGAGGAACATATTGTTCATTAATCATGCCCTCAAGTTTCCACATATCATCTTAATATCCTGGAGATATTATGAACTCTGTGATTCCACACAAAGCTCGTTTCATTAATTCCTCTATATCATTGTTTATGTTTATGCAAAGCATAAACCCCTAACATATGATGTCCATGTCATTGAAAGGAAGAAGCATAAAAGAACATACTTCAATAATCATTCAAGAATACTTATCAAAAGGAAAAACATATATATCTAACAGAGATAATTCACTCAGTAATCCTTTATTCATAACGTCTATTTAGCAAACTCTATGTAATTGGGAATGTTCACATAGTTCTTCCTATTAGTTGGGAATGCCACATAGCTTTTCCCTTTTTGTTGGGGATGACACATAGCTTTCCCCTTTTTGTTGGGGATGATACATAGCTTTCCCCTTTTTGTTGGGAATGACACATAGCTTTTCCCTTTTTGTTTGGGATGACACATAGCTTTCCCCTTTTTATTGGGAATGACACATAGCTTTTCCCTTTTTGTTGGGGATAACACATAGCTTTCCCCTTTTTGGTTGGGAATGACACATAACTTTTCCCTTTTTGTTGGGGATGACACATAGCTTTCCCTTTTTTGTTGGGAATGACACATAGCTTTTCCCTTTTTGTTGGGGATGACACATAGCTTTCCCCTTTTTGGTTGGGAATGACACATAGCTTTTCCCTTTTTGTTGGGGATGACACATAGCTTTCCCCTTTTGGTTGGGAATGACACATAGCTCTTCCCTTTTTGTTGGGGATGACACATATCTTTCCCCTTTTTGGTTGGGAATGACACATAGCTTTTCCCTTTTTGTTGGGGATGACACATAGCTTTCCCCTTTTGATTAGGAATGATACATAGCTCTTCCCTTTTTGTTTCTATATTTCTTATTTCATGATACTCATTAGATTGTATCAGAATGACTACCTGATCAGGGCAATCAAAAAGATATCAATCTAAGAGTTTCCATACTCACTTTATCATCAATAGTTGTATACCTGGCCAGGGTTTACAAATACTGAGATCAAGTAGTATGCACTTACATGCTATCATATTCCTTGCTTTTCATATCATTATACACACATTATTTCCACTTGTTCCAACATGACTAAGTCATATAGGAACTCTTTTAAAGCTCAAACTTTCTGTATTAAGGACTGATAACCTAGATCGTAAGGCTAGTATCCAGTCCACTATATGCATTACTGTTGCCCTAATCTACCCAACAAGAGCATGATCATAGGATTCTCTATCCTGATCAGGTCTTAATGGGGATTCTCAGGCACTTGTTCTCCTCTTGCCTGGTCCCATGCACCCTCTCCTGGTGCAACAACATTGTCCTTAGAAATGTGTTCCTCATGTTCTCCAGTCATTTTCAAGTTTTTCTTATCCTATGTGAGAAAAAGATACTATCAGATAAACTGGAAGACACTTAGAACAGACTCTACAACCATAGTCCTATGTCTCTGTAGACTCAACAAACCTAGAGCTCTGATACCACTTAATTGTGACAACCGTCTCGCGAAAACAAGATTAACTAATACGAAAGTGTTCATCAAGCAGCGGATTATCGAAAATCACTAAAAATGAAAACTTTTTGCAAAGAGATCCACACACTGAAAATCTTTTTCTTCAAGTGCCAAAGTATAATATTTACATTCTGTTTCAAAGTACATGTCTTGTACTATCTCTTCTCGAGATTCACAACTTCAGCTGTCTTCAACATAAAATATAGACAACATATATCTTCGAGTGCATCAAACCAAAGTAACATAATTACATTCTTGTTCATAGGTACATATTCTGTATCGTCTCCTTTTGAGAATTACAAGCATTAACTGTCTTGTCAAGCTAAACAAAGGCAGTATAAAATCTTGAGGCTCTAAGCCGAAATCTCGAAAGCACGAACTACTACTCCGAGGACCTGAGAGTACAGAGACGACACATAGGACTCTATTTACATCTATACAAGGCATAACAGTCAGTCTCTCCGCCTGAGACTTCACTGCTGTCTCTACTGCTGCTATTGTTGTCCTTCACCTATTGAAGAATTCCTATCTCCTCGTCCGCGTCCACCTAAAAATGTGGTTCCCACGGGGGTGAGACAATTATAAAAATTGCCCCAGCGAGAGTTATAACTCTCCGCCAGTAACATTGTTATTGCAACTTAAGAAGATAAAAATGAATGGAAGAATCATATTTGTATAGCATCAGATATTTCAATGTCTAACAGATTAGAACATTATTCTATATCAGAAGCATTGCAACTATAACTTGATAGAATCAACATGTCATTTATCCTTTAAGGAATATAAAGAACATGTATAACATCTATTCAAACTACATAATCATTACCACTGCTTTAAATCTCTTCAGGATTAGATCATATATCTAAAGCCTGGTATTATCATTGTGAAGTCATGGCCCATAGCCATATTCTTTTCATAAAGTGTTGGGATCTTAATCCCTCAATTCACCACTGGAAATTCTCATCCTTTCACAATTTCAATACCCTAACCATGTGATTCTGGGTGTTTAAACCCTTAGCTCATCACCTGAGCATTGTTACCACTTCCTTAGGTAACTAACACCTTTAGGTCATTTGACCAATGTAAGTATGATACTTGATGCCTATTAACTCTCTTGATACCTCTTATCAGACAACAAGATATATTATGGCACACAAGGCCCAATAAACAAATTCAAATTAATAACATATCACAGCGCATACCTGGCTATGCCCATCATCTCATGATACCTGCATGGTTAGCACATATGATAGCAGCACGTCAATTATCTATCAACATCATGCAGAAACAATGTATTAATAATTCAAGGGTATTACCCTTAATCCTTTACCAGGATTAGGATTTCCATCACACATCTCATGTATCATTCATCCAATCATATTGGACTTATATCACAACAAGGTATACCAGTATTTGGGGTGTTGGATATGATATCTATCATATCTTGATGTATCACTTCCCTCAACACCATTAACTTTCTTAAGTTCACATACTTAGCTTGTATTAGGGTATTACCCATCCTAATACTTTATGCACCACTTTATCACATTCATCATGTAAAGTAGTGATCAATTGTCACTTACTTGGAATATACAACTATTGCCAATACTATGGATTCATACATAAGTCAGAAATTAATAAAAAGACCATGTTAGGTCCTATTCAAAACAAACTCTAAGTCAAACATAGAGTACCACGGCCGTGCAACCAAAAACGGCCGTGCTAAGGGAAGCCACCACGGCCGTGCTACCTTGCACGGTCGTGCAAAGTGAAAATACCACGGCCGTGCTACCTAACATGGTCGTGCTACATGAGTTCACCTCTTGAATCATATGCAAGCATGAATTCTATTCTCTTATTAGGGAATTATGGTTTCACATACCATTACCCTTCATTAGAATAGGGATTGCATATAGCATCACCCTTCATTAGGGTTTCATATTACATTACCCATAATTAGGGTTTACTACTCAATCCCCATTAGGGTTTCTCATAGAATCACCCTCAATTATGGCTTTACATGGATACACCTTCAATTAAGGTTTGAGTTCAATAACCCTGTCAATTAGGGTTTATGTTCATGTTTAGGGTTTCATGATCTCTTTTCTTAAGGATCATAACCCTTAATCATCACATGAATCATATTCATGTATGAATTCATACTACAACTTCTCAACTTGATTAGGTCATATCAACCCTTCAGTCGAGTACATACAACTATGATTAACATAGTGTACCAAGTCATTGATCCTATAAGCAATTAGGGATTCATCCCTTAATTGGCACTTAATTACTTAGGTACTATTAGGGTTTCAACCATTTGTACCTTCATTGATTATCATTACTAATCATTATTGGATCAATAGAACATTCATCAACTTAATTCTCAAAGATTCAATCACATTGGACCTCCATTACATAAGGTATCCAATTGAATTAGGGTTTACTATTCATCCTAATTAGTGACTTCACATGTAGACAACCTCTTAATAGGATTATACTTGGAATCAGCCTCAATTAGGGTTTACATCATATATTGGATCCATACATTTGTTATGCATTAATGATTACTACCATTAAAGGTATCTCCCACCTAATCACATTAGGTTTACAAAAATGTTTGATCAATTGGACCTTCAATAAATTGAGGTATCCAAATAGATTGATCAATAGAACCTTCAACTGCACAGGGTATCCATTTGGATTAGTCAATTGAGTCTTTAATATCATTGGGTACTCAATTGAATAAACCCATTGTTCCTTCAATTACTTTAAGTACTCAATTGGATTAACCAATTGATCCTTCAATTGCATTGGGCATCCAATTGAATTAACCAAATTCAATCACAAGCGGTTTGAAACCATTTAAGCAAAAAGCTTTGAAACCACATGGAGTTGAAACTGCATGGGTCTCAAATGGTTTGAGACCATTTGGTATCAAACGGTCTTGAGACCGGTTGGTCCAAACCTTTCAAAACCGCATGGACCAAAGAGTCAATCAAGACTTCAACAACACTCAATTCCAATCTATGGAATCTCAACCAATTGGATCATCAACTCAATCATCAATTGAGTCATGAACTCATCCCTTAATTGGAACTTCAATTAGGGTCTGATCTCAATGGAATTAGGGTTTATAAACACCAATTAGTGCTTTGAAGTTGATCATCAATCAATCTACTAATTATGTTTCAATTGATTGCATTGGATCTTCAACCATTGAATTCATGGAACCAATCATCAATTGGACCTATGCTCATACTTCAATTGAGTTTAGTAGGTCAAACTTCAACTTATTTGACCCTCAATTGACCCTCACTTGGTCATCAATTAGGGTTTGATTCAATTGGATTAGGGTTTAGAATCGATGATTCAACAACACTCATCAATGCAGGATTGTTTACTTTGAAACTTTTGAACCATCATCCAAATTGGGTATGACCTGACCCCAAACGGTCTTGAGGTCGTTTGGATGACCTCCAAACGGTCGTGAGACCGTTTTCCCATCATATCACTCAAATCCAATCCATCCAATTAAGGTTTGGATCATGGGATTGATCACCAAATCAGCATTGCATTGTATATCAGCTTGGTACCTTTAGACCTTCAAACACCTAACCATACTCAACCCTAGACCTCCAAACGGTCTTGGGTGACCACCAAACGGTCTTGAGACCGTTTGGATGAGCTCCAAATGGTCTTGAGACCGTTTGGCTCATCCAACCTTTGGATTCTAGTGAAATTTCATCAAGGTTTGGTCTATCGAGTTGATCAACAAATCAACACTTAATTGCAATATGATTTGGTACCTTTAGACCTTCAATTGGTCAACTATACTTGACTCCAGAACTCCAAACGGTCTTAGGGTGACCCCCAAACGGTCTTGAGACCGTTTGGGTGATCCCCAAACGGTCTTGAAACCGTTTGGGCTAATCAACCCAAAATCTCCAATTAACTCATTGGAATTTCAGCACTGTTTTCAATTAGGGTTTTCCCAATTGAATAGCCTTCAACTCACGATTCCTTGGGAGTTAATCCCTCAAATTTGGTGAGTCATTAGAAAACATCATTAGGAACAGTAATCCCAAAAGGTCAACCCTTGGTCAACGAACTCAAACAGTCTTGAGACCGTTTCCCCAAAAAGTTCAATTAAATCAGATTGATAATCAGCACTTAATCCAATTAGGTTTCCCTAATTGATTAGCCTTCAACTCACGATTCCTTGGGAGTTAATCCCTCAAATTTGGTGGGTTATCATCCTGCATAATTAGGAACAAAATTCACAAACGGTCAATGCTTTTTCAACCATTTAAAACAGTTTTGAAACCGTTTGCTCCCAAACGGTTTCAAACTGTTTGCCCTTAAACGGTTTGCTGAAACCGCATAACCAATCAAATTAAAACGATTTGGAGTAGCTATCAAAACTGTTTGACTTGGTAATTTTCTTTGGATAAGTATCTAGGATGATGTCCTCATCCCCTTCCTTCGAACAACCAAGAACATCAACCGTTCTTGATGGAAATTGCAGCAAAGAAACAAGAGTGTAGCAATTTAAAGAAAACAATCAACAAAGTATAGAGAATTGATGCAATATCAATGATTAAGTGTTACACCCCGATCTCACAATTTCCTCAAATCATGAGATTAGGGCATAAGATAGGACTTATATGTAACACAAAGAACACCCTGGACTTTTTTTCTTTTCTTTAAAACTCTTGTTTCCCCGCATTGAACCACATAACATCTTAACAAAGGAATCTGAACATTTCTTTTACTAATCAGACTTCAATAGTAAAGGTACATGTATAAACATTCATGATGTCTCTCACACCTTATGCACATAAAACTTGCTAATTAGCCTACATATCAAAGAGGAACAATATTACACATCGTAATTACAACTCTCTCTCTTATCTCTTACTGAGGACCTAGAGTGACAAGGACCGACTGACTCCACTAATCATGTACTTAACTCTTGTAGCAGATCTACACTGATGCTCTGACCATCTTCAAGTCCACGCGGTTAACCCTAAAATGTTTGAGTAGAGGGGTGAGCCTACTCGCTCAGTGAATGAGTACTTCAAAGAAACAGTCTAAGGCACTAATGTGATTACAGATATAACTTTGAGTAAACAATATGAATATTAACAACAATAAATACTACACTGAGCAGTTCTAAAACAATATAATTGAAATAACAAGGAATGTAAATATTGCATCCAAAGAATAACTACTAGAATACTATGCTCTAGTCTTCCTTAACTCTTTCATTTATAAGGAACTCTGTGAACCTATATGATCATATTTTAGCTTATGCCCTAATCATATGCAGTGTACTCTGCATATAAAGATCCGTAGCGAGCTACGATCCCACCGTACAAGACTTAGCGACACACCCGGGAAATGCTAAGTCTGGCTGCCAGCCCTAGTCTGCTGCAGGACTCTCAGGCTCATCGGCCTCACTGCACTAACATCGAGTGCTCTGGACTCCTCCTCTAACCTGAGCACACAGGCAGAGAGTCTTACCGGGTTACCACCGTGACATCGCACGCGTTGTTGTTGAATAACCCCTATTTACTCCAGTGCCACCGTGACATCACACGCGTTGTTGTTGAACATTGTCTCTCTGTCCTCGTGCCACCGTGACATCGCACAATTATTGTTGCAACACGAGTTTCACCCCCTGGTGCATACCTCTCAAAGGGGTTCTACGGTGTTAGGGCACCTAAGTCTAACTTTAGTATTATAGATAAATTTGAACAAGAATCATAACTCATTTTACATTTCACACAAGGCTCACACGGCCTGCCATATCATATCATATAAAACATCATAGCTCATGTATTCAACATATACCATGTCTCAGTAACATCCCTTTCTAGGGAATGTCATATCTCATCACCTGCAATTTACGAGATATGTATTGAAATATAAGAAGCCCTGCAGTATGTAGATATCAACTCAGAGAGAACAAGCATATAAAGTTAAATGCAATAGAAACATACAATTCAACAGTTAAGTATCACCACATCTCATATCGAGATCTTTCATGTCACCATAAAATGATTCATTGAACACCCTATCCTTAGGGTTTCATTTGCCTTATTCATTCATCACATGCCAACACCCTACTCTTAGGGTTTCATTCGCCTCATTCACCTTTTCATTTACCTCATTCACTTGTCACATGGCTCTCATAAGGATTTCATAGGATATAAGCATTCACTAAATAAAGATTGTTTTCAACAAATCATATACATTCGATATACATATGAAACCATAGAAATTGAACTAAATTTAGGTTTCCATGCTATTCACTGAGATATCATGCACCAAGGATAAAATTCAAATAAGGTAATCCATGAGGTACATCCTAACCACTTATAAGTTTACTAGTCCTTTTCAATAAGGTTGAAACTCTAGAGATATCTCAATTAGGTTAAACCCTAATTACGTCATATGGTATAAATCTGAAAAGAATTCTTTCTAGGATGTGTTGTATATGTTTCTGATGTGAATCTACCATCAAGGAGTCATTCAAACAGAGAAGGAATCCATATCATATCAATTTGCAACAACTTAAATTAAACGGACATTTCAGGGTTTAGAATCACATACCAAGCAATTAGGGATTTGGATGCTATAATCAAATTTCGTGCATTATACTGTTTAAAGGAAGAACCCACTCACCCTAAGGTGTGAAAACACCTCAAAACTGCAGCTCAACTCAGGGGATCTCGAACTCATATCAAATCCCTAGCAAATCTCCCAACTCTTCTTCCATTCAACTAGGAAACCTTGAAAAAGAGGGATTATGAAGAAAGTGTGAGAAAAGAGGGAATTTCGACATCCTCTTGGATCAAATCAGAGCATGGACGGAATCTTGACATGAGAGAGAAGATTCACCATAAAAGTCTATGCAAAGGATCCAAACTTACTTGATTTCACCATTCCTTGGACCGCAAAACCCTAGGTCAGCAATTCCTCCTCTTTCTCCACTCAAGCCCTAACTCTCCCTCTCTCTCTAGATTTTCGTTTCTCTGGGATGGATAACGAATAATGAGAGTTGTGAGTGTGTGTGGTCGATCATATAAGTCAATTTGAGCTGCTTGGGTCAATTGCATATTGACCCAACACTCAACTTTAATTATATTGGCTGAATATTCAGTTATACAAAGTTACTGTAATTCGTTTATTTCAGATATCAAACCTTCTCCAAAACTTATTGGAATTTAGAAAGTTGTTTATAATTGATCTATAAAGCTTCAGTTAAAATTTGAGATCATTTGGAGTTACCAATAAATAATTAAAAATAGAACAGTGCACTGCTATATTGCAGTCTTCAGCAGATTCGGTCGAGTTTGCCCTGCACAGAACTCGACCGACACCCTCACTGTAGAGATCAAAAGTCATCCAAAAATTATGCCAATTTAATAGAGTGTCTAAAACTGTATTTTTAAAGCACAGTTAAAATTTGAGATCAATTGGATATACCAATAAAAAGATAAAATTCAATTACCACACTGCTGTATAAATCTGGAAATATGATCGGTCGAGTTTGAAACTCGACTGATAAACAGGTCAGAACATTCTTCAAAAATTCTGATATTTACCAATGTTGTTCACATGTTATATATCCAAAGCATATCCAAATTTGAAGTAAATCAGAGTTACAAATAAAATACTAAAAATCATTTAGTGAGACATTCTACTTATCAAATTCTGTATTCATGCATCATCAAAACCCTATTTTGGGCCGATTAGGGTTTATGCTTCTCAAACCCTAATTCTCTAGACAAAAGAACATTTAGACTTCTTATCATAGTTAAAACATCCTAATTGTGTTATCGTCATTAATCAGATTTCCAGAATGATTATTCCAATTTATCTTTGCAATTGTCTAGGTAAACCCTAGTTTACCAATTAAGCTCAGATGGGGTCGTAACATTAAGGGTTTGAGTTATAAAACCTGCCTCAAATCTGATCTACAAGCTCCAAGATACACGGATCTAATGGTGGATGAAGCTTCTCCAACTATTCCAAGGCTCAACTTCAAGATTTGGAGTGAAATGATCAGCTAGAATTGAAGATTGAGTGAAGAAATGAAGGAATTACACATTGTTTTATGATTTTCACCATGAAATCATGAAGAACGAAGATAAAAGGCTTACCAACAGGTTGGGGACGTGCTACCTTCTGTCCTTAGCCTTCTTGGTCGGTTTTGGAAGCAAGGAGAAGAAGTGGGGTCGTAAAAGCCTTTCATTTGGCTTGGAAAAGGTACTTTTATAAGTAAATTGAGGAGAGAGAAGATACTTTATAAAAGTCTTTTAATTCCAAAATTGTTTCCACCACTTCCCCCTTGGTTTCTTGCATGCAAGGGAATCTCTATCCCCACCGAATTCCCTTCCATTATCCATGAATTAAGGGAAAAGAAAATAAGCACCTTAATTCTTATTATATTAATATCCCATATGTGAGTGGAAATTACTTTCCTTTATAATAAGGTGAGTAGAGTTTCACCTCCTTTAGATATTTTCGTTCCTTATCTTGGCAAAATAATTTCCATCCTTATTCAAAATCAACCAATAACATTTTGGTTGAAGGCCCTTTAATTAATACATTCAAGGGTTTCACTTAGGATTAAATCTTGATTATTTTAATATCAAGATTCTCTCTCCTCCATCTTAATTCAAATGAGAAGTAACTCTCATTTTCTTTTCTCTACATGATGCCAAGAAACATTAGGGACTTTATTGAAGTGGTAATTTGCATATCAAACCCTAGGTTTTGGGTAAATTGCACATTACACCAAAACTAGGTTTTAATGCACAACATTGCTTTATCAGCTCTTTCTTGGTATTCAGGCTTCCATAAGCCATACCTCAACATCATATTCACTCTCATGATGCTTCAATACATGAGGAACATATTATCATGCACAATTTGCACATAAACCCTTCAACTTGGGTAATTTTCACATTAGTCCAAAATAAGCAAACATTGCTTCAACATTGTCCAAACAGGACCAAAATTGAAACATAAGTTCCTCATAAGCGCTAATTACTTTTCCCAAGGTAAGATTAAGAATCTACTCAACCTTATTAAGCAAAACCTATAGGGTTAACACATAACCCAGGTAAGGGATGTTACAATCACAAAAATGTAGTTCTTAACCTCAATCCCTATAAATGTATGCTTCTAGTCCGAAGACAACTCTAACACAAAAGGGTGATAGACCTAATAGAGGAAATCCTGGTACAATATTGATCATAAACCACATGAATGATATAAGTTTGATAATTCTAGTATATAATTGCATGAAATCTTGATATCACCTTGCATGGGATAAATAGGTGAATGATGGAATCTTTATTAGTACCCTCTCAACTTAAAAATTTTAATGAAAAAGAAACCTAATAATTGGGGTAATGAGGGAGGTAAATCCTAAATTACAATAATGTCATGCTATGAATAAGCTAATAAATGATGCTTCCATTCCTATAAGGTGGAGTGTGTGCACCCTAGATGATGTAGATCCTAATATGATAACTTATGGTACATGTAGAACAAGGATATCCTTGGTGTTGGGAAATATGGGCACATAGTATAGTGGCAGAAACAAAAAAATTATCTATCCATATTCCCATACCAGCAAATTGCATAAACTACTACGAAATAGGAAGGATGGTTTGATGAGTTATACATGGTCTGAGAGCAAGTCCAACAAAAACAACTTGCTTTAGTGAAACTGTCTACTAGTTTCTCTTGGACGGTGGATGTGCAGCTCATGGCGTTCACCACAAATAATGAACAGAACAACTTCTACAACGACTCTTGTGGTCTCGCCACAGACTGCAGGTTGACTTTGCTCTTCTAGCAACAGCCAAAGGACTCCTTCCTCTAGAGTAGTCCACACAGACTAGCTAGAACTCCTATCATTCAACTAGAATAGAGAAGAAGGAGTTGTCCCTCCCGTTGGTGTACTAGTCACCAACTTTCTCTCTCACAACAACGATCCTCAATTGTTCTCTCCCGTAGTTATCCATTCCTATACAGGTAGAACTTGCTTGGTCTCTCTCAGTTACCACAACCAGAGAGGACAATAATTGTCATAGGAACTAATCTTAGTTTCATGTGTTGTGCTCTGGGAAGCACCCAGTACCCCCTATTTATAGGCGAGATTTGGGCCAACATTTCTAGTCTATTCGAGATCTGTGTGGGAGTGGAAGCGACCAGAAGATCTTTAATTTTTGCAACATATGAGCATCAAATCTGCCATCTGGTGACCCAGACGGTCGTTTGGTCACACAAGACTGTCGTCTTGTACCGCCAAATGGTTGTTTGGTAGTTTTTCAATTGCACACAAATTTGGCAATTTCCATTCCAATTAATATTACATATCAATTCCTTGCACCACAAGTAATGTGCTATAAAAAAGTTTAAGAAACATCCAGAGCCTTTATTCGATCCAAACCGAGCCATCTCACCCATGTGAGACACCCATCTCACTCACCTAGATGGTTGTCTAGTGAGTTGAGTTGAGATGGTTAGTTCAACAGCTTGAACCG
This sequence comes from Alisma plantago-aquatica, assembly GCA_963693085.1. Lineage (NCBI taxonomy): Eukaryota > Viridiplantae > Streptophyta > Magnoliopsida > Alismatales > Alismataceae > Alisma > Alisma plantago-aquatica. Next base: position 560,542,596 of record OY856415.1, read on the forward strand.
ACCAGTTCACACTCCAGTTTGGGCAGAACTTAGCCAATTTGATTTCTAATTACCCTAATGACCCAAACAGTCATCTCAACACTTGAGACGCTCGTATGGTGCACCCAAATGGCTTTCTCGACACTTGAGATGGTCATTTGCAGTGCAGTCAATATTGTGTGAATTGAATACTTAAATGCTTTAGTAATCAATTCAATCATCATTCAAGATTAATTTTCTCTTCTAGATGAGTTCCTATGTGTCTTGCCCTATAGGTCCCATATCACATTGGTAATGAATGTCCATAACTAACTTATGACATCACAAATAGAGAGTGTTGCCAAGTCACACATCAGTGCTACCCAAGTGAATGTAAAGTTGGAGAACAACTTCAACCTACAATCTGTATTAGGTGTTGTAGTGATTGTATAATTCCTTTGTCTCTGATATCTAGAGTGAACTCAAGGCATGGACTCATCATCCTCTCAATGTTCATCTCACGTTTCTAGAATAAAGAGCAGACTATTTGAGATAATATGACCTCAATATCATATATTGATTGACATGTGCATGCACATGCATTTCCCAATCTCTCTTATCAAGTGGCTAGGATATCATTCTCCAATAGGAGGAACACATCCCATATATATCACTCACATTCTATCCCCATGTGTCAAAGTCACCCAATCATCATTGTTATAACAACCAACGTGTCATGACTATGTTTGATGATGCCAAAGTATACCCTACGATATGTGACAAGTGCATTGATTTCAAGTCTAAGAATCAAAATCACCACCTTTACTATGCGAGTTGACTATGACATCCATATGATGGCTTCCATATGACACTCTCAAGGTGGGTCTATCCGATACATTGTTCCCTAACATGTATTTGTGTTCTTGGTTTGATATTGCCATATCATGACTAATGAGACTCAGTCATCAACCAACCCACACTCCATTCTTATGTGTTATTGGTGTCTATCTAGCTGCTATAGTAACATATGAATACGGACATAACAAGAATGTACATACTCTTGGCATTCATATGATCTCTTTATTCCAAGTCACGTACTTGAATACATACGCCATTGAGTTTCATTATGTATATGCAACGTCAATCACCATATTATTGGCTCTATGGGCATAACTTACCAACACTTGGCATCAAGAGGGAGAGAATATATGAAGCCATACTCCTTGATATTACATTGGGAATGGCATTAATTGAATTTCGAGGAAAAAATTCCATAAAAGTCTAGTGAACGTGATAACCCTGATTTTAGGGATTTACACCCAATGTAGTATTTGAGGATGCATGAATGTTTTATATGTGGTTGAACTCATATATTTATTATAACATATTGAATATTTTAAATTTAAAAGTGTGATTAGAGATAAATTGACTGATAACACTTGAATAAGTTCAATCATGATGAATAGCTTTGATATGTTGACTTGGGTACTTATGAGGTCAGAGTTTAATTTTGTAGTCATAACGAACACAAGTGGCTAAAATATATAATTAGTCATTAATGATGAAAGCCTTATTATTCTTTTATAATAATTAGATCAGAGTCCATATTTCAGTTCCACATGATATTGGGATTTGAAATTATCTTTCTTAGATTTAATCTAGATATTTGGTAATTTTCCAGTTAATTATCCCTAACAAGAAGAATTATAATATAAAATAAATTTCATGAGTTGCAATGCCTCAAAAGTATGATATATATGACTTATAAAAAGAGAGCATTTTTCTGAGTCCAAGGGTATTTTTGGTCATTTTTAAGTCAATGGAATTTTTTTACCCATTTCTCGAAGTTCTAGTCTAATTTTGAGAAATTAAGGAAATTTACCTTATTGGGAATTATTAGGACCACTGGATTATTAGCCCAATGATTTGGATATTCCTACTTGTCCTTCAAAGAGTGTGTGTTGTTCTAGTTGGGTTAGGCTGGGCCATTTGGTTTTCTTCCTAGGCTTCTTGATTTAGCTGGGCTCACATCCTATACAGGTCAACATGCCAAGCCTTTGATCCCTCACATCCACACCTCTTTCCAATCTTCCATGAGCCTATTCTAGTTCCATGACACAAAAGAACATTGATGAGAGAATGGGTCGATAAACGGTTCTCCTTGTCCTCATTTTATGGCATCAAAGGACACTCAGGTTCTGGGAGCCTCAAAAAGGTCGATAGAATTGTCTGGAGAGGGATATGTAGCTCGATGAGGAAAACTGCTCGAAACTATGACGAATGAGGCTAGCACTGATTGGGCATTGGCTATCCCACACTTTCCTCTCCAAAATGAGGCACCAGAAAGATTTAAGGATCCCATATAAACTTAGAGGTATTCTTTGAGAATGTCGGGGATGTAAGGATATCTGGTCCCAAATATGCCTGGTATAGCCAAAGAATTGAGTTTTTCTAGATCTAGGAAGGGCTTCACACAACATGTTTTCCATCAAGAAAACCTTTTGTCACCCTAAAGATCATTTTTCTCTTACTTTTATCCTTCAATCCCTCCTCCACGCCTACCTTCCTCCTAGCATCACCTTCTACTATCATGGGTAGAGAGGGAGTAAATTGTAGTGAGTCAAACGTCCTCTCTAGTCCACCTCATTCCTAAAGGTTGATCTTTCTGAGTAGATCTCAGAAAGCCACAGCCAACACCCCCACATGGAATGAGCCAAGACCCGTCAAAAATTAGATGAGAAAAGGGGAACCCATCTGTGGCTACTCCTATCTACAATCTAGAGGTAGGAGATGAAGTCTCTACCATTGTATTCATTTTAACGGCCCAGATTGAGCTACGCTATAGATCCACATGCCCCTTACAACTAAATGGGATGCATGATGTTGAAATTTCACACCTTGGTACACAAGATTAACAAACCAAAGATTGGTAACATAAAATCATCAATGTCCTCAATTTCAATCAATTATATCCCCTTGTAGCAATCTCCAATCATTTTGAAATATTAAACATAGGATCATAATATCCCAAGGTAGCTTCAGTTTAAGTTTTAAGACTCAAATCCATTTTTTGGCCAAGAATATAAATTCTTCTAACAACATTAAAAAAATAGATGTATAAGCCTTGAATTTCATTTCAGAAATCATCAAATCTTGGTCCAACAAGTCCAACAACACTTATTATGATCCTAAAATACATGAAGGATCATCAATTTGCCACTTGATTTCATTATCACTGCTACATCCAACTCTCACCTCATAGGGACCCAAGTCGATATATCAAATCTATTCATCATTATTGAACTTATTCAAGTGTTATCATCATCAATATATCTCTAATCACACTTTGAAAGTTAGAAGATTTAATATAATATAATCAATATATGAGTTCAATAATATATAAAATATTCATGGATCCTTAAATACTATATTGGTTGTAAACCGATAAAATCATGGTTATCATACCATGCCTCTGGTTCATTCTAGGAATCTACAACAAAAGGATTATTGAACATGGTAACACTGGTCGTTGTTTGTTTAGTCTCGTCCGACTAATCCTACTACTTGAATAGAAATGAAGTGTAGCTAGAAATTTCTCATTGCTTAGGGATCTTAATACTTATTAATGAATCCATTTCCAACATATTTGGTGTGTATAGGGTCATACACATAGAGATAGCATAAACAAAGCCAATTCCACTTAATGACATATGGTTTGGGTTAAGGACATGTACATGAGATGATATGTATAATAAGAGTATTTATTCTTGTTATGTCCCTATTATATGACTATTGTGAGTAGTATAGGAAAACAATAATACACAATAATGGCATGAATGGTGAGTGATGACTCTATCTCTTTATTTATCATATTGAATATCAACTCATACACATGGATACTTGTTAGAGAACAAGTTTTTCTGGATAAACCCACCTTATGATTGACACATGATAGTTATGTAATGACATGTCAAAGTCATGTCTCAATATGATAGTGGTGACTATGATCATTAGACCATAAGTCACTGCAGTAACACATGCTATTATGTGTACTTTGATTACTAGCCCGACCAGTTCTAAATAGGAGTTGCCAAAAAGGTAGTGATCGGTTGCATTGTAAACATAGGGAATACTTTTTTTCGGTGACCTAGGAGACCCATAAGGCTTGCATAGAGCCCAACCTAGGGGGGAGTTCAACGACCACTTACCAAACCCCCCAGGTAAGTCGGAGGCGGGAGTCAAACCTAGGACCTCCCGGTGAGGAGTCCCAATCCACTCTAGTAGGATACCACCATAGTGACATAACATAGGGAATACCATGAGTGATCTAGGTGATATTTATCTCTCCTTTGGAGTGATAACCCAACCACTTCTTAAGAGAGACTATGAAATGCATGGCCATCCTCATGTGAGTCATATATGATATTGAGCTCAGAATGTCACAAATAGTGAGCTCTATTCGTGAAACATTGATTGAATGTTTAGAGGATGAAATTCCAATGCCTCAATTTGAATTTGTATATCTCTAACAAAGGGATTATATAGTAATGGTGACACTACTCACTTTACAGGTCGTAGTTTCTTCCAAACCCATTGTTATTACTTATATGGAGATGATGCTTGTCTAGACATTAATCTTTACTTTTGTTGTCAAGAACATCACTATCAACGTAATTAGAAATGTAATAGGTGAAATGCCTAAGGATGCATAAGGAAACTGAGGTCTGCAATCAAACAATTGGTTATAATGGTTTTAAGTAATAAATAGGCTGATTTACTATCTAATCACATGATATTGGAATGTTAGGTTGATAGATTAGATTGGTTGGGTGATTGGCTCAATTATTTATCAACTTGTTGATAAATTTTAGACTAGGATGGCTCAGTTGTCTGATCAAGTATCATCATCGGCCTGTCAAAATGCAACAAGGAATATACTTATTTGAAAAGAATTTTAGATATAGATATGAACTGACCCAGTCAGTCGATCGAGTAACTTGGTTGACTGATCAAAATTGTTTTATCCCTTTAGGAACCTAATCAACCAATCATGTAACCTGGTGGACCACTTAGAAATCCAGTCTGAGTTTTCAACATCAGTCAATTTTTGAGATTAGTATTAGGAAAGGGATTAGAATTAGGATTTTCTCAAGCTACTGACTCTCTTATGTCGAGGGGGCATGTCCCAATGGGTTTAACATATTTTTGTAGATAACTTATGAGAAAAGTTGTCCATCATATATATCTTGGAGAGAGTGGAACAAACCCCAAGGATTGCTTCCAAAGGTAGGAGAAGAAAGGGAGTTCCAATATGTCTAGCATGCCAGTAGCTCATGATCCTCTTCAAAATTGGTAACCAAGGCAATGCACCACGTTTTCCCTCATCTGTTTGGATGAAATAGAGGCTGAGACATATTGGAAAAGGCTTGGATAAGTTATTGTACAGGATGACAACAAGGCCTTGCAAAGAAGTTAAGCGTGCAACGACTTGGTGGTTGAGCCGAATATCTTATTGATCTATCCTGATTTCTTGGTGTGCATTTGGATTTAGATTTGAGAGTTTGAGCTATTCACCAACAAAAGATGTGTCTAGTTAGAAAACTAGTGTCTAAAGGGATTTTTGAGGGATCCAACGACTATGTTTTTATATACAATATGTTGGAAATATATGATTTTATGAACAAGTCAAGTAAAATTCCTAATCACCCATTAATACTCAATTTCATTTTTATATATAATATGATGGAAGTAGATATTTTGAATTTTTCCGTTGATATGTTGGTTTAATTTTTTTAGTGGTTCTGCTAGTTAGAAACTTATTTCTATGGATCCTAGGGATTTTGTTTTATTCTATGTGATTTGTTTATCTTTAAAGTGATGTGTTTACTTAGACTTATAGTTGATGTGTGTATATGATTTTAGTAGGATATATGTCTATGTTTATATTTCATATTCTTAGTTCATATTTTACCAAGAATTTGTTATCTTTTAGGTAAGTTTGAGAAACTTTAGTCTATATCAAATCAATGTTCGATCGACTTGTCTTATGCGTCAGACTGACCTATGATGGCCATGATCTATGGTTATAGGTAGAACATTGTCCAACCTATAATTTTTTTGGGTTCATAAGCTGAAGTGACTATCAATTTTTTTAGAATACCTTTTAGGGAAATTGATAACCATCAGGTCACTAGTAATACATATATGTTTGGGAGATTCACCAACTTGAACAGTTGATCAACTTCCTAAAGGTCAATTTGTCTTTTAGAATGACAAACTTCTTTCTTCTAGAGGATATTCTAATCTCTTTATAACTACCTATAAACCATTCCTTCATCCCCAATCATGATTGTAGCTTTGTTTTTCAAAATTTACTGTACATAACAGTAGAGGGTGATTAGGAGTATGATTTCTAAGGTTATTCTCTCCTTCTTCCTTCATTTATATTAGTAAATCATGTTATTTATGTTGTAGGATATTGTAGGCAGGTTTTTTTCTTCTATATGTCTTTTCCTCTTACACATCCTGTTCATTTCCCCATGGGTGATCTAAAAAACTCTAGCTTATAGTGGATGATTCCTCTAGTTCTACTTCTGCATATTTCTTCTTTTCTAATGTTGGGCATATATGGAGCTCTACTTGTTGTTGTTGGTTCCTCTTTATTCACTAGTTGATTTTTTGTTGTTATTTGAGACGAAATATGTTTCACAATCATGATAAGTGAATGGATATATAGCTTTGAATGGATATATTTCCCTTTGTGTTATCCAAACAAATGACTAGGTGTTGAATGTTGTTGTATTAGTCTCATTTTATTTGATTTTCTAATTCCTTTTGAAATTGAATCAAATAGATACACAATAGTTTTTTAAATAGATAGGCCATTTTGTGATGTATGAATTGTATCATTAGACTATGTTTCAGAATAAGCTTACATCTTTTTAATATATGTTCTTTCTTATTCACTACATCCCTATTATTAGAATTGATGTGTGTAATTGGATTCTAATTGATGTTTGAAAATTTGACAAGTAAATTCCTAAACATAAGTTCTTATCCAAGACATGATGCTTTTTTATGTTGTTTTCTTAGAGTAGCACTAAAATTCTTACTAACTCTAATCAGTTATTCTCAAATGATTATTTTTAATTTTCATGAGCTCAAACTTAGTTATATAAGTTACAATACATATTATTAAATGGGTTTCCATATGATTTTGTGGTGATGCCCAAATCCATAAATAGTGCTAGTGATGAGGATATGCCACTAGATTATGATTCTTGTGATGAAAATAAGATGTGATAAAAATATGATGCATGTATGATCTGAATCATTTCCTTGATATAGTGATGTGGAATTATACAAGTGTAAATATCAATTATATGTGACTATCTCTGACATGTATGTGTTATGTTTTTCTTGTAGTATGAGGGGAGTTGTGAAAAAAACCTTAAGCATGTACGTTGGAGAGTGAGATGGTTGGCTCTAGCCAAAAATCACATCTCAATTTGTATATGAAAAGCTAGGACATAACCAAAAATCTTATTCTTATTGTAATATATGACTTAGCCAAACTTCTATTTATGAGGGAGTTGTTAGGCATTTTTCATCCTTATAGTAAATTTGGGATGTTTACCCTTAGATAGAACCCATAAAGTAGAGGTGTTGGGCCTTAATGAAAATAGTGTGAAGTTTGGGGAAAGGTGATGCGACATGTGCACAACTCTTACCCTAGATTATATGTTGTAGGTAATAAAGATAATAAATGTTCATAGTGTGCATAAAATATATATAAGATGATTAAGTGAACATGTAATGTTTTCTTATAGCTTTATCTATAATTGGTTGTTCCTAAGTTTATTTCTCAATTGTTTACATGATTGATACTTTCTAGTAGTAATTTTTTAGTATAGCTAAGTTATGATTAGAAATATCCATTTGTGTTTAATAGTCCTAACCTACATTTTCTATACTCAATAACATAATTGTGTATGACTTATTTTTATTTCACATTTTACAATCATGTGGGAAGAACCCACTCACTTAGAACTTTCCATTTATGTTTAATAGTCATAATGTGCATTTTCCATACCCAACAACATAATTGTGTATGATTTATTTATATTTCACTTTTTACAACCAAGTGGGACGAATCCACTCACTAAGGACACAAACTTGTATAGATTTGTTGATATTTTTTATATTCAATTTTTAGTATTTCAACTATGAGTTTCTTGTGCAATGTCTACAATGTTTTTCATGAACACTTAGGTCATGGGAGGAATGTTGAGATAATCTTTTGTTGTATGCACTTGTAATTAGCTTAACAATGTTGTATAAATTCATATTTTAGTTGTTTATATATAGTTGTTTATATCTACTATACTAAGTTTAATTAAGTATATTTCTTATGTATCAAGATATGTGGGTGCATCTCTTTTCAGTTATGAATATGATATAATCCTGCCATGTATGATGCACATAAGTTGTATCGTAATAAAGGATGTAACGTACATGTTTATTTAAATTGAAATATTTTCTTCATGGTTTAGTTGGCATCAATTTTGTGTTTAGATTTCAGTTGTTTTCCCTGTGTTATGTTTAGTTTGTTGGAATGTAGGATGTGTTCCCAATCCTAAAAATCTTAATGTGATATATGTTCTGTTTGTGGTTGTGTTCTCTTTATTTATATTTTGGTAGTATCTCTCTACGCCAATGGTGGATAATCATGCAGGTTCTAGCTTTATGTACTAGGGTGGTAGTTACCATAATATCCAACATATATGTTATCATAATATATATAGCCTAATTGTCTTCGTTCTTAACTTTTTTCTTTGTGGGCCTACACTTAAAAATGTAACCATGTCTCTAAAAATTTATAATCTCATATATATATATATATATATATATATATATAGAGAGAGAGAGAGAGAGAGAGAGAGAGAGAGAAAGTGAGAGAGAGAGAGAGTAAGGCTAGAATACACATGAGTGTATTCAGAGCTGAATACACTCAAGTAGTTTTTCATAATGCAATATTTTTTTTCTTTAAAAACCTAATCCATTGATCTTCTTAAACATCTCTTGAATAACTCATATGAAAAATTTGAGCACATTTGGACATTTATAGGTCATGTTATAAAGACCACAAAAATTATGCATTTCAAATTAGTTTTGCATGTCGATTTTGTTGCCCTTGGATGAGTGAATTACACTCATCCAAATGGGCTCAAGATTTGTATGTATCCTAGTTATAGTATGACGGTGAAGATCAATGGTTTACATTTTGCAAGAAATAATCTTGATATGCAAACACACTTGAGTGTATTTGAGCGATCTATACACTCGAGTGTATTCTAGCCTGACTCTCTCTCTCTCTCTCTTATATATATATATATATATATATATATATATATATATATATATATATATATGATTCTGTCAATATATCAACATCGAGGTGCCAAACGACTCTGTCGATAAGATCTCTTAGGAGTCATCATCCTGTTATCCCCGGTGTACCTTTGATCCGTTGAGTGAGAGCCCTTCCACACAGGACTCACAGATCACTATGGCCAACTTTCGTATCTGTTCGACCAGTCAGTCTCACAGTCAGGCAGGCTTATACCATTACACTCACAAGTAGAATCGACAGCTTGAGCCTACCTTCGCACACCTCTGTTACTTATTAGGAGGCATCCACCCCAGATAAACTAACCACCTCGCAGTGTCCCACCCCCGAGTCAGGCTAGAATACACTCGAGTGTACAGATCACACAGATACACTCAAGTGTGTTTGCATATCAAGACTATTTTTTTGCAAGATGTAAATCATTGATCTTCATTGTCATACTATAATTAGGTTACATACAAAATTTGAGCCGATTTGGATGAGTGTAAGTCACTCATCCAGGGGAAACAAAATTGACACACAAAACTAATTTGAAATGCATATTTTTTGTTGTCTTTATAACATGACCTATAAATATCCAAATGTGATCGAGACTGGGAGAACGGTGCCTATCCACGAGGATTGTCGGGTACTGATTTCTTTAAGTATCACATTTGTTTCTCAACGAATGATCTGGTTTGTGAATTCTGACTTTTATTTTTGCTCTCCTGCTCTGTTTGATCTTCATTTCTTATTTCGATCTACCAACAATTGTTAATTAATTTGTACCTATCGCTGTTGCATGAACGACGTTAATAAATATTAACAACAGTCTTAAAGAAATCATCTTTCTATCGTTAATTAACAATGGCCAGTCAGGGTGGTTCGGGAAATAAAATTGATACCAGCAGTATGCTTGAAAAATTTACTGGTACCAACTTTTCCCGTTGGCAGAGTCGGATGGAAATTTGGCTGAATATTGCGGGGTTTGATCAGTACTTAGTAGAGAATGAAGCTAAATATGATGAAACGATTCCTGATAATGCGAATATAATTGCTAATTGGAAGAAGGGTGACAAAATGTGCTGTGGTTTGATTCTGTTTGGTTTAAATAACAAACTGTACGATTCTTACTCAAAGACGCCAGTCACAACATCCAAGGTTTTGTGGGAATTGTTGATTAAGAATTTTAGTACTGAAAATCAAGGTGTTGAAAAATGTTGCGTGTCTAAATTTCTTAAGTTTCAGATGGTTGAGGGTAAGTCAGTTTTTGATCAAACACATAATCTACAACTCCTAGTTCATAAACTCTTGGACGCCAAGATGATATTTCCTGAGAAGTTTGTTGTTATGTCTATCATATAAAAATTACCTAAGTCATGGGAATCGTTTGGTATGTCTCTGAAGCATCGCAAAGCGACACACACAATGGAAGAACTAATGATGGATATTAATATACAAGAAGAATACTTAAAGGAGAAAACGGTCAAGGTGCCTACTAATGCAAATCCAACTGTTAATTTTACTTCTGCAAAAAACACCAAAGATAAGAAATCTAAGAATGCACATAAACCTAAGGCAAAGATCCAAAAGAAATCGAAGAACAAACCTTGTTGGACTTGTGGTCAGGTTGGCCACTGGAACAAGGATTTTCCTTCTAAGAAGGCAAAGAAAGCTGCCACATCTGCAACTGAGGAGGCTGTGGTCAACATGATGACTACATCCTTGAACCTCAATGATGGGTACATGTCTATTAAACCTGAAATCCTTTCTATTTTTGAACCGCTTTATTGGATAATTGACACTGGGGCTAATGTACACGTGTGTGCTGATAAATCCCTGTTTGTGTCTTATCAGGCCTCTCGAGGTCAGTCTGTGACTTTGGGAGATTCCAGCTCTGCAGAAGTCAAAGGTGAAGGATGGGTGGACTTGAAGTTCCCTTCGGGGAAGGTTTTGACTCTTAATAGGGTCAAACATGTTCCAACCATTCGACGCAATATCCTTAGTGGCGTCATTTTAGTTAGGGAAGGTTATAGAGTAGGTTGCAAATGTAATAAGGCTATTATTACACGCCTTCGTGGTTCTTTGTTTTTTGGCAAGTTTTACTTATGTGATGTGGAGAACTTATTTAAAATTCATGTTGAACCTATTTCAAATTCCATTTTAAATTTGAATGATTATAGTTCTGTTTGCATGAATCTTGTTTCATCCGATGTATGGCATTCACGTTTGGGACATGTTAATGTTGCCTCAATGAAGCGTATGATGAATCTAAATTTGATCCCTAAATCCGAAATTAGCAACAATAAATGTGAAATATGTGTACAAGCTAAATTGCCTAGGAAGCCCTTTCATTCTGTGAATAGGAATTTGGAAATTTTGGATTTAGTGCATACAAATATCTGTGAACTTAATGGTGTTGCTATGAGGGATCAAAAATGTTATTTTAAAACTTTTATTGACAATGCGAGTAGATACTGTTATGTCTTTTTACTTAGAAGTAAAGATGAGGCATTGGATAAATTTAAAATTTATAAAAAAGAAGCCAAAACTCAAACTAGTAAAGTACTTAAGCGATTAAGGTCTGATAGGGGAGGAGAGTATACTTCGAACTTGTTTTTGGAATTTTTCCAATTACATGGTATAGTTCATGAGGTCACTGATCCTTATTCACCATAATCAAATGGGATTGCTGAATGTAAAATCTGAACCTTAATATATATGGTAAATACCTTACTCCAAACATATGGATTACCCAACTTTATGTGGGGAGAAGCTTTGAATATGGCTTGCCATATTCTGAATAGAGTTCCCCATAAGCATTCAGAGAGTAGTCCGTTTGAGTTGTGGAGAGGAAGGAAATCGAGCCTTAAATATCTTTGAGTGTGGGGGTGCCTTGCTAAGGTACTTGTCCTTGAACACAAAAGGAAGAAATTGGTACCAAAAATGGTTGATGCCATATTCTTGGGTTATGTAGAGACAAGCTATGCTTATAGATTCTTGATTGTAAAATCAGATATCTCTGGCATTGAGGTCAATACAATTGTGGAATTACGTGATGCAACATTCTTTGAGGATGTATTTCCTATGAAAACTGGTGTGCCCAATGAAGTATCTCAAGAAGATTCATTTACCACAGGTTCCATTCCTGAGCATGTGGAAAGGATAACAAATGTGGGGGGCGACTCAGAACAAGCTATTTCTGAAGATGATGATTACGAAGAAATAGTTGAACCAAGGAGAAGCAAACGACCTAGGACATCAAAGGACTTTGGAAGTGAGTTTCTCACTTACAATGTTGAGGATGATTCTGTTACTTTCAAACAAGCTATGGAATCTCCATAAGATAAGTTTTGGAAAGAAGTCGTTAATTATGAAATCCAATCAATTCTCTCGAATGGAACTTGGGAATTGGTGGATTTGCCTCCTAGTTGTTCTGCAGTTGGTTGCAAATGGATTTTTAAGAAGAAACTTAATGCAGATGGGACAATCAATAAGTATAAGGCTAGGTTAGTTGCTAAAGGTTACACACAAAGGGAATGAATAGATTATTTTGATACCTATTCACCTGTTTCTTATATGACCACAATTCGAGTGCTTATAGAATTGGCTTCCATTTATAATCTCTATATCCATCAGATGGATGTGAAGACTGTGTTCTTACATGGTGATCTTCAGGAAGAGATATATATGGAACAACATGAGGGATTTGTGGGTCGTGGGAATGAGTCCAAAGTGTGTAAACTTGTTAAGTAATTATATGGCTTGAAACAAGCCCCTAAGCAATGACATGAGAAGTTTGATTTTGTGATATCATCATTTGGCTTTGTTTCTAATGAATTTGATAAGAGTCTCTACTGCAAAATTGTCAATAATGGATTCATTTTTCTATGCTTATACATCGATGATATACTGCTTTTTGGTTCTGATATGAAAGTAGTAAATGAGACAAAGTCATTCTTGTGTAGCAAGTTGGAGATGAAGGATATGTGTGTTGTTGATGTGATTTTAGGGCTTAAAATCATTAGGTCTACTGATGGTATAACTGTCTCTCAGTCTTACTATGTTGAGAAGATACTGGAGAGGTTTGAGTACACATCACGTAAACCTATTAAGACTCCATATGATTCATCCTAGCCCTTGTTCAAGAATGAGACTGGGGTTGCAGTGTCTGAAGTATGATACTCTCAGATTATCAGAATCTTGATGTATCTTATGAACTGTACACATCCAGACATTGCGCTTGTCGTGAACAAGTTAAGTAGATACACCAGTTGTCCCGAGAAGACCCATTGGGAAGCTCTTGATAGAGTTCTGAGGTATATCAAGGGAACATGTTCTCTTAGGTTGGATTACGGTAAACATCCTTTTGTAGTCGAAGGATATAGTGATGCAAGCTATATTGCCGTGAATTTTGGGAGTAATGGTGTCTCAGGATATGTATTCCTGTTGGGAGGAGGAGCTATTTCCTAGAAGTCTAAGAAACATACCATATTGTCTTAGTCCACTTTTGAGGCAGAGTTGTGTGCTTTAGATGAAACTAGATTGGAAGCTGAATGGCTACATGGACTTATGTCCAGTTTACCTATGGTAATGAAGCCGCTTCCTACAATTTCAGTTCACTGTGACAACACTACAACTATTGCTAAGATAAAGAGTTCCAAGTACAATAAAAAACAATGTAGACACATTCAAGTCAGATTGAAATCTGTAAGGAGTTAGTATCTAATGGGGTCGTGGCTGTGGACTATGTCGGTACCAAAGATAATATAGCTGATCCTTTCACTAAAGGTCTTACCTTGGCATTAGTGGAAAAATCTAGGTTGGGGATGAGACTGAAACCCCTATAGATTTGCAGGCAGTAGAAACCCAACCCAAAAGAGTGGAGGTACCACAAATTGGGTTCAATGTGGTAATAATAAGATGTCGGGTAAATCAGATGACACTATGTATTCTTATTTGATGCTTCTTGCATCTGTGTGTCTATTCCCTGGGAAACCTATTAGTGTCATGACTGCAAGTTAGTAAGAGAGTAGTCTCTGAATGGTGTCAAGTCTTACGACAGGATGTTAGCAGTACATCCTTGGAGACTCCAACTAAGTGATTGATGTTGTGTAGGCCACAACAGGAGAATTGACTTGTTCTCTATTATCAATCATGACATAAAATTTTATATGCATAGCCTTAATGCATTGTTTTCTTTACTACCATGTCTTTATTGTGTTGTTACCAACCTATACTCTTGTACCCAAGGTTCAGGTTCAAGAATTCTATTCACCTAGTTCCTACGGGGGTCACCGTTGGATAACTCAGGTAGATTCAAACTGAAAGGTATCTGCTAAAAGCACAATATGGAGGAAAGAATGGTAGAGCACACTACACATTGGACTTTGTGGGGGATTATTAGATATATGGCTGCTGATGTAGTAACCATTTATTTAGCATGGGTTAAGCCCAATATAGTGCAGCAAGTACATGTGAGAAAAGTAGTTTTGTCTCTAGTGCAAATGGCAAAGAAGTTTTATCCCATATTGCTCACTTCTAGAACTTTTGTGGTCCTCATATGTAGGATCACATGGGGCACTAGTGTCCAAGGGGTCCTAGGAGGGAGGTATGCTCACCTCCTTGGTGGGTGGGTTTACCACATCACAATGCATGAACACACACATGTGCACCACGCCTCACCTGGCCTGGCCTGGCCGGGCCAGGTATGGGCTCGAGCTTGTGGCTTATAGATTGTGGATTGTGGAGAATGTCTTCTGGCTTCTTTTTGCACTAGGATATAACTAAGTAATTAATTACTCGTAATTAATTGTTTCTTTCCTATTCAGATTTCTTAATCCTAATTGGAAAGTGTTTCTCTTTTGTGGATTTTTGCGTAATATGTACAAGAGTGACCGAGTGTTTGTGTCTTACTGGGAATAGTAATAAGAGATGTACGTGGCTATATATACACCTCTGGTCCTTAGGGTTAAACACACAAAAATGAACTTTAGCCTTCATTTTCACATGTGTTTTGAGAGCCCTAATCCAAAGAGCGAGAGCCTTCATTCCCGAGCTGTTTCGTGGAGTTTGTCTCCTGTGCAAAGTAATTCTCCTTCCCATCACCTAGACGCGACTTTCAGGTGGAGGTTCCTACGGACGTTGTGCTGCACTGGTGGTAGTGTAACGAGACGACGTCAAGTGCGAGCGAGACGTGTCTGTTCTAGGTTCATGCCGGATCGAGACTGGGAGAATGGTGCCTATCCGCGAGGATTGTCGAGCACTGATTTCTTTAAGTATCACGTTTGTTTCTCAACGAACGGTCTGGTTTGCGAATTCTGACTTTTATTTCTCTTCTCCTGCTCTGTTTGATCTTCGTTTCTTATTTGGATATGCCTGCAATTGTTAATTAATTTGTACCTATCATTGTTGCATGAACGACGTTAATAATTATTAACAACAGGGCGTCCTGGCTGTATCCATCACCGGTTTTCACAGCCGCTCCAAGTATCTCGACCACAAAACAAAATCAGAAATCCATTCAAAGAGAACTTGGCACTAGAAATTTAGAATATGCATTTGCCACTTGGTAAATCTAGAAAAAGCTCAAAACACAAAAGCATTTAGAGGGGAAAGTAGCGAATGTTGAAAAACTGTGTAGGAGCATAGAGTGGCTTCGAGTATGGGATAGGAATGAAAACAAAGGTGGGTACCTATAAATAGAAACAATGGGACAAAGTGTTGATGTTGTCGTTGTCTATAGAAGCTACTTTGAGGTTGTACCCCACTAGTCACAGAGGCTGACAATGTTGCCACTACCTGAGCATTTTATCGAGTAGCCTTCATTGTGCTCGTCGTCCGATTAGCCGATAGTTCAAGTTGTAGACCATCGGTAACACAGACTCCGATATCCACCGCACAATATGCCTCAGTTCGAGACGCCATCTTTGCAGTTACCTCCTGGTCAAATACTACTTTGGATTTAAGTGTTTTACAACTAAAAGAATCTCCTCTTGCGATCTTGTCAGCCAACAAACTGAACGGCCGTGACCTGGAGACGTGAAGCAGCAGTGGGTCGAAGTGGACTGGAGGCTATTATTACATATGAGTAGTGGAACCTTAGTGGAGAGAACATGAGAGAGAAGTTTCTAGAAGAATTAGGAGAGGAGTACCAGGCTGACCCTCCCAATATAACATGAATATTGCAAATAAGCCCTCAAATGTCCTCGGACAAGTGGGATGAAGGAGTAGCTAGTAATTAAGAAAAATGAGGACCAAAATTGCATGGAAAACCCAAAACGGGTTTCCTATATAGTATAGATACACACACATACACACACACACACACACACACACACACATATATATATATATATATATATATATATATATATATATATATATATATATATATATATATATATATATATATATATATAACATAATATAGAGTATAAGGTATCCTTTTTCCCTACTTTCTTATGGACAAGTAGCTTTTCATATAGGACCATGAATGTATCATGAGAGGGAGAGAGAGAGTCTATAGTTGTTAAAGAGGACTGTGATGGTAAGTTATACTACTAATGTTGGCATGGTCAGTTGACAACGATCGTGTTGCATGGAGGTAAGGTCGTGGGACCAACAAGGTGCATGAGAAGAAGGAAGGACTTGAGAAATAGACCATGGATGGATGTCTCTTTAGACAGACATCATAGCCTTCTTCCTTCTCAATTGGGTTGACACCTAGATGGGTGCGGGAGTTGTGTAGATCACAAGGAGCTCCTGGGGTTGAAGGGCAAGGTTGTGGCAGATGAAGGTCGGGGGAGGCACCTACTCACATCGAGCATGAGTTCTAGTGGTCAAACCTCTCATCAAGGATCCCCAACAAAGTGACAGTGGTAGGGTTCTGTAGCTAAGGGAGCAAGGTCAAGAACTAGAGAGAGAGAAAAAGTGAGCATAATGGAGAAAGGGATGGCTGGAGGCAACCCTTGGGATACTGTGGAGAAGGAACATGAAAACTATGGTGGTTGGCACCTTGGCCACCACTAAATGGGTGCCAAAATTGAGTGTTTCCAGAATTGAGCATCTGTAGCGCACAAAGCCTCATGAGAAGACGAGTGTAACATACTAGATCTCGAACCCTACCCTGGAAGTTGACATTTTGGACTTAGCCAAACAAGGTTGAAGGTTAGACCAAAATAGATGTTTAGTATAACCCCAATGAGATAATGCATGTATAAATAACCTTAATGAAACCTAATGTTCCAACATTAATCTTAGGTTAATAATGGATACATAAAATATACCACATAACTCATTTTGGTGGTAATATAAAGATAAGGAACTTCATTTGATGAAAAATTTAGATAATGGCCCGTTAATGAGCCATATGACATATCTCATAAAAAGAAGTCTCAAAAGTGTAAAAAAACTTCAAATTTGAAATCTACATATCAAAATTAGCCTACATGTCAAATTTCATCAAATTTGGACAACCTTGAAATATTAGGTTAAGTTGAGGAGAGAGAAAATGAGTAAAAGGCATAAGTAATGAATAATGTGATTATATAACTTCAAAATATGGAAATATTGAAAAATTCATATTCATCACATCAAAGATAACTTGTGGATGAAGTTTAGTCCAATTTGGATGTGGTTTGTGCAAGTTATGCAATTTTAGATACATTCTGGACTTTTCTGCAATTACCAATTGCGAGGTTTTCTTTGCAAATTGTAACATGCATTATAATCCTTACATATTTCCTTACCATTCTTGAGTTTTTTTAACCATAGGGAGCCTAGTTGCACCTTGGTTTGAAGGTGTTTCTTTCCAAGGGCATTTTAGGGATTACTCTCTTTATAAATGAGCTTATCTTTAGAAGCTATCAACCAATGGAGTTATTTCTTTGATTGTAGGTTGATTGGGATGGCCTATAAGTGTCCATAAACTGAAATTTAATATTCAAGAAGCCTCTAAGAGATGTCCTCTTGCATGGCCATGAAATCCCTAGGCTAAGGACACATTGAAATCTCCATGGACACCTCATGCTCGACTTCTTCCCTTATCCATAAAGGTTTGCATGTCCATAGGCACCCTTAGCACTTGAAACATGGAAAGTAACTTGATACCTCATGCTTGACTTCTTCCTTATCTATAAATGATTGCGTGTCCATGGACACCCTTATACATGATACATGGAAAGTCTCATAGACACCTCATACTTGACCTCTTCCTTTCTATAGCCATATCTACCCCTTCCCAACTCCAAATTCAAAAACTCTTGATCTTATTTCTTTCCTCTATCTTAGATAATAACTCCTACTATGTTTGGCCATGGAGGTGCTGTCCCAAGGTAAAAGTAGGTGCCTGCCTTGGTGAAGAAGGCTCCTAGGGTTCCAAATTTCTCTATTTAGGATTTCTTAAGCTCCTCCTTGGTGATTTTAACCAAAACTAGTAAGTATCCTCCTTTCCTTCCCTATTTTCATGTTGTTAGTCTTCCTTACACCATCCTTCAGGTCGGAACCGTGGCCTTACATGGTGAAACCCCACCTAGAACCCATAAACACCTCATCTCCATGTTCTTTTGTTAGGGTTTTGCACCTCTAAAGTGGAGAAGGTGCTTCTTGCTCGAGATAGGAGCTTTGTTGGAGGAACTAGCATCTCTAAGCTAGGGAACCTTATTTATTAAACTTTCCCACCTTTCTGAGAGGTTCTTTTGTGGTCTAGGCTTGGATCTAGGACTGACTTGGACTGTTTAGACTCTGAAGTTGAGGTATGATGTATCCCTTATTCTTCTATGTTGAGCAATTCACCTATGCTTATTCATTCTCTTTGTCCTATGGACACTAGCCTATATACAATGTATTTTCTTTTGAAAATCATGGTTCATGTGAACTACCTTATTTGATATTGATCACGTGATCATGTATATTCTTTTGAACTCGTATCTTATGCTTTGATTCATGATGGAACTCTAAAATATGACATGTGATGTCTTTTACCCACTTATGTGGTGGATGTATATGTTGGTCACTTATGTCATGACTAGTTTATATATTCTGACTATACTTTCTGCTTTCCTCTACATTTAACATGCTATGTGATTCAGTAGAACCAGAGTAGTGTAATTGCATTGGTTTTTATGGCAGATGTGTTATTTCCAGCCGAGCGGATGTGATATTTTCTGCTCTTTTCAGATGGAAAGGAACCTCATAACCAGGGAAAGATGTGTGATTCTTGGCCCATGTTTTATATATTTGGGAGATTGGTAGTATTCCTTTCTATATCAGGTTTCAAGTTTGTGTGACTTAGTCACTTTTGTGTTTAAATTGTTCTAGGGCTATGTTTATCTCACATGCTTGTAGGTTGATGATATGGGGTGTGTTCCCTAATTCTTTACATGTGCTTGTGTGTCACAATCTTTATGTTTTATTAATGTCAAGTATTCTTTTGTTATCATATAATTTCAATTTCTTTTCTCTTGATACCCATTTGGGTGGTCCTTATTCTTTTTATGGGAAGCCTTTTATATTTGATGTCCTTTATTCCATATATTTCTCAATTTCCTATTTAGTATGCTCATACCAGACTTTGCTGATGTCATCTGTTTTCTCTTGTTGCTGGGGCATGCTTCCAACCCTAGGTGAAGGACTTGGATGATAAGGCGTGAAATTTTGGACTAGCTTAAGGAGTTAAAGCTTGGAGACAAAGTTGTTATTGTTTAGATTTCCCCCTACTTGGATCCTTATGTTGTATCATACACGTAAACCCTTACAGGATATTATGACGTACTTTTGTAATCTTTTATGAAAGTTGAATAAAGTCAGTTATTTTTTCCACTGCTATACTTTGGTTGTTTTGAATACCATTTATTGAAGTTTTAAAATTTTACACCTATTCTAGCATACCTTTGAGTGTGTTTAGAATGTATGTTTTTTTCTTCAAATTTTTAGTATGGTGGTGATCCCGCCTCCTTACATCATGGTATCAGTGCCCATGGTAGTTAGAATCTGACTATTTCAACTTTGTCTCCCTAGTTAGAATACTTACCTTGCCTTTAAGTGACATGTTTTCCATAGAGTTGATCAATAGATGATGAAAGGCTGGTTTAGGATCCTATAGTTTCACATTAGAATAATGATGAATAGATCCATAAAATGCTTACAACTAAAAGATGCATAAGTAACCATAGTAACTTAAGGTTGTTTAGCTTAACCTTTAAGCGGCTACTAGAACATGAAGTTGAAAGTAAAGGTGTCTAGAAAGGATCAGGATTTAGGGGCTGGCAAGATTTTCCTCTGCACCTCTAGCTTGGTTTATGAGGACTCCTGAATCCATATGATACTGGCTTGGCCTAAGCTGATATGAATTGTCTAAAATAGCATGCTTTTAGTAAATAGTAGCCTTAGACATCTATATGATTTATCTTTAGGAACCCCAATATGTTGAACTAGCCTCCCATGTGTAAAGACTTGTTTGATAATGAACAAGAGCAGGTTAACCCATAGTTCATAGTTAGTCTTTACAAGTTATGAATCTTTTTTTTTTGCATGATGCTTATGTAGTTGGATGTAAGGAAGTATAGTTGAACCTTTTGTACCTAAAGAATAGTTTTAACTTAATAAGATGAATCCTTTAAGTGGTGGTGAATAAGTTGTTTTCTTATATGTGGTTATTTTGATTTCAAGGATAAAATCCCTTAAAGGGGTGGTGTTCTGTAACATACTAGATCTCAGACCCTATCCTAGAAGTTGACATTTTGGACTTAGCCAAATAAGGTTGAAGGTTAGACCTAGATAGATGTTTATTATAACCCCAATGAGCTAATGCATGTATAGGTCACCTTAATGAAACCTAATGTTCTAACATTAATCTTAGGTTTATAATGGATACATAAAATATGCCACATTACTCATTTTGTTGGTATTATAAAGATAAGGAACTTAATTGGATGTATAATTTAGATAATGCGCCGTTAATGGGCCATATGACATATCTCATAAAAATAAGTCTCAAAAGTGTAAACAAACTTAAAATTCGAAATCTACATATCAAAATTAGCCTACATGTCAGATTTCATCTAATTTGGACTACCTTGAAATATTAGGATAAGTTTAGGAGAGAGAAAATGAGTAAAAGGCATAAGTAATGAATAATGTGATTATATAATTTCAAAATATGGAAATAATGACAAATGCATATTCGACACATCAAATATAACATTTGGACAAAGTTTGGTCCAATTGGGATGTTGTTTGTGCAAGTTATGCAATTTTATGTACATTCTGGACTATTCTGCAATTTACCCAATTGGGAGATTTTCTTTGCAAATTTAACATGCATTACAATCCTTACATATTCCCTTACTATTCTCTAGTTTTTTAAAATATTGGGCGCCTACTTGCACCTTGGTTTGAAGGTGTTTCTTTTCAAGGGCATTTTAGGGATTACTCTCTTTATAAATGAGCTTATCTTTAGAAGCTATCAACCAATGGGGTTATTTCTTTTATTGGAGGTCGGTTGGGATGGCCTATAAGTCTCCATAAACTGACATTTGATATTCAAGAATCCTCTATGAGTTGTCCTCTTGTATGTCCATGAAATCCCTAGGCTAAGGACACCTGGAAAGCTCTATGGACACCTCATGCTTGACTTTTTCCTTATCCATAAAGGTTTGCATGTCCATAGGCACCCTTAGCATTAGACACATGGAAAGTAACTTGACACCTTGTGCTTGAATTCTTCCTTATCAATAAAATCTTGCATGTCCATGGACACCCTTATACAAGACACATGGAAAGTCTCATAGACACCTCATACTTGACCTCTTCCTTTATTTAGCGATCTCTACCCCTTCCCAACTCCAAATTCAAAAAATCTTGCTCTTCTTTCTTTCCTCTAGCTTACAGAATACCACCTACTCTGTTTGGCCATGAAGGTCCTGTCCCAAGGTAAAAGGAGGTTCCTACCTTGGTGAAGAAGGCTCCTAGGATTCTAACGTTCTCTATTTACGATTGCTTAAGCTCCACCTTGGTGATTTTGATCTTCCTTTCCTTCCCTATTTTAATGTTGTTAGTCTTCCTTCCACATTCCTTCAGGTCGGAACCATGGCCTTCCATGGTGAAACCCCACCTAGAACACATATACACCTCATCTGCATGTTCTTTTTTTTAGGGTTTTTTACCTCTAAATTGGAGAAGGTGCTTCTTGCTCAAGATAGGAGCTTTGCTCGAGAAACTAGCCTCTATAAGATGAGGAACCTTACTTATTGGACCTGTACACCTTCCCTAGAGGTTCTTGGGATGCCTAGGCTTGGATCTGGGATTGACTTGGACTGTTTAGACTCTGAAGTTGAGGTATGATGTATCCCCTATTCTTTTATGTTGAGCAATTCACCTATGCTTATTCATTCTCTTTGTCCTATGGACACTAGCATATATACAATGTCTTTTCTTTTGAAAATCATGGTTCATGTGAACTAACTTATTTGATATTGATCATGTGATCATGGATATTCTTTTAAAATCTTATCTGATGCTTTGATTCGTGATGGAACTCTAAAAGATGACATGTGATGTTTTTTTGCCACTTATTAGGTGGATATATATGTTGGTCACTTATGTGGTGACTAGTTTATATATTCTGACTATAATTTCTACTTTCCTCTACATTTAACATGCTATGTGATTCAGCTAGCACTAGAGTAGTGTAAGCGCACTAGTTTTTATGGCAGATGTGTTATTTCCAGCCGAGCAGATGTGATATTTCATGCTCTTTTGGGATGGAAAGGAACCTCATAACCAAGGCAAGATGTGTGATTTGTGGCCCATGTTTTATATATTTGGGAGATCGGTAGTATTCTTTTCTCTATCAGGTTTCAAGTTTATGTGACTTAGCCACCTTTGTATTTATATTGTTCTAGGGCTATGTTTATCTCACATGCATGCAGGTTGATGATATGGGGTGTGTGCCCTAATTCTTTACATGTGCTTGTGTGTCACAATCTTTCTATTTTATTAATGGCAAGTATTCTTTTATTAACATATGATTTCAAATCCTTTTCTCTTTATACCCATTTGGATGGCCCTTATTCTTTCTATGGGAAGCCTTTTGTATTTGATGTCCTTCATTCCATATATTGCTCAATTTCTTATTTAGTATGCACATACTGGCCTTTGCTGATGTCATCTATTTTCTCTTCTTGCTGGGGTATGCTTCCAACCCTAGGTGAAGGACTTGGATGATAATACATGAAGTTTAGGACTATCTTAAGGAGTTAATGCTTGGAGACAAACTTTTTATGGTTTAGATTTTCCTCTAGTTAGTTCCTTATGTTGTATCATACATGTAAACCCTTACGAGATATTGTGATGTACTTTTGTAATCTTTTATGAAAGTTGAATAAAGTCTGTTATTTTTATTCTGCTACTATACTTTGGTTGTTTTGAATACCATTTATTGAAGTTTGAAAATTTTGCACCTATTCTAGCATACCTTTGAGTGTGTTTGGAATGGATGTTTTATTCTTCAAAATTTTAGTAAGGGGGTGATCCCACCTCCTTACATCATGGTATTAGAGCCCATGGTAGTCATAATATGACTATTTCAATTTTGTCTCCCTAGTTAGAATACTTACCTTACCTTTAAGTGACATGTTTGCCCTAGAGTTGATCAATAGATGATGAAGGGCTGATTTATGATCCTATAGTTTCACATTAGAATAATGATGAATAGATTCGTAAAATACTTTGAACTAAAAGATGCATATGTAACCATAGTAACTTTAGGTCATTTAATTTGGCCTTTAGGAAGATACTAGGACATCAAGTTGAAAGAAAAAGTGTCTAGAAAGGATCAGGGTTTGGGGGTTGGCAAGATTTTCCTCCGCACCACTAGCTTGGTTTACAAGGACTCCCGAATCCATATGATATCAGCCTGGCCTGAGCTGATATGAATTGTCCGAAATAGCATGCTTTTAGGCAATAGTAGTCTTAGGCATCTATATGATTTATCTTTAGGGACCCTAATATGTTGAACTAGTCTCCCAGGTGTAAAGACTTGTTTGAGGATGAACAAGAGCAAGTTAACCCATAGTTCATAGTTAGTCTTTACAAGTTATGTTTCTTTTTTTTGCATGATGCTTATGTAGTTGGATGTAAGGAAGTATAGTTGAACCTTTTGTACCTAAACAATATTAGAAGCCAATTGACGATAATCCACTCCACCTATCCGCATGAGCGTCGTCGAAGGCAAATGAGGGAACGAGAATTGTTAAGGTTCTTGTACACGACCTCAGACTTAGTAAGATGAATCCTTTAAGGGGTGGTGAATAAGTTGTTTTCTTATATGTGGATGTTTTGATTTTGAGGAAAAAATCCCTTAAAGGGGCGGTGTATTGTAACATACTAGATCTCAGACCCTACCCTAAAAGTTGACATTTTGGATTTAGCCAAACAAGGTTGAAGGTTAAACCTAAATAGATGTTTAGTATAACCCCAATGAGCTAATGCATGTATAGATCACCTTAATGAAACCTAATGTTCTAACATTAATCTTATGTTTATAATGGATACATAAAATATTCCACATAACTCATTTTGGTGGTAATATGAAGATAAGGAACTTTATTGGATAAATAATTTAGATAATGGGTCGTTAGTGGGCCAAATGACATATGTCATAAAAAGAAGTCTCAAAAGTGGAAACAAACTCCAAATTCGAAATCTACATATCAAAATAAGCCTACATGTCAAATTTCATCTAATTTGGACAACCTTCAAATATTATGGTACGTTTAGGAGAGAGAAAATGAGTAAAAGGCATAAGTAATGAATAATGTGATTATATAACTTCAAAATATTCAAATAATGGACAATTCATATTCAAAACATCAAAGATAACTTGTGGATGAAGTTTTGTCCAATTTGAATGTTGTTTGTGCAAGTTATGCAATTTTAGGTACATTGTGGAATTTTCTACAATTTACCCAATTGGGAGGTTTTCTTTGCAAATTGTAACATACATTATAATCCTTATATATTCCCTTAGAGTTCTCAAGTTTTTGAACCATATGAAACCTAATTGCACTTTAGTTTGAAGGTGTTTCTTTCCAAGGGCGTTTTAGGGATTACTCTCTTTGTAAATGAGCTTATCTTTAGAAGCTATCAACCAATGGGGTTATTTCTTTGATTGGAGGTCCGTTGGGATGGCCTATAAGTGTCCATAAACTGATATTTGATATTCAAGAATCCTCTATGAGCTTTCCTCTTGCATGTCCATGAATCCCTAGGCTAAGGACACATGTAAAGCTCCATGGATACCTCATGCTTGACTTCTTCCTTATCCATAAAGGTTTGCATGTCCATAGGCACCCTTAGCATTGGACACATAGAAAGTAACTTGACACCTCATGCTTGACTTCTTCCTTATCCATAAAGGCTTTCATGTCCAAGGACACCCTTATACATGACACATGGCAAGTCTCATAGACACCTCATACTTGACCTCTTGCTTTATATAGCCATATCTACCCCTTCCGAACTCAAAATTCGAAAACTCTTGCTCTTCTTTATTTCCACTAGCTTAGAGAATAACTCGTACTCTATTTTTCCATGAAGATTCTATCCCAAGGTAAAATGAGGTTCCTACCTTGGTGAAAAAGGCTCCTAGGGTTACAAATTTCTCTATTTAGGATTTCTTAAGCTCCTCCTTGGTGATTTTCACCAAAACTAGTAAGTATCCTCCTTTCCTTCCTTATTTTAATGTTGTTAGTCTTCCTTCTACCTTCCTTCAACTCGGAACTAGGGCCTTCCGTGGTGAAACCCCACCTAGAACCCATATACACCTCATCTCCGTGTTCTTTTGTTAGGGTTTTTGACCTCTAAAGTGGAGAAGGTGCTTCTTGCTCGAGATATGAGCATTACTGGAGAAACTAGCCTCTCTAAGCTGGGTAACCTTACTTATTAGACCTGTCCACCTTCCCTAGAGGTTCTTTGGAGGCCTAGGCTTGGACTGACTTGGACTGTTTAGACTCTGAAGTTGATGTATGATGTATCCCCTATTCTTCTATGTTGAGAAATTCACCTATGCATATTCATTCTCTTTGTCCTATGGGCACTAGCCTATATACAATGTATTTTCTTTTGAAAATCATGGTTTATGTGAACTACCTTATTTGATATTGATCATGTGATCCTGGATATTATTTTGAACTCTTATATTATGCTTTGATTCATGATAGAACTCTAAAAGATGACATGTGATATCTTTTGCCCACTTATGAGGTGGATGTATATATTGGTCACTTATGTGGTGACTAGTTTATATGTTCTGACTATACTTTCTGTTTGCCTCTATATTTTACATGCTATGTGATTCAGTAGCACTAGAGTAGTGTAATAGCATTGGTTTTAGTGTAATAGCATTGGTTTTAATGCAAATGTGTTATTTCTAGCCGAGCAGATGTGATATTTCCTGCTCTTTTGGGATGGAATGAAACCTCATACCCAGGGCAAGATGTGTGATTCTTGGCCCATGTTTTATATATGTGGGAGATTGGTAGTAATAATTTCTCTATCAGGTTTCAAGTTTATGGGACTTGCCTTCCTTTGTGTTTATATTGTTCTAGGGATATGTTTATCTCACATGCATGCAAGTTGATGATATGGGGTGTGTGCCCTAATTCTTGACATGTGCTTGTGTGGCACAATCTTTATGTTTTATTAATGGAAAGTATTCTTTTGTTATCATATTATTTCAATTCCTTTTCTCTTGATACCCATTTGGGTGGTCCTTATCCTTTCTATGGGAAGCCTTTTATATTTGATGTCCTTTATTCCATATATTGCTCAATTTCCTATTTAGTATGCACATACCAGCCTTTGCTGATGGCATCTATTTTCTCTTCTTGCTGGAGTATGCTTCCAACCCTTGGTGAAGGATTTGGATGATAAGGCATGAAGTTTTAGACTATCTTAAGGAGTTAAAGCTTGGAGACAAATTTGTTATGGTTTAGATTTCCCTCTACTTAGATCCTTATGTTGTATCATACATGTAAATCCTTATAGGATATTATGATGTACTTTTGTATTCTTTCATGAAAGTTGAATAGAATCAGTTATTTTTATTCCGCTGCTATACTTTGGTTGTTTTTAATACCATTTATTGAAGGTTGAAAATTTTGCACCTATTCTAGAATACTTGTGAGTGTGTTTGGAATGAATGTTTTAATCTTCAAATTTTTAGTAAGCAGGTGATCCCACCTCCTTACAACATGGTATCAGAGCCCATGGTAGTCAGTTACTGACTATTTCAATTTTGTCTCCCTAGTTAGAATACTTGCCTTACCTTTAAGTGACATGTTTACCCTAGAGTTGATCAATAGATGATGAAGGGTTGATTTAGGATCCTATAGTTTCACATTAGAATAATGAGGAATAGATCCATAAAATACTTACAACTAAAAGATACATAAGTAAACACAGTACCTTGAAGTTGTTTATCTTGTCCTTTAGGCATCTAGTAGGGCATGAAGTTGAAAGCAAAGGTGTCTAGAAAGGATCAGGGTTTGGGGACTGATAAGATTTTCCTCTACATCACTAGCTTGGTTTATGAGGATTCCTGCATCCTTATGATACCGGCCTAGCCTTAGCTTATATGAATTGTTCGAAATAACATGACTTTAGGAAATAGTAGCCTTAAACATCTATATGATTTATCTTTAGGGACCCTAATATATTGAATTGGTCTCCGAGGTGTAAAGACTTGTTTGAGGATGAATAAGAGCAAGTTAACCCATAGTTCATAGTTAGTCTTTACAAGTTATGTTTCTTTTTTTTTGCATGATGCTTATGTACTTGGATGTAAGGAAGTATAGTTGAACCTTTTATACCTAAAGAATAGTTTTGACTTAATAAGATGAATCCTTTAAGGGGTGGTGAATAAGTTGTTTTCTTATATGTGGTTGTTTTGATTACGAGGACAAAATCCCTTTAAGGGGTTGTGTGTTGTAACATACTAGATCTCAGACCCTACCCTGGAAGTTGGCAT
The DNA here is from genome assembly GCA_963693085.1 of Alisma plantago-aquatica. Classification (NCBI taxonomy): domain Eukaryota; kingdom Viridiplantae; phylum Streptophyta; class Magnoliopsida; order Alismatales; family Alismataceae; genus Alisma; species Alisma plantago-aquatica. The sequence continues at coordinate 560,570,972 of OY856415.1, forward strand.
TTTGGACTTAGCCAAACAAGGTTGAAGGTTAGACCTACATAGATGTTTAGTATAGCCCCAATGAGATAATGCATGTATATATCACCTTAATGAAACCTAATGTTCTATCATTAATCTTAGGTTTATAATGGATACATAAAATATGCCACATAACTCATTTTGGTGGTAATAAGAAGATAAGGAACTTAATTGGATGAATAATTTAGATAATGGGCCGTTAATGGGACATATGACATATATCATTAAAAGAAGTCTCAAAAGTGGAAACAAGCTTCAAATTCAAAATCTACATATCAAAATTAGCCTACATGTCAAAATTTATCTAATTTGGACCACCTTGAAATATTAGGATAAGTTTAGAGAGAGAAAATGAGTAAAAGGCATAAGTAAAGAATAATGTGATTATATAACTTCAAAATATGGAAATAACGGCAAATTCATATTCAACACATAAAATATAACTTGTGAATGAAGTTTGGTCCAATTTGGTTGTTGTTTGTGCAAGTTATGTAATTTTAGGTACACTCTGGACTTTTATACAATTTACCCAATTGGGAGGTTTTATTTGAAAATTGTAACATGCATTATAATCCTTATATATTTCCTTACCATTATTGAGTTTTTGAATCATAGGGCGCCTAGTTGCACCTTGGTTTGAAGGTGTTTCTTTCCCTGGGCGTTTTAGGGATTACTCTCTTTATAAATGAGCTAATCTTTAGAAGCTATCAATCAATGGGGTTATTTTTTTTATTGGAGGTCGGTTGGGATGGCCTATAAGTGTCCATAAACCGAAATTTGATATTCAAGAAGCTTCGATGAGATGTCCTCTTGCATGGCCATGAAATCCCTAGGCTAAGGACACATGGAAAGCTCCATGGACCCCTCATGTTTGACTTCTTCGTTATCCATAAAGGTTTGCATGTCCATAGGAACCCTTAGCATTGGACAAATGGAAAGTAACTTGACTCATCATGCTTGAATTATTGCTTATCCATAAAGGCTTGCATGTCCATGGACAACCTTATATATGACACATGGAAAGTCTCATAGACACCTCATACTTGACCTCTTGCTTTATATAGCCATATCTACCCTTTCCCAAATCCATATTCGAAACATCTTGCTCTTCTTTCTTTCCTATAGATTAGAGCATAACTCCTACTATGTTTGTCCAAAAGGTGTTGTCCCAAGGTAAAAGGAGGAACCTAACTTGGTGAAGAAGGCTCCTAGGGTTCCCAATTTCTCTATTTAGGATTTCTTAAGCTCCTCCTTGGTGATTTTGACCAAAACTAGTAAGTATCCTCCTTTCCTTCCCTATTTTCATGTTGTTAGTCTTCCTTCCACCTTCCTTGAAGTTGGAACCATGTCCTTCCATGGTGAAACCCTACCTAGAACCCATAAACACCGCATATTCGTGTTTTTTTTGTTAGGGTGTTTCAACTCTAAAGTGAAGAAGGCGCTTCTTGGTCGAGATATGAGCTTTGTTGGAGAAACCAACCTCTCTAAGCTTGGGAACCTTACTTACTGGACCTGTCCACCTTCCCTAGAGGTTCTTTGGAGGCCTAGTCTTGGATATAGGACTGTCTAGGACTATGTAGACTCTAAAGTTTAGGTATGATGTATCCCCTATTCTTCTATGTTGAGCAATTCACCTATCCTTATTCATTCTGTTTATCCTATGGACACTAGCCTATATACAATGTCTTTTCTTTTGAAAATCATGGTTCACATGAACTACCTTATTTGATATTAATCCCGTGATCATGGATATTCTTTTGAACTCTTATCTTATGCTTTGATTTATTATGGAACTCTAAAAGATGATATGTGATGTCTTTTGCCCATGTTTGAGGTGGATGTATATGTTGGTCACTTATGTGGTGACTAGTTTATATATTCTAACTATACTTTCTATTTGCCTCTACATTTAACATGCTATGTAATTCAGTAGCACTATAGTAGTGTAATTGCATTGGTTTTTATTGCAGATGTGTTATTTCCAGTCGAGTAGATGTGATATATCCTGCTCTTTTCAGATGGAAAGGAACCTCATACCCAGGGTAAGATGTGTGATTCTTGGCCCATGTTTTATATATTTGGGAGATTGGCAGTATTCTTTTCTCTATCAGGTTTCAAGTTTATTGGACTTGGCCGCCTTTGTGTTTATATTATTCTAGGGCTATGTTTATCTCACATGCATGCAGGTTGATGATATGGGGTGTGTGCCCTAATTCTTTACATGTGCTTGTGTGGCACAATCTTTATGTTTTATTAACGGCAAGTATTCTTTTGTTATCATATGATTTCAATTCGTTTTCTCTTGATACCCATTTGGTTGGTCCTTATCCTTTCTATGGGAAGCCTTTTATATTTGATGTCCTTTATTCCATATATTGCTCAATTTCCTATTTAGTATGCACATGCCAGCCTTTGCTGATGTCATATATTTTCTCTTCTTGCTAGGGTATGCTTCCAACCCTAGGTGAACGACTTGGATGATAAGGCATGAAGTTTTGGATTAGCTTAAGGAGTTAAAGCTTGGAAGAAAAGTTGTTATGGTTTAGATTTCCCTCTACTTAGATCCATATGTTGTATCATACACTTAAGCCCTTACGGGATAATATGATATACTTATGTAATCTTTTATGAAAGTTGAATATGGCCAGTTATTTTTACTCTGCTTCTATACTTTGGTTGTTTTGAATACCATTTATTGAAGTTTGAACATTTTGCACCTATTCTAGCATACCTTTGAGTGTGTTTGGAATGCATGTTTTATTCTTCAATTTTTAGTAAGGGGGTGATCCCACCTCCTTACAATGAGGGTTAGGGAGCCGAGCTGAGATCCGAGTCAGCCTTGGACCAGCCAACTTTGGTGCATCCCATCACTAGGCCACACTCCAACTCAACCATCGATATTATGGGTCCCATGTGGCATGACCAATGAGAGAAAGACACATCACCCACATACTAAGTAATATTTACCAAGTTCCCTTTTATATTATCTACTTTCCAAAAATTCTAGAAATTTCTAGTATTACCCAATTATAGAAAATGTATATATGAAATTGATTGTGATAATGAGTACAATCTAAATAAAATACTTCTAGAACCCAATTGTGCTTCCTATTTAAAATATAGGTCTAATACTTGATTAAGTGGTAATTAATACATGGGATCCCTAGAATTGGTAATCAAAATTTTGAATACATCAAATACATTTCTCTTATGTTATAATATGATGTAGTTGACTATAATGAGATCTAATATTATGATGATAAGCATGGTGAATAATTAGTATTTAATATCAATAATCATCAACATGTGTAATTAGGATTTTCAACAACAATTGTGTAATTTTCTATGATCTTAATGCTCATAATCTGATTTAAAAGTTCATATTAGACTAATGTGTTTAACTTGACGAGAACTAAGTCTTTAAAGAAATTTGAATAATAGTGATCATGATTAAGATTTTGAGTCATATAATGATAGTTAGGGCTTGGAACCTAATATACTTGGTCGTTATGGTCTTGGGTTGCATAATCAAATATAATTGCTCTAAATGATCTAAAAGGCTCAACTTGATAATTAGGGATTTCACCTAATGCCTTGTGTGGGTTAATGCCTTTAATAAATTATGGTGCGATAGAATTAGGGTGTGTACCCCTATTCCATACCTTAAACCCAAAACAATCCTCAACCCTAGTTTAGGACATATGTTAGATATGTATGTTTTGAATTTGACTAGTGACACTCTAGAGTATACATACATGCAAATAATGTCAGTTGATTATGTTGAAAGCTTGGATATATGCTTGAAGTACATGACTGCGTGATTTCTACATAAAAGCAAAGGTACATCGTTATGCCTATGAATACTTTCCTTAAATGACTTCCATGGTTTTCTATAGTTTCCCGACTGGATTGCAATTAAATTTCTTGTTTGCTTATTTACTTCATGCAATCTATAATGCTACTACGAGTATCATCTTATCTAAACATAACTTGCTTGAACCCTAAAAAGTTATCTCTGGCGTGTTAAAGAGAATGGGATGAAAGAAGTCATTATGGGAAGACTGGTAATCAAGATAGTAAAGGAAGACCACCACATGCCAAGTCCGGAAAGGAAGATTGATACAAAACCAAGCATGGAAAGGAAGGCTTTGAGAGTCCACAGTAGGGACCAAACCCTAAAGAGAGGGTTTCCCATAAAAGGCTCCCCTAAAGAGAGGGCACACCACTTAGAGTGAAAGGATGAGGGTTGAGAAGTTAGAAAAGAAAATGCATGTTCAATTTTGTAATGATAATTGCTACTATGGATGATCATGTTGTTACACCTACATGCCCATATTTTGTTTGTACCCGACATGCACAATATATCAATATATTTCTTTTTTGTTTTGTTTCACACCATTTTAGTTATATGCCCTATATGAAGATATCAAGACGTGATGAACCAGGTGAAAAAAACTAAAGACATTAAAGCTAAGAAAAATAGGATTAGTCAAATACTTCTTCTTATATGTATTGGTCCCATGTTGGAAATCTATGTAACCCTTTAAAAGATCATCTTATTAACAATATTTGAATTAGTAGAAATTATTTTCTATCATCTATTACTTGGTAAAATATGGATCTTGGGAATCTTAGGTAATGGCTCTCAACTTTAAGGACTTTTCTTATTTAGAGGATGCTGAAAAGTGAGGTCATTATATATAATATTAGAGCCCCAAAATTTTCAAATAATATTTGAAATTTTATAATTTCAAGTAACCCATAGATATATAAGGAAAATTATCAAGGCACGACCTTATGGTAATGGAGTCTATAATGGATCATGGTGGGGGCTAGCAATATTTTCCTCCACACCATTAAGTTGGTATACAAGGACTCCCTTAGCCAAAGTGATACCGTCCTGACCAGAACCTAGGGTTTACTTGAAGTAATGTTTCCTCTAAGTCTTCTCATCTCACATTTCATCCACTTTTCATCCTCTTGCTTAATAAACCCAAAAAGAAACTTCCCTCCTCATCTCAAGTTAGGGTTTGAGAAGAAGTAGGATCAGGACATCATCTACTAATTAATGTACATGTAATGTGGAGATAATAATAAATTAAAGGAAAATGGTTTCATGGGTCTCTCCTGGAAAGTGTAAAACCCTAGATGGAGCTAGGGTTGGTTTAGGAAAATCCCTTAGAGGGTCAAGGGAGATAAAAAATCCTAAGGTGCATGGTGTAGTCCCTAATGTTAACCCTAACCTTAATACTGAATTATGAGACAAGCATGAGAAAAATAACAATTCTATCTGAATAGCCCTAAGAAATGGAGAGAGAAAAGAGATAAAACCCAATGAATTTGGATATCACAACTTATCCATGCATGCAAGTATGTGAAGTAAGGCATGCATGAGATAAATGATTGAATATAATTGTGAAGCATAAACAAACAATGGTAGCATACCAAGGAAAATATGAAAACCCTTAGTGCAACTTTTATGGTTAGTATCCTGGCTTCGGGTTGGTCAATACAAGAGTTGGCAAAAGATATTAGAGGAATATAAAACCCTAACCCATGAGGTGAAGTTGTGTCTAGAAAGGCTAGTCTCCTCTTGTAGGCACCTTAACAGGAAAATGTGTTTCCATACATGCACGAGTAGGAGTTAGTCATGCACCTAAGTGATATTGATCGACATCAAGGATATAAGAGGGCTTGGTTTTAGATTAGATGCCTAAAGTGTTATTTGAATACATCATATAAGATTCGATGATATGATATAAGCTTACATGATGATATATATGGTTTATAATGACCCCAATCAGCTTTGAAAATTTGACTTTCATTTTGAGGTTTTGACATAAGATATGATACAAGTATGTGTGCTTCTCTGAGATAAGATAAGATAAGATAAGATCAGATATGTATCTGTAAGAGCCTCAATCTCTTCTATAAATGGTGTACTCTATTGTTAGGGTCAGATATAGGGTTAACTCTAGAGAGAGTTGGGTAAGGATATTTCATGAGTAGAAATCTAAGAAGAGAATGTCATATCATGTTTTGGTTTGGTATGTGCTTGAGTGGCTAGATCATGTGAAGTTGATGACTAATACTAATGAGGTAGGCCTGAGAACCATAGACCAAAGAGGTAGAATAGATCTAGTGTATAATATTATGATAGAGTTGAGTGATCTCATAGAGATATAGAATGGCACCTCCATCAGGTAATGGGTTAGGGAAAATCCCTTTGGGACTTGTGATATATGTTCAATGAGCCACTCCTACAAGTTGGTTTAGCACCACCATATTATCATACATACATATGAAACTGATATAACCTAGAGAGGTGATGTATGGATATGACATAATGGAAGATTAAAAAATGGTATAATAAGTTCTCTATCTATAATCGGTTATCCATATGCATAAATATGATAATGTGAAGTAATTAGATAACCTCAAGATGAACTGCTAATATAGATTGCAATATACCATGAGAAAGTGAAATAGATAATGTTCGTGATAAATATTTAATGTGGTTGTAGTTGACGCAAGGGATATGTTGTAGTTGAAGTTATCTTCTTCAAAGTACACTTTCCACTTACTGGCCTACAATTTGGTGTGGATTGTATGATGATGATATAAAGTACTTGACATATGAGATTACATGAAATGATTGGTCTTATAGTCCTAAATACATGAACCATAATACATCGGTTCCATTTTATCTAAACGTCTCAACTCTTGGTAGTAAAGTAATTGATAGTGATCCAACTCTTGGGTAGTAGATCACAATGTGTAATGATATAACTCTGGAGTAGTAAATGCATGGATGATATAATGGAAAATGTGCTTAACGTACACACTCTTGTGGTAACGTAAATCTTGTTGAAGTATGTTTCTATTATCTTTTGTTGCTATCAAGTATTAGTTTTATCTTGTCCTAGATAGGAACTTACCTAGAAGGGTGAGTTCACAAATCAATTTAAGAATTGAGGTGACCTTAAATATCACTTAAACCTTGAAAGAATATGTACATGAAGCATGAAAGTACAAATATCAAGTATAATTATTTGGATCCATGTATTCCATATGTGAGGGACAGGAGGAGAAGTAATAATGGAAGTGGCCAACAATATGGGGCCAGGACGATACAGGAAGGTCACCATGGGCCCAATGAAGGGACATAAAGTAAATTATGTGTGCCATATGAGATGAAGGAAATTTGCTTTAAATAATTATATGGGATATAATGTACGTGGGTATTATTAGAGAAACCTCAAGAAAAAAAGTGTAATGAAATAAAGCTATGACATCTGGATAGAACCCTTGGGAAGGGTAGATCCCTATGTCAATCCTGATATCATGTAGGGGTTATTAAAGGTACATAAAACTTATGAGGATGGGAGACAATCATGTATCAAGTAAATAAGACCCTTGGGGGTCAAGAGGAGATCACTCCAAAAGTAACTATACCCCTAGAGATCTTAAGGGAATGACTAAGGTCAATGAGACATGAAATGGAGATATAAAGAATACAAGAAGCTATGTAATGATGATTGGAATAAAACCTTAAAAAGAGATTGTGAATAAACTCAAGGATGATCAGAAATTACTTTTCCTTGTGAGTGCATGAAAAAATTGCTGGAACTAAGAGTATTTATGGTATGGAGTCACAATTGACAGTGACTCAAACAATAGTTTGATTAAGAGATAATGTGGGAATGCACCATCTCTACTCTTGGAATGGGATGATCATTGTATTTGGACTGCATCCAAATGCTTATTTTGATGTGCTTAAAAATTGACATATGAGAATGAATACCAAATTGGAAATTTAGTGACATAATCTAGGGTTTGAGGTGTTATCTCATTCTTATGAAAAAATAATGACTGACAATTTAGAAACCTGGGTGAGCAAGGTAGTCACCAAGTGAAATTGAATTAAAAAATGAAAATGTGTTGATCAAGTGGAATTGAAATCACAAAGTAATCATTAGGTGATAATATAATGCAATGGATGAGGTTGTGGGTATACCCTAAAATTTCATTTGAGTACAAACCATGGGAATGTGAGAAATTTATAGATCAATAGAAGTTGTTAAATGACCTAAATAAAGATATGTGAGAAGGACTGTTAAACTTAGGTCTGAAACTAATAAGAGTTATCATCCACCATAATCTAATTTGTCTTGAATTTTGGGGACAAAATTCCTTTTAAGGAGGGGTGGATGCTATATCCTTAAAGTTGGAGAAATTTAATTATACAAATATAAGGCTTGAATTGATAAATAAATTTCTTGATTTTATTATTTATAGAACAATAAAGTTATCTTTGTGGCATGGGTACAACCCATGACCCAAGTCATGACTGAGACTATTTTCTTAGCAAACAGGTGCTTGTGGCACAAGTTTAAGAAATAAAAAATATTTTTTCATAAATAAAGGATAATGACTTTTTGGATGGTTGGATAACTAAAATATGCCATTATTATCAATTTTCCTAAATAAAATAAGATATATGATATTTTAGATAATTAAAGGGGTAATTATCAAACCATATTTGGCAACACAAGTTTTGAGGCATCAAATAAAGGTATGTTGGTCTTATTTTTTGAACACTTAAATATAATTGGGAAATGAAGAAAGTTCTAGAATTTGAGATAAAAAGGGCTTTCCATTTGATGTATGTAATTATTTAAAGGAAATACTTAAATAGAAAGTTTTTTATATGAAATATATCCCCATAAATCCCACAAGTTAAACAAGTAAAATCAATTTAAAGAATATTTCAAAGAGATAAATAAAGAATAATTGAGATTTCAAGACATAAAGTGCTTCCTAATAGTTTAATGATCAATTTATCCAACGTGTACCACATAGTTATATGAAATCCTTAATGGCTTTTAGTTTTCCAAATCCATGTCAATGCGAAAGTGGAGGTTTCCTTCTCATAACTCTTGGATTTATAGAATGATGACTTAAGAGTTTTTGTATAAAGGAATATAGGTGGAATATACTTAATTCTTTCCTAGAATCATGCCTTGCCTTTCTCATAGTATTAGTTGGTGTTAAATTGATAAATAAGAAAGGTATATTTTAATATTAAATGGAAAGGAGATAATGATATTCTTACTTTTAGAAAATGTCTATATATGTCAACAATATCTCCTTGCCAATCACATACAAATCTATATGGGAAACCAAACCTATCCATTCATGAGATACCTATATATACATATACATACATACATATATATATGTATATATATATATATATATATATATATATATATATATATATATATATATATATATATATATATATATATATATATATATATATATATAGAGAGAGAGAGAGAGAGAGAGAGAGAGAGAGCGGAATACGCTCAAGTAGTTTTTCATGAAGAAATATTGTTTTTGAAAATATAATATGTTGATCTTCTTAAACATCTTGTGAACATCTCATACATAAAATTTGAGCCCATTTTGATATGTATAGATCATGTTATGAAGACCACAATAATTATACATTTCAAATAAGTTTTGTGTGTCAATTTTGTTGCCCTTGGATGAGTGACTTACACTCATCCAAATGAGCTCAAAATTTGTATGTTGCTTAATTATAGTATGACAATGAAGATCAACAGTTTACAATTTGTCAAAAAAATAGTCTTGATATGCAAACACCACATGAGCGTAGCGTGTGATCTGTACACTCGAGTGTATTATAGCCTAACTTTCTCTCTCTCTCTCTATATATATATGTATATATATATATATATATATATATATATATATATATATATATATATATATATATATATATATATATATATATATATAGGCATTGGAACCTGTTGACATGGAGGAATAAGAACAAAAGACAATAGAGTAGAAGGTCTCCTTTTTCCCCACTTTCTTCCCCACAAGTACCTTTTTGTATAGGACCACGACTACATTGTGAGAGGGAAAGAGAGTCTGAGGTAGTTGAAGAGGAACTGTGATGGTAAGTTCCATGACTGACGTTGGCATGTTCGATTGGAAATGGCCATGTTTCATGGATGCGATGTTGTAGGACAATAAGATAGACAACAAGAAGGAAAGACTTGAGAAATAGATTGTAGAAGGAGGTCTTTTTAGATAGACATCATAGACATCTTCCTTCTCAATTGGGTTGACACCTAGATGGGTGTGAGGGTTGTATAGAATGAAGGAGCTCCTAGGGCTGAAGGGAAAGGTCATGGATGATGGAGGATGGAGGAGGCACCTACTCATTATGAGCATGAGTTCTGGCGGTCGACCCTCTCACTGAGGATCCCCATAAAAGTGGTGGTGGTAGGGTTTCATATATAAAGGAGAAAGGCCAAGAACTAGAGAGAGATAGAGAAAGTGAGAACAATAGAGAAATGGATGGTTGGAGGCATCCCTTGGGACACTTCAATTGAGAATCCTTAGTGGTTGGTGCCTCAACCACCACCAGATGGGTGCCATAATAGAGTTTCATCGGAAGTGAGTGTCCACAACGCACAAAGCCTTACGCGAAGATGAGGGTGAGGGAGCTGAGCCGAGAGCCGGGTCAGCCTCAGACCAGATGGCTTAGGCACATCCAAGAAATTGGACGCATTCCAAATAAACCTTTTAGACTATTGGTCCTGGGTGGCATGGCCAAGGAGAGCATGCTACATCACCCACATACTAGGTAGTTGTTACTAAATTCCCATTTATATAATCTGCTTTCCAAAAACTATAGAAATTTCTAGGATTAGCCAATTATAGAAAATGTATATATGAAATCGATTGTGAGAATGAGTACAATCTACATAAAATACTTCTAGAAACCAATTATGCTTCTTATTTAAAAAATAGGGCTAATAATTATGTGGTAATTAATACATGGGAACCCTAGAATTGGTAATGAAAGTGTTGAATACATCAAATACCTTTCTCTTGTGTTATAATATGATGTAGTTGACTATAATGAGATATAAGATGATGATGATAAGGATGGTGAATAATTTGGATTTTTTTATCAATAACCATCGACATGTGTATTTGAACACTAACAATGTAATTTTCTATTATCTTTATGCTCATAATATGATTTAAAAGTTCATAATATCCTAATGTGTTTAATTTTGATGAGAATCTAAGACTTTAATGCAATTTGGATACTAGTGATCATGATTAAGGTTTCAAGTCATAAAATTATAGTTAGGGTTTAGAATGTAATATACTTGGTCATTATGATCTTGGGTTGTATAATCAAATATGATTGCTCTAAATGATCTAAAAGGCTTAACTTGATAATTAGGGATTTCACATAATTCTTTGAGTGAGTTAATAAATTTAACAAAGTATGGTGCGATGGAATCAGGGTGTGTAACCCTATCCCTTACCTAAACCCAAAAATGATCCTAAACCCTAGTTTAGGACATATGTTAGATATGTATGTTTTGAATATGATTAGCGAAAACCTAGAGTATACTTACATGCAAATAATGTCAGTTGATTATGTTAAATGCTCAAATATATGCTTGAAGTACACGATTTCATGGTTTCAACATGAAAGAAAATGTATGTGGTTATGCCCATGAATACTCACCTGAAATGATTTCTGTGGTTTCCCAAAGTTTCCCTAATGGATTACAATTAAACTTCTTGATTGTTTATTTACTTCTTCCAATCCATAATGCCACTATGAGTATCATCTTATCCTATGAATACTCACCTAAAATGATTTATGTGGTTTCCCATAGTTTCCCTATTGGATTGCAATTAAACTTCTTGATTGTTTATTTACTTCTTGCAGTTCGTAATGCCACTATGAGTATCATCTTATTTAAACATAGCTTTCTTGAACCCTAAATAATTATCTCTACTGATTTAAAGAGCATGGGGTGAAATAAGTCATTATGGGAATGATTGTTGATCAAGATTGTAAAGGATGATCACCACAAGCCAAGCCCGAAAAGGAAGACCGATACAAAATCAAGCCTAAAAAGGAAGGTTTTGAGAGTCCACTATAGGGACCAAATCCTAAAGAGAGGGCAAACCATAGAGAATGAAAGGATAAGGGTCAAGAAGTTAGAAAGAAAACACATGTTCAATTTTGTAATGATAATTGCTGCTATGGATGATTATGTTGTACACCTATATGCACATATTTTGTTTTCACCCCATGTACACAATATAGACATATACTATTATGTGCTATGTTTCATGCTATTTTAGCTAAAAGTCCTATATGAATATATTAAGACATGAAGAACCATGTGAAAAAACTGAAGACATTAAAGCTAAGTAAAGGAGGATTATTTAGATACTTATTCTCATACATATTAGTCCCATGTTGGACATCTATGTAACTCTTCAGAAGAGCATCTTGTAAACAATGTTTGATTTAATAGAAATTATTTCCATTATTTTTCATTTGATAAAATCTAGATCTAGGGATTTAGGTAATGTCTCTCAACTTTAAGGTCCTTACTTATTTAGGGAATGATGAAAAGTGAGGTCATTACAAGTTCTTTACTAGATATGTAAAAGAATACAATTTTTGGAAATGACACTAAAAAAACTAATTTGTCCTATATCCATACTTTCTAGTCATTTTGTATAAAACCATGTTTTAATTCATCCAATTTTTAAAGAAAACCCCCTATCAGTTATTATAGAGGAGGAGACCAACTATTGACTATTTTCACATCTTTGTTTTTCAATTCTTTTTTCTTGGTACTAACTATATGTTGGATATACTTTGTGCTTAGTTTTTACATATTACTTCCTTGTTTATAGCCTATCGAGTAGAGTTTTTCATGTTTATAATAATGAGAAACTATAGTAAAAGAATATATACATGTTAGTTTTCTTTAGACTACTCCTTCTTAATGTTGTTTCTGATGATGTTCTAGGTGTTCTTTTTCATAAAATAAAAGAAGTACATATCAACCACAATTATATAAAGAGGTTAGTTGATAAAACGTTCACTAGAAAAGACCCAATACCAAGGTTTGGGAAGAACCATCCAAAAGAGATCATCATAGGTGATACTTTTAAGTAGGTTATAATATGTGATCTCCTATAAGGAATAAGAAAATTGTTACTTTTGCAATTGAAGCCAACGCCCTGAAAGGAAGATCTAAGGACAATGATTTGGATCATGACCATGCATAGGGAATGATAATAATTAGATAAAGATAAAGTGTTGAAACATGTGCTAGGACCTCATGGTAGGAAGATTATAGGCACAAATTTGGGCATTCACAAACTATTCTAATAAAAAATGAAAGGTGGTAATAGACGAATCAAGGTTGCTTTCCAAATCCTATAACCAACAAGAAGGTATATTTTATGATGAAATGTATGCACTTGTAGGAAAGGTAAGAATCAATTTGTACACTACATGCCTTTTATAGTCATAAGATTTTTCTTATGTACCGAATGATTTGTGAGTATGTTCATCGAGTATAAGGGGTAATTCTATGTGCTTTAATCTCTCGAATTTGGGAACAAACAACAATCTACTCATGTCTATCTTTTGCATAAGACATTGTTAGTCTCAACTAAACCCCTAGAGCTTGGTATGAGACTCTGAAGACCTATTTGTTAGAAAATGATTATGTCACAGGGATATTAAATTATACTCTTTATATTAAGCACATTTTGATAAATTTTCTTGTAGTTTAAGTTTATGTTTATGACATTATAGTTTGGTACTACTAGTCTTCATCTCTTTAAGGAGATTGGTTCCCTTGTGTAGAGTAAATTTTAAATGAGCAGGATGGAAGAGCTAAAATTATTGTTTTGATTTCAAATCAAGCAAACAAAAGATGGACATTCATAAACCAATTCAAATACACAAATGGCTTATGAAATGCTTTTGGGGTCTAGAATTACAAGCCAATTGACACTTATTACACATAAAATCCTGATAAGGATGAAGGTTAGAAAATTAATGAGAAGATATGTAGAGGTATAATTGGTAGTTCAATATATCTTACCAACTCTAGATCATATATCAACTTTTATATAGGATTGTGTGAAATGTTTCAGTATTTACCTTGAAATGTTATCTTAATATGTTAAAAAGGATTCTTAGGTACCTATTTAAAACTCCAAATATTGGGCTATTTACTCTAAATTGAATGATATTTCTCTAATTTCTTACATTGATGATGCTTAAGTGGTGTGTTTGGTTGATAGGAAGTCCAAAGTGGAACTTGTTTCCTCCTAGGACCTTGATCATTATATAATTTCTCCAAGAATAAATGTAATGTGGATCCCTAAAATGACAAAATTAAATGTATAACTATTAGTTTTTACTGTGCCTGAGTCCTATGCATGATGCAAATTCTTAATACGTTTGATATATCCTTTAATGTGTCAACCATAAATTATGATCATTATAGTAAAATCATTCTCTCTTACAATCCTATATCACATAGAAGGGCCAAGAATATAAGATCAACCATCTTTTCCTCTATGGTCATATTTTTAAGAAGTACATTTTCTTTGCACACGGTGACCCAAAAATCAACCTGCAGAAAATTTAATGAAACCTATACCCATGGAACAATCTATTTTATTATATCAAAATTTCTTCGTGCTACTCTTGATGAAAATTGAAAGTCCCTTATTTAGATGTATCGTTTGACTCTATGATGCTTGCTTAAATTTGAAATGAGATTTAATGATTATTTGCCACAATTGTATGCAAATCTATGACTTATCGTGCATGTTCAATATCACTTGGATTATTGAGATTTTATTATAAAAATTTGCCAATGAGGAAATTAAAGTACCTCTTATATAATCTATACAATTTGATCTCACTTAAACATATATTTTATGACATCTAGTTTAGTTACTAAACTAGTTTTAAGAAGCAGACATGTTGTGGTGTTGGTGGAAATTGTCGACCATTCCGTAGTATTATTGATAGTGGCATGCATATACAAAGAATCCCTGAGAAAATTTAGTCGATGAACTAATCCAAGAAATGGAATAATGTACCATATGATGAGAATATCTATTCAAAATTCAAATGATGACATTGTGCACATTTGTATAAAAGAATCACTAGTTGAGAAATGTATATGAACTTAGATATTTCTATCCCTTCTTCTTGCAAGTATTCCTTTCCCTCCTCCCCTCTGTACCTTGAAACTGTATCCATACACTTGTTTTCTCCACTAAAACCCCCTCTCTAAGTCTCCTTCAACCCTCTCTAAATCCTCTTCTCTTCTTTATGAATCTATCAATCAATGTTGAAGAGGAGGAGATCTAGGTAATAGAGAAATTCAGATCCTCCCAACTACCCATCAATGAGGTTCTCTTTTGATATAATCCCATTCATCTATATTAAAGTAATAAATGGGTACATGAATTTCTTCCCTAAATCCCCCTTCTAGTGTAGAGATTTTGATGATACATGGTTGACGAAATTTTCCATTAAGAATAGTTTCAATTCCTATGGTCTTTATGCTCTAATATACCATAGATTTTCTTTCCATAATCACCTACGGATGATCTTTATGCTTTAAAATCCCATAGAGTTGCTTTCCACAATCGCACATGGAGTAAACAAGTTGCAGATACATTCTATAAAAATTGAAATGGAATTAATCCATTCTATCCTAATTAGAAGCACCATATTTATATTTACTCTATGTTACCCAAAGTCTAACTCCAAATCTCTAAGGATATAATAAATTTAATACTTCATTGGATTTAATAAGTTCTTTACTTGGGGACGAGTGTAAATTGATGCTATAAATATCAAAAGTTTCACCAGTTTATATAGGAACTATGACCCTCCCCTATAACCTCATGATGTATGTGGGGGTTAAAAACACATATCTACAAGAGTGGGACCCTCCCTTCCCCTTCCCTCACCAAACTACATGGATCATAAATCTATTATTCAATTTCTACACCTGAAGCACAAGTAGATGGGCATAGCTGAGAATACCACAATTCTCCTCTATTGTCTTATGCACACAACTAGATTGAAATGGGAAATACACATTTTACACAACATGACATGTTTTTAATTCCGCACAAAACACCACTGACACCCATTCATCCCTACTCAAGACCGATATGTGGATACTTCAAGTAGGATACTAAAAAGCCATTTTTTACAATCTTGAATACAAATAAAATCTCAAAGGAACTATGATCATTTATAGATCCCTCAAGAATCCTCCATTTCTACCCATGTTGCTAATTATAGATCATTCAAACTCCAGGAAAAACAAAACCACCTCGACCTCTACCTACTTCTACTGACTTTTTAGTGTCCAATGAGTAAAATATGGGATAAATTATGCAACACTACAACTAAATTTGACGAGTCACTGAATATCCCCACCAAGAAACCACCATGTCCATGACGACCTCTCCTACAACATGTACAACATAAACTAAGTTTTTCCTCTTCTTGTCCCAACTGCCTAGATTCCTACCAATCCTTTTCTTATGATATTGATTATGCTTCCAACACATTTGATTAATACCTTACCTCTCCACCAACTACTACATCTAATAAGTCTTTAATACCCCCTTGAATTCTAATTCTTACAACCCTTTCTAGCTATGACCAGGTTTATTTCCCACTAGTAGTGAGGGGCACTTGCAGACTAGGAGTTCATGACATTTTTATATCAAATAACCATGTCTGAAGTGACAAGTTTAGGAAGATGTATAGATGGAAAAACATGATGGTATGAATAAGGAATTCATGTTGATATTTAGACTTTTTTTTTGAAGAAGAAGTATCTCAACTGGATTAATAATATCCTCTAGTCTCTAGAATTGACCTTTATGGTGAAGACTTTGATCCCCATAGAGATTATTCTATAGATCTAATCTTAGTGTCCTAGTATATGTATTTTGTAAGCTTAATCATGTAAAATTAAAGACATTTGCATCCGAGGTATGTACTTCATTTCAACAACTATGACATATTTTAGATTGTTGCCTCTTATTCATAAACCTTATGTACTAAAACCATTTATATTAAATGTTGAATCTCTTATGCTTGTGTTATATACTTGCATATTCTGATGATATCACATGAACTTGACTCTTGGACAAATCATACTTAATTAATTACTTTTATTGCTCGGACAAACCCTTTATATCTTTTTTTTGAACTCCCAATTCCTGATATGGCAAAGGGTCATGAAGGATTTAGAGGGATATATACTGAAATATATTTTAAGTTCTAGATTCACACGCTACACATTGTATTCAACAAAAAAAATTTCATTTTTGTGTAAATTTTTGATATCTCACCAATGGGGTTGAAATATGACTTGATGGACAATCACTAAAAAAAATCATAAAAATCCCCTTGGATTCAAAGGTATTTGATTCAAAAATCTATATTTTAAAGATATTTAGGAATTATTTTTTATCTTCTAAAAGGGGGATAATGCTTACCGCAAAAGGTTGTATTATCCATGTTTTGATGATTCTGTCACCATTCGATTTATGTGTATCTTCCATTAAGAATATTTAAGATATATAAAACACTCTCCAATTGATTCAAATTAACAACTGATTCATGGGGATTCATGTCATGTCATGCATGAGGATCCAAGCTTGAATAATAGATTTAATTCTCTACAACATTTTGATGTAAATCAACTGTAATTATTATTTGACTTGTAATAAAGCTTAGACTTGTAGTACAAATAATTGGAATGATTTATGATGCTCCTTATAGTATGTGGAAGTAACTCAAGAAACCTATACACTAAGTGAAAATTTTCTATGAAAACTCATCCAACTAGGCTATAATTGGATTTTCATATATCTACATTAGATAAGGTTTTCTCAAAAAAGATTAATTGACAAAAGAATTATCTCTAGGCTTGTTCTTTTGTTAGGTGAATATCAAAACTAGACATTCAACTGAATAACCTACTGAATGTGCCCAATATTTATTCACTGGTTAAGCATTTTCTCAGAAAATTCATTGTTTTGTCTTTCTAGTAGTACTAAAATAATCATTAGAGGGGGATAAGTAGTGGAAATATATCCATTGGATCACCACATACTCCCCTAAAATGGCTATAATTCCTCTTAAACAAGTCTAATAGCTAGTAGGCATTCTCAAATATAAACAAGAGTCACTTGGGAGATTCCCGAGGCTACCTAGTAACCCTTAAACTTCATCGGTGAGATTGTGCTTCAAAGATCCCCTAATCATTTCTGACTTCAATAATATTGAATATGATATTGGTGAGAAACCTAGACATACTCATGATCTTGTGACAATGTCATTTCTATCTTTCGATATCTTTCTTTCAAAGGTATATTGAATTTCTTCCTTATCTAAGGAAGTTGAAGGGAAGGTAATTCTTGGTAAGGGAAGGAAGTCCCTTAGGTAAGTATTTTCACTTCTTGTTAGAAAAAATAAGCTACTTACTCTTGAGCTTAAAGAATAGGTCTCTTAATGAGTTCTCTTTTGATTGTGATACAAGGTAGTACTCAAGGTGTTTAGAAATCCTAGAGGTTAACCTCTCTAGGTAGCAGAGCAACACCATTTCAATTTAAAATGACTATAAACACTTGTGATCATTTGTGATTCTCTCATTATCAATCATGTTTACTTTGTTTTACTTATTTTTAAATATAAATTGAATTTCTAACAAGTTTTGTTAAAGTTTTTAATAGTTGTGTTCACCCCCTATTAAGCTTGGACCTTACATCAATGCTTAAGAACAACTGAGTTGATTGGTTGTTACTAATTTTATTTAACCACCTTTTAGAATATTAATTCATATGTGCTAATTAGTCATTAAGAAAATTTTATATATGATTTTTATTTCATAGTTCTTGAGAGTACAATTTTAAGAATAGTTGTTTTAATAACAACCTATATGTTGAGTTTAAAATTTCATGTTCTACTAGTTTATAAATTATGAAATCTATTTTTTTGTTAGAGTGTTCTTACTTGTGAATGATAAAATGTTGTGTGATATACACATAAATATTTTAGTGCACTTTAAATATGAATTATTCTTATGCATAATAAGAAAATCAATTCCTCAAGGAGTACTAAAATATGTATATATATTGCAAGACAAGAATAAAGATCTCAATTTTCATTGATTGTCCCAAATAGAAGTTCTCAAAACCCTAGTTTTATGAAAGGAAACTCTTGATAACATGGTATGTCAATATAAAATATGTCCATATAATGTAAAGGTGGATCTATAATAGAGATCTAGATAGAAGCTTCAAATCTCTCACCAACTACACCTTGTTACCATTGACATCTCATACCACGATGAGACCTACATTAAGGAATGTGTGCACATATGTTTCTCCACCTAAGTTATACACTAATACATTATTCTTAATATGAGTATAGGCTAGATACCAAATATTTACCCTATTTCCCTCCAACATATTAGATAGAAAAATATCTAGATGATGAAAAAGAATACCCTTACTCACCTCTTGACATACATATAGTAGGCATTTTGTCCACACTACTATGAATACTTCTAAAGCAAACAACACACTTATGATGGACATCATACAAGCCAAAAAACGTTCCACTAGGGACTTCTAATAGATCTGGACCGTTAAAGATCAGCCCCATGATCATGAATGTCTCAGAATGGGTTACTGTAATCCTTTTTATGGAAAGGTACAAAGTGTTGGTATCTATACTAAACCTCTCAAGAAACACATGCATGTGACTTTGGTCAAAGGTGTGGGGTGGAAACCTAAGGAACAACCTAAACTAGTGAATTCTAAAAGTTCCTATCTAGGTCTTCATCATTTGATGATCTAGAAACACTCATACCACTTCAAGTGAAAGTGAATGATATACACCACATTATTAGGAAAAGGAAAGAGAAAGTTCTCAACAATTTAATTAATAAGATAAAAATTATAACCAGAATGAAAAGAAATGAATTGAATCATACAAGTTGAATGTTGTGGGCTCCTTTATTTTTTAACATTTTATATTATCTCCAATGCGAGGTGGAGGTCCTCTTTTGGAGGCTAGTCCTTATTTTAAAATTGCTCCTAAGGAACCTAAGATAAGTTCACTTGAGAAATCATACAAAGAAATGTTGATAAACAAGTAGGGACTCTTAATACTTATCCTCTACAACACCACCTCTAGTACCAATTGTACTATTACTTACCGATTGGGAACCTTGGCCTCTTGAGACTTGTAAATACCTCGTAGAGACACTATATAAAGCTCTACAACTATTTTTGGAAATTTCCAGCATATATTATTCTTTAAAAGCCTTGGAGGTATTGAGTTTTTGGGAAAAAATGCTCACCATTAAAGTTTTACACTCGCACTATAACTAGTACAATTACAATGCCTCTATGTTTAAAATACACAAAAAAATATAGAATAAGTCAAAAAAACGAAATAACATTGCTTAAAGTGTTGATATTATCTACAGAACACATTCATGTCCTCAGGAAACTGTGTTGTTCCTTAGGATAATGATTTTTATAAGATGCCAAATTTTTTGAAATGGTTTATGTGCTAATGGCTATCAATAACACCCAAAATAAGCACTAAAACATATAGCATTAATGAATTCAAGATAAAAAACGAACAAGATCAAAATAAATGATCATAAAGATCCAAATCTTGTCTGAAAGTAACGTATAGAGAAATGATTAATAAATTCTTGCAAGAAGAACACCCATATTTGATATCCATACCATCTTAGATTGCAAAAATTTAAGAAACTCATCATTTTCCAGTAAGATCTATACATAGGTAGGAACCCTATTTCTTATCATTTGAGTAGCCTTTTGTAAGTATACACTATCACATATATGATATTATTATTCCTTCACTAAAGACATAAACTAGAATATCATATCAATTTTCACGTTCTCACTCTTATCAGTCCTATTACTTGAAAGTAAGTTATACATTTCACCTTTTGGGTCCTATACTTCGACCTTAAGATGGGAAAATTAGATTTTGACTTTTAGACTATAACCTTTAAATAGACAAGTTGGGTTCCTTTTTTGGTCCTAGGATATTACCTTAAAATGGACCAATTATGGCTAATTGTTTGGGTCCTTATCTATGACCTTAAAGTAGACAGATCCATTCATTTGGGGTCTTAAACTTTTAATAAAGTATTCTTTTTTTCTCTCATGGTGCTATGACCTAGAATCCATAACCTAGGTTTCCTTCTTTTTCCCCTTTGGTGTTGTTCATAGTAACTAGGTGCCTCATCTTATTTTCCATGCCAGTCTATGTTCTAGGCCCCGTGAAGTAGGTTCCCCTCTCCATTATTTTGGTTTGTTGCTTAATCCTTATATACTAGGATTTTTTCTACCCATACACTTTTCACATCACCATGTGATATCTCCAACTCGTTTCTTTTGTAAGGTACATGATTATATATATATATATATATATATATATATATATATATATATATATATATATATATATATATATATATATATATAAAATCATGTACCTTGCTACTTTGTGTTTTTAGACTCATCACATAACATCATTTCAAGCCCTATTTGGTAGCCAAGTCTATTGATGTGACTTGATTCTCATTACATCATCTTTTCTTGATTCATATTAGGGTAGGAAAAACATTGTGGTTTACATATGTTGTATTTTTGTTGTCCTCATTTGTAAAGACCCGATCTTTATGATCAAATATTTACAAAATAATATCACAATCATAAACAATATTTATTACATTCATGCTTGTACATCAGATTCATAGAAGACTACAAATATGATTACAAGTTTAAGAAATAAAATTCATTTCTAACTGGTCTTCAATGGAGGACTACCCAATGCATGTCTCTTCAAGCTCTTCCATCTACCACCTGCCCATGAGTTCTCAAAGGGAACAAAACCACACATGGACCCCATTGAAGGGAAACAAAGGGTCAACACAGCTGGTACTAAATTCTTATATCGAGCTATTTGCAAAATATAGGTTCTTTGTATAAATCAAGGTAATATAAAATCTAGGTAGGGAACATTTTGTGGACTAAATTTGCCAAATCAAGAATAACAATATTTCAATGTTTGTATTTCAAGATCAATTTCACAAGGCTATTCAAAATAGTTCAAGATGTCAAATTATCAAAATATTTGCAACAATCAACTTTTGAATATTAAGGTTAAGCACTATCATATCATTTCCTTCAAGGGCAACAATGCCTTATATTCAATCATCTATGAAAGAACAACATTGATCCTAATTACTATGTTAACCAGTCAACTGGGGAACAACTAATCCATTACACCTGTGCACAGGGCGGCGGGACGTACCCTACCTCAAGTGAGCCAAAGCTCTAAGGGGCCAAAGCCCAAAGGGACCAAAGTCCAGGGAGTCAAAACTCTAACTAGATCAAGTCAAGTGTTATTATAATATTCAATGCAATCAAATAGTAATCAATATGAGGTGGTGAACTTTCAACGAGGTAGGAAAGGCTTATAAAATTTTAGGGTTCACCACTAAACAATGTACCTGGAATTCAAGAGGAAAATTAATAACTCAATACAAAAATAGAGAATCTAGTACCTCAATTGTTTAGGGCTCCAAGAATTGCATAGGCATAATGTGTCTCCAAATATTTATGAAGAGGTGGCTACAAAGAATAATAATCTTGTCACCATTTGACTTGGAATCAACTATTTGTTGAATATTTTCTATTAGGGTTTTCTTTATTATTATTTCATGGTTCTCCCATTAGTTTCTTTCTAAATTTATAATTGGATTGTACATCTATAATAAGCGTCACATGTTTATGTATGTAACTATAATATAGATAAGTGCCACATTATTTTCCAAGATTTCATCCTAATCTCATTCAATGGTTTCTAATTGTATTAAGCCAACATATAATCTATTATATATGTATTAGTATCCATGTGAGTAGTTAATGCATGTCTACCTTTAGAGTATTATATGTTGTCATGCATATATTCTTCCAAGATTATAAACATAGTAATTGAGAATGGACTAATATGTAGGTCGACTAAGTGGTATGTATACATATATATTTGTATTTCTCGATTAAGATACAACATATGATTTCATAGTAATCAACTTATTCTTTTCACCATGCGGTTTCTTGATCTACATGCTTTCTACAAAGACTATATTCAATTATGGATATTCAAGTTCTCTCTAAAATTTTATACATCAATATGAATCAAAGTATTCCAGAGTCACTCATACATATAGTTCATAATACATTTTCCTCAAATTAGGTCTCAATTAGATACCTAAATCCAAGTACGTACTGAGATTATAATTTGAAATATGGAGTCATTTACAATCAAATCTATAAATTTATATTCCTTATTCATTTTCTTTTTCTAGGATCCATTTTGACAAAGTTTTGAGTAAAGTTCCACATATCATCAATGTAGATTAAAATGTTTCCTTATTCTATATTGTGCTTTCCAAGATATCCCCAGTGTATACATATTTCTAGGACCTTAGTCTTAAGAGTACCATGTAATGTGATAAATGACACTTATTAGTTTTATTTGTAGGCTATATATCTATATATATTTACATCATCTATATTCATAATGGAGGCACAATCATTATCCAACTACTGAAATGATTCACCACTTCGTATCCACTAAAACCCTTATATATATGCATATACTATTCAAATCAATATGTATGTGTGTACACGTTAACTATAATGTGTTGACTATTAGTATGGTCGAGTTTCACATCCTAATAATTCATATTATTATCTAACCTAATGGTTAGCATTAGGAATATATAGCTGTAGAATTTTAGATTTCCTATTTTCTATATTAGTACAAAATCTATATGTTTGTACATCTCTATGCATATCATAGGTTAGGTAAATGAATCTAAAACTTAAATAGCTGATGTTTACTATCAATAATATTGTATTAATAATATTTTAATTATAAGTATCATCACTATTTCTTGTTCTATGATATGAAATAGTGTAGCTATGCAGACTGAATTTCCAGAGTTTTCTCCTTTTAACTAATACACATCAAACTGATACATATAGTTGGATCTTTGTGTCAAAATTAATATGTTATATCTCCTACATGTTCATGTGCTTAGTTACTTAATGTATTATCCCTTACTGATATGTTTTATCTCCTACACATTACTTAATGTATTATCCCTTACTGATTTCTGAAATTCCAGATTTGTATAGGAAATGATGAACCTACTAACCTGTTGTTCATGCATGTTATGCATTAGCTCTTAGCTTCAGATCTGCGTGGAGAGTTCAATCAAGGCATTCCATTATGTTCTGTAGATCCTTCAGTCATCTGTATGCTCAATGGTTCATCTTGGAATTGACAGTAGGTTGTAGGTTAGATGATGGTGACAAATTCTAGTGAGGCACCATTGATCATGGTTCAGAATAGTTGTAGGTCGGCGGTGAAGAGGATCAGTAGAGAATGGGGTCATCGACTTGCAGCAGCGGTCCCGATGGCATCGAGGTGCTGTGGCGCACAGATGCAGGCTGGCGGGATCGCGGCTAGAGGTTGAGGCTACGGACGCCGCTGGTGGCATCTGGATATTAGGGGAGCACAGGGGTTAGGAGGAGGAGCAGTGGTTGTCGTGGTGGAGGTCGGAAATCTGTAGCCTGCCCAACCCGACGTCGTTGTACTTGAGGGAGGCCGAGCTTGGAGCGATGCTCGTCCAGGCGAGAGTGCCCAGGTGTTGACGTTGCTGGCGCCCAACGGTTACTGACGGGTTTAGGAAAGAGGCAGCACCACTGTGATTGCTAGGTGGAGGAGGTAGCAACGTTGTGATTGATAGGTGGAGGAGGAGAGCTCGAGGGCGGGGTCCGAAGCTTCTGTGGAGGTGTCGATGGTGGGGAGGCATTGCCATGGAAGGTGCAACAGATATGCGCCCTGCTATGATGTCTACAGGTCTCATGTTTTAGATCTGGGCGTTGAGGTCAGAGGTTGCAGGTGTGGGTTAGAATTCCTTTCTCCTGGCTGGAGAACCAGGGGATCTTATATAGCCTAAGGGGTCCTTTGACGCATTTCCGGCCAGGATGGTGGAGTAGGAGTCAGAGAGAGCTCTGTACCGGCCGACCTTAGTGGTGTTACACATAGAACGAAGGTCTAGGGCATGCGAGAGAGAGGGATGCATGCTTCTGAAACCGACGATGGGTCAAGGTGTTATGTTGTGGAAGATGAGAAGATGAACGCAAGGAGAAATAGTTGTCAACTTCAGCCGATCGTGGCATTTCTCAGTGCGTAAGGCGAGAGCCAGTTGCACGACTGAGTCCCCAAGCGGGAGATGACGACACTGCCTTTCTCCTTTCCATAATTGTCAGGTGTTAGAGGGAGGGGGCAATTTGTGGTTTTCTCCTTTCTAGGGTAACCATAGTCTTATTTCATATATTCATTAATCATGAGTCACCTAGACATTCAGGACTCTTTATAACTCCAAAGACGTAAACCAAATTATCTTGAAATTTGGAATATGAGTTCAATCTCTATTAAACTAATGATTTGAAAACATTAATATTTCTATCTACATCTTCGGCCTTGTTAACCTAATATCCATCATAACACATCCAAATATTAGAATCTTTAAAACAATGAACAATATATAATGATTCCAAGGCCATATGGTGAAATTTCAAGAGGCTCTATGAATGGAGGTCTACACAAGATGTTAAGGTACACATGATTCAAAATGTACTTATGTATTGAAATGATTCACATAGACAAACTGAGGAACTAATTTGTAAATATTTCTCAGGTGAGGGTAATTGATAAAATTTAGACAAAGTTGATCAAATTGGAGACTAATATGTGACCATGATAATCATAAAAGCTCATCAGACTTGGCATGAAATACAATATTGCAAATA
Source organism: Alisma plantago-aquatica (assembly GCA_963693085.1). Lineage (NCBI taxonomy): Eukaryota > Viridiplantae > Streptophyta > Magnoliopsida > Alismatales > Alismataceae > Alisma > Alisma plantago-aquatica. The sequence goes on from OY856415.1 coordinate 560,596,865, forward strand.
AGTTTAAGTTTGGGAAAAATAGCTCAACATAGATTTAATATCACAATTTGGGTATGTTACAACAATACCATCCTTAAAAGAGATTTCTTCCCCGAAATCTTACCCTTCATGACAACTATATTCCTTCCAAGACCTAATTTTTTATCATACTACTCATGTTTTCACAAATGTCATTCTCAATTAATGCACATGATCCAAATTCTCTTTTGACTAGTCTATGTCTTAGTCAAGATGGCCAACCAATTCCCTTACTACCCCTGTAGAGTTACTACTTTGTTTCAGAATCAAATGCTACTTGAAAGGTATATCCTCTATTAAGGTGAGCACATACTAATGATAAATTCATACAAGATTATACAATGATGTTTTGATATAAATGTATGTGAATCAAATTAATAGGCGTCGATAATTATTCTCAAATATTTTATTGTAAATTATCTATGTCAAATCACTCTCAGATATGTTTTAAGGTTCGAAATGAAAGCTATAGAATGTGATTGTCAATCTTACAATTTTAAGGTTGAGGATAATTTTTTATTCTATATTCATAGATGCAATTATTAATATGTGTCAAAATCTAAAGAGAAAAACATGGTACTTTACCCATTTGTATACCTAGGGTGGTGACTTATAATGTTGTAAGGGGCTCTTCACAGTTCTTCCTCGATCATATCTCAAGTAAATATACCCTAGGGGAGTCCAAAAGGTAGTGAGATGGGCTAGATGAATTTCAAGACTAAGGTACATTAAAACCTAGGTTCTTAGTATTCCCTACTTGAAGTTTATGTATATTCTAGAAATTAGGCCAATTATACTACGGATTATCATTACTATTGTTCTAAGTTCTAACTACTACATTAACCCTAATTTCCATGAGATATGCATGAGTGTCGAATGTTTATGGTTTTGATACCATCTTGGAAAGACCCGATCTTTACGATCAAATATTTACAAAATAATATCACAGTCATAAACAATCTTTATTACATTCATGCTTGTACATCAGATTCACAAAAGCTTACAAATATGATTACAAGTTTAAGAAATAAAATTGATTTTGAACTAGTCTTCAACGGAGGACTACCCAGTGCATGTCTCTGCAAGATCTTCCATCTACCACCTGCCCATGAGTTCCCAAAGGGAACAAAACCACACATGGACCCCATTGAAGGGAAACAAAGGGTCAACACAGCTGGTACTAAATTCTTATATCGAGCTATTTGCGAAATATAGGTTCTAAGTATAAATCAAGGTAATATCAAATCTAGGTAAGGAACATTTTGTGGACTAAATTTTCCAAATCAAGAATAAAAATATTTCAATGTTTGTATTTCAAGATCAATTTAACAAGGCTATTCAAAATAGTTCAAGATGTCAAATTATCAAAATATTTGCAATAATCAACTTTTGAATATTAAGGTTGAGCACTATCATATCATTTCCTTCAAGGACAACAATGCCTTATGTTCAATCATCTATGAAAGAACAACATTGAGCCTAATTACTATGTTAACCAGTCGACTGGGGGACAACTAATCCATTACACATGTGTACAGGGCGGCGGGACGTACCCTACCTCAAGTGAGCCAAAGCTCTATGGGGACAAAGCCCAAAGGGACCAAAGTCCAGGGAGTCAAAACAACAACTAGATCAAGTCAAGTGCTATTATAATATTCAATGCAATCAAGCAATAATCAATATGAGGTGGTGAACTTTCAAAGAGGTAGGAAAGGCTTATAAAATTTTAGGGTTCACCACTAAAAAATGTAAATGGAATTCAAGAGGAAAATTAATAACTCAATACAAAAATAGAGAATCTAGTACCTCAATTATTTAGGGCTCCAAGAATTGCATAGGCATAATGTGTCTCCAAGAATTTATGAAGAGGTGGCTAAAAAGGGTAATAATCTTGTCACCATTTGACTTGGAATCAACTACTGGTTGAATATTTTCTATTAGGCTTTTCTTTATTATTATTTCATGGTTCTCCCATTAGTTTCTTTCTAAATTTATAATTGGATTGCACATCTATAATAAACGTCACATGTTTATGTATGTAACTATAATATATATAAGTGCCACATTATTTGCCAAGATTTCATCCTAATCTCATTCAATGGTTTCTAATTGTATTAAGCCAACATATAATCTATTATATATGTATTAGTATCCATGTGAGTAGTTAATGCATGCCTACCTTTAGAGTATTATATGTTGTCATGCATATATTCTTCCAAGATTATAAACATAGTAATTTAGAATGGACTAATATGTAGGTCGACTAAGTGGTATGTATACATATATATTTGTATTTCTCGATTAAGATACAACATATGATTTCATAGTAATCAACTTATTCTTTTCACCATAGGGTTTTTTTATCTACATGCTTTCTCCAAAGGCTATATTCAATTATGACTATTCAAGTTCTCTCTAAAATTTTATACATCAATATGAATCTAAGTATTCCAGAGTCACTCATACATATAGTTCATAATACATTTTCCTCAAATTAGGTCTCAATTAGATACCTAAATCCAAGTACGTACTGAGATTATAATTTGAAATATGGAGTAATTTAAAATCAAATCCACAAACTTATATTCCTTATTCATTTTCTTTGTCTAGGATCCATTTTGACAAAGTTTTGAGTAAAGTTCCTCATATCATCAATGTAGATTAAAATGTTTCCTTATTCTATGTTGTTCTTTCCAAGATATCCCCAGTGTATACATATTTCTAGGACCTTAGTCTTAAGAGTACCCCGTAATGTGATAAATGAAATGTATTAGTTTTATTTGTAGGCTATATATCTATATCTATTTACATCATCTAGATTCATAATGGAGGCACAATCATTATCCAACTACTGAAATGATTCACCACTTCATATCCACTAAAACCCTTTTATATATATGCATATACTATTCAAATAAATATGTATGTGTGTACACGTTAAGTATAATGTGTTGACTATTAGTATGGTCGAGTTTCACATCCTAATAATACATATTATTATCTAACCTAATGTTTAGCATTAGGAATATATAGCTACAAAATTTTAGATTTCCTGTTTACTATATTAGTACAAAATCTATATGTCTGTACATCTCTATGTATATCATAGGTTAGGTAAACGAATCTGAAACTTAAATAGTTGATGTTTACTATCAATATTATTGTATTAATAATATTTTAATTATAAGTAACATCGCTATTTCTTGTTCTACGATATGAAATAGTGTAGCTATGCAGACTGAATTTCCAGAGTTTTCTCCTTTTAACTAATACACATCAAATTGATACATATAGTTGGATCTTTGTGTCAATATGAATATGTTATATCACCTACATGTTCATGTGCTTAGTTACTTAATGTATTGTCCCTTACTGATATGTTTTATCTCCTACACATTACTTAATGTATGGTCCCTTACTGATTTTTGAAATTCTAGATTTTTACAGGAAATGATGAACCTACTAACCTGCTATTCATGCATGTTATGCATTAGCTCCTAGCTTCAGATCTGCGAGGAGAGGTCAATCAAGGCATGCCATTATGTTTTTTAGATCCTTCAGTCATCTATATGATCAATGGTTCATCTTGGAGTTGACAGCATGTTGCAGGTTAGATGATGTGGGAGGATGATGGTGACGGATTCTGGTGAGGTGCCATTGATCATGGTTCAGAATAGTTGCAGGTCGGAAGTGAAGAGGATCGATTGAGAATAGGGTCTTCGACTTGCACCAGCGGTCCCGATGGCATTGAGGTGCTGTGGCGCACATATGTAGGCCGACGAGATTGCGGTCGGAGGTGGAGGCTGCGGGCGCCACTGGTGGCATCTGGATATTAGGGGAGCACAGGGGTTAGGAGGAGGAGCAGTGGTTGTCATGGTGGAGGTTGCCGATTTGCAGCCTACCCAACTCGATGACATTGTACTTGAGGGCGGCCAAGCTTGGAGTGATGCTTGTCCAGGCGAGGGCACCCAGGTGTTGACGTTGCTGGCACCCAACAGTTACTGATGGGTTTAGGAAAGAGGCGGTACCACTGTGATTGCTAGGTGGAGGAGGCGGCGGCGCTGTGATTGATAGGTGGAGGAGGAGAGCTCGAGGGCGGGGTCTGAAGCTTCTGTGGAGGTGTCGATGGTGGGGAGGCGTTGCCATGGAAGGTGCAGCAGATGTGCGCCCTGCTATGATGTCTACAGGTCTCATGTTTTAGATCTGGGCATCGAGGTCAGAGGTTGCAGGTGTGGGTCGGAATTCCTTGCTCCTGACTATAGAACTAGGGGATCTTATATAGCCTAAGGGGTCCTTTGAAGCATTGTCGGTCAGGGTGGTGGAATAGGAGTCATAGAGAGCTCTATAACGATTGGCCCTAGTGGCGTTACACAGAGAATGAAGGTCCAGGGCATGCGAGAGAGAGGGATGCATACTTCTGAAACTGACGATGGGTCAGGATGTTATGTTGTGGAAGATGAGAAGATGAACGCAAGGAGAAATGGCTATCAGCTTCAGTCAATCCTGGCGTTTCTCAGTGCACAAGGCGAGAGCTCAGTTGCACGATCGAGTCCCCAAGCGGGAGATGACGGCACTGTCGTTCTCCTTTCCAAAATAGTCATGTGTTAGAGGGAGGGGGCGATTTGTGGTTTTCTCCTTGCTTGGGTAACCATAGTCTTATTTAATATATTCACTAATCATGAGTCACCTGGACATTCAGGACTCTTTATAACTCCCAAGATATAAACCAAATTATCTTGAAATTTGGAATATGAATTCAATCTCTATTAAGCTAATGTTTTGAAAACATTAATATTTCTATCTACATCTTTGGCCTTGTTAACCTAATATCCATCATAACACATCCAAATATTAGAATCTTTTAAACAATGAACAATATATAATGATTCCAAGGCCATAGGGTGAAATTTCAAGAGGCTCTACGAATGGAGGTCTATACAAGATGTCAAGGTACACATGATACAAAATGTACTTATGTATTGAAATGATTCACATAGACAAACTGAGGAACTAATTTGTAAATATTTCTCAGGTGAGGATAATTGATAAAATTTAGACAAAGTTGATCAAATTGGAGACTAATATGTGACCATGATAACCATAAAAGCTCATCAGACTTGGCATGAAAGATAATATTGCAAATAAGTTCAAGTTTGGGAAAAATAGCTCAACATAGATTTAGTATCACAAAATTGGGTATGCTACATCATTCATTCTTCTCGAAATCTAAAAAAATCATTTAAAACCATGATAACATGCACTTTAGAATACTTAGAATAATTAATAGGTTTCTTTAATTGAGTTATATTTTCACATACCTAGCCAAAAAGTGACTCCCTCATGTGAAAATCTATGATCAAAGTCAATTCATTTCATCTCAAGCCTTAGTTCACAACTATGATCCAAAAGTCTCTCAAAAAAGGAATGAAGGCAAAACCTTTTTTGTCCCTTGAAATAACTGTTCAAATTAACTAAATCTTAAATAAAGATTTTTTTAACATTTTCCATTATTGACTAGACAACATACCCCATCCACTAATAAGGTAGCCTTTCAATTGTCAAAAACCTAATCAACATGTAATGAATAAATTTTAAATCACTATTGGGTTAACATCTAATAGAAGACATGGGGTTTACTACATAATTTTTCCCTTTATTAATTGGTAGCAATTTTTTTTATAATAGGTGGCACCCCTATAGGTAAAAAATGGGTCACAATTGAGGAGTCAGGACTTCCTTGCTCAGACTTTAGACTCCACATAATTTTGGGGCAAACTGACTACGATGAAATATTTTCTGATTGAGTCAAATAATAATAAGTAGTGAAACTACTGAGTGTAGTTTTATCTACTCTTTTGTTGTATCCACAAATTATAGTTGGACTCTATCTATATTTTAATATCTCAAGGCTGAACTTCAAATGATACAATAAGGACACTAGACATTTCCAAATTGTTAATTAGCTATCATTTCAAATTTGTAATACTTGAGAGACATCATCTTCAATGAAGAGAAGATGTAATGAATTATTATTTTTGTCAAACATTTTTAGGTCAGTTGGATAGCATCAGTAAGCATAATTGAGAATTTGGATCTTATTATCCTAGTAAGTGACTTCCCTACCAAAAGGACCCTGCTCATAAAAACAAGTTTCCCTCACTAACCTCCATATCCCTAAAAAAATTCCAAATAACTAAAAAACCCTTATATTAACTCATCAACCATGTTAAAAACCAAGGGACTATGCAATTAAATATAAGATGTGACCTGAAAGATAATTTGATTTTCAAGTTCATAGAACACGAAGAGAATTTAAACCACATGTATATGAGAAGGTTTTTCCATTTCCCTAGTTGACCCATCCATGGCTGATCAAGGTTTTTTTGTTTCCCTTTTTTCCCTTTCATCATGCAATTTTTATACAAAATTCATCTTAACTTATTGTTTTGACATATTTAACCTCCTATAGGTAGTCCTTGTATAGGTGTTCCAATGATCTTTAATCCTTTTGGTCTTCGATTGATTCCTAAGGATCAAAATTGATCATATTTAGTTTTTTTAGCCATATTGTGTTTGGACAAGTAGATTTTGGATCCCTTTAAATTTATTCTAATAATTGCATTTTATCTAACACATCCCATAAAACCCAAATTCATGGACCTACATTTTTAAAGGAAAGAGAATGAAATGAATGGTTTTCTCAAGTGGTATTAATCATCAAAAAATTATGGAGATCATAATTAGAAACCAAGCTTAAAATACAAGTTTTAGTGATCAATTAGTTTGATTTGCGTGAAAGTTATGGTTTCCCCTTTTTTTATTACACAAAAATGAAGGTCATTAATTTGAAAGTAATTTTCCAACTTTTTTTGTTTTACAATCATCATTTTTCTATTTTTTTAATCCTAAATATTATTGTGGCAGTATTTCCTAGGCATAAAAATTTTTTAGGGGTAGAATAGATGATTCTCAACCAAACACTATCTGAATTCATAATACATTATATCACTTCCTCATATGTTTCCTTCAAGGTATCCATTACAAGAAACGATATTCTTTAATTTCAATATTAGTGCAGAATCATGTCCCAATATTACCTATTAGGTTCAATTACTTTTGAAGGTAGTTTACATTAATGTGGTTTCCTATCATAGGATACTCTCCCCACTATATACTTGTTAGGAATCAAGATCTATAGAGATTTATCTAGAAGGCTTCTTGACCTAAGACATAGTACATACATTAACAAAGTGCTGAAGATGTTTAGCATACAAGATTTAAAAAGAGGGAATTTTCCTATGTCTCATGAAATTAGACTCTATAAAGCCAAATGTCCCAATTCTTATGTAGAAATATAAATGCATGAGTAAATTACAGATGCATCTACAATTGGATCTATCGTGTATGCAATGCTATGCAATCATTGTGATTTCTCATATGCCTTGAGCATGATGAGTAGATATCAGTCAGATCCAGGTGAGAGTCACTGGGTTGCTGTAAAAAGAATCCTTAAGTACTTGAGAAGGACTAAGAATGAGTTTCTTATTTATGGTGATGAGGAAGAGTTAGGTGTAAGAGGTTACACCAATGGAAGCTTCCAAACCGATAAGGATGATTGTTGATCGCAATTAGAATTTGTATTTTGCATAAACAATCAAGTTGTGAGATGGAAGAGTTCCAAGAAAGAGACAGTTTCTAGTTCTTCAAATAAGGCTGAGTATATTGCTGCATCCAATGCAACAAAGGAAGTTGTCTAGATCAAGAAGTTCATCACTGAACTTGGGGTGGTTCCAAACATTAGCAACACAACAATGTAGTATTGTGACAACAACGGAACTACAAGCTAAGGAACCTAGATTGTATCAACATTCCAAGCACATACTATGGCGGTTCCATATCATACAAGAGATCATACATCAAGGAGGCGTGAAGATTTGCATAATAGTGACTGAAGGCTGCTAACCCATTGATGAAAACATTTTCACAGCAAAATCATGATGGACATGTTAGATCACACGGAATAAGATTCGTAAATGATTGGATCTAAGTGCATGTGAGAGTCTATTGGTATGTATGCTAGGTTCTACCCTATGACTATTTTGGGTTTCCTATCAACTCAGATGTTTTTTTGATTAGATCATGATCATTATATATCTAAACTGAATTAATATTTTTAACTAAATATTGAGAACATAGTTTTTCATGCAAGTAATGTCATCATGATAATCCTTCCACTATGTTCATACAATATCATTCCATCCCAGTCATCTAGGCTGAGGTATCTAACTATGGAATGTATATGTGGGGTCTACTTATTAGTCAAACTAGGTTTGAGTGGCCATATGTGTTAGGGCTTTTAGTATCAACTATTTTTGTTGTATCTTCTAGTATATACTAGCCACACACACACAAAAACACACTCACCCAGATAGTGACACATAGAAACACACATGCACACATAAACACACACACACACACACACACACACACACACACACACACACACACACACATATATATATATATATATATATATATATATATATATATATATATACATATATATTGTATACATAATTGATAATACTTTTACAAAAAAGTGGTCTAGTTAAAAACATTCTCTGAAACTATGTTAGACAAGATAAAAAAATCAAGTTATTTATTTCATAGATATTTATAATATGCACCCTATGGTGATCATAATTCATGGATTATGGTCAACAAATGATATGGACAAAAAGGTAGATTACTTAGTACATTTTGGGGATTGGCGAACTTCCCTTCCAAATACTTTTGCACTGGAGTTTCCCAAAATGGGCATGATTAAGTTAGGTGAATTAGAGAGAGTACAAAGACTTGTCATTGCTTCTCCTTTCGGGGCCTATATGCAAGAGAATCCAATACCTATTCCTCTATTAGTATTTATAATACTTCAAGATCTAGTGAGACTATTTTAATAAAATGTATCTGTCTCAGTTTTGTAGAAATTATGCTGAAAATTTATGTTCCTTTTAGATTTCAATGTTGATTGATGTCAGCTCTACATTGTCATAATGTTGTGTTAATTATTGTCACATTTGAGTTTCACGTATATGTACAATCACAACTCTAATTACTTTTGATTGTTCTAGATGCATATTTGGCACTTCTTCCTTGATTACCACGACAATAACATCACCAATATGAGCATATTGATGATTACTAGACCATATGATTCAAACACACATTAGTTCTTGAGCCTCGATGTTATCTACTACATTGAAAAGGATATGAGGTTAAATCATATTTTATCTTTTTTCTCATATTATACCTTCATTTTTAAATAGAATAGATCATAACCACTACTTATATTCCACAAAATGTTGCACCAAAAATAGGAACTAATGAATAGACCCATGATACCATAAAAAGACATCATAATCCCTTGCGTAAAAAATTATATGTGATAGAGTAATGCATAAATCTAATTCTTAGCAAGATAACTAGAAGTTACAACTATAAAAAATCACAACAAACTAAAAAAGGATACAAACCCAACAAAAAGCATAGATCCCTTGATAAGTTCTATATATGCATGTTGTCACTGCCAGTTCATATTATACTATACCAGATGTAGTTGTTTTTTCCTAGAATTCAAAGAAAAACTAAAACTATATTCTGATTTTGTGTTCCTAAAATAGCTCTAATCATCTAGCGCTACTTTATTGATTGTGAATCATTGGGAATAATGGGTTAGATAGATTTACATTCTATTTTCAATATTGATTATTTGTTACTAGTTATATCTATATATACATATATTTTGCAGACATTATGACTATGTATGCATAGAAGGTCCTTCATTGCTATTTACAGATGAATCAACATGGTTGAACTAATATTATTATTTCAATCAAGCTGTCATTATAAATCAATAGGAAAATTGCTCTTAGGAAACATACTAGAACATCAAGTTTCTTGAACAACTTGTTGCTCACTCACTTCCAACTAAATGAGCCTTCCATTCATATATAAGCCTCCAAGCCTAGGTATTATAATAAAACACAAAGTCAAATAAATGAAGTCATCAACCAAACCTATTTATTTGATGTTTTTCTATGAAGCTTCTAATTTCTTGTTGAAAGACAACTAGACTAGAGCATGAGATAATATTGGTCTCTCTATTTGACGTATAGTCAGACATTTGCCCCTCCTACTGCTTCGGAAAATGTTCGTCAATTATGTGATGCAACAATGATTTTATATACACATATTTATGTATATATACATATATACATACATATATATACATACATATGGGTTATATATTCATCTATACATTCTCACATAGGGAAAAAAATTGATCTATTTATACTGTGACTTATGAAAACAAAGTTTTGGTACTATAACTCTGAAAATGTTTCTTCACTAGGTAACGATCAAATATAGTTTCCATGCCCCTGACATACTTGTTAGATCCATGTTTGGTTGAAGGTGATATTTAATAAGGACATAAAGGACCTAGTTGGATTCCTTAATCACATGCTCTATAGTGAGTTCCTAGTTCTTCTTGATCATGTTTCTAATTCATAGAAGCCAATTATTGAGGATTGGTGATTCCTTATATCCCACATAATCATCTATTGAGATAGTATATTCATACTTTCACTACAAAATTTTTCTTTTCATGGTTGCTCAAGGCTATTGAAAATGAAAATTATCATTACTTATGTATTAATTATCACTACGATTCTATTTGTCAATTCATGTGATCCAACATGCCAATGTCATATGTAAAAATGCAAATATGAGATCATCATGTTATATAGGATGTAAGCTCTGAGTTGTCCAACTTAGGGAACTATGAAACAAAAAGAATAATACTAACTAGGTTTGACTAGATAAGCCATTTGAAAAAAATATTTTGTTTTGGATTAAATCCAAGAATTAAACTAGAAAAGAGATTAAAAATTATAATGTGAATCAAATTGATATAAATATCTAGGATAACCAATTTCATGACAAGTCTATCTATATTTTATTCTTATCCAATTATCAATGTGTTAGCATTTCATGTGAAAGGAGATCTTAAACTAATCCTCTTTTGAGGCATGATACAATGTTTAAATTTGTCAAAATCTTAGTCCTATGGTATTTCTTATTCTATTTTGAATTATAGAAATCCATCTCTTGATTTGTCTTTCTTAGTTGTTAGCCTAGTTTTGGATTGCATTATTGATTAAGTTTATTGAAATTCAACTAACAATGGATTACTATTTAAAAGAATCAATTGAATATACATTGCCTATCACGATCAAGCATCAAAAGTAACATGAATTTTGAACCGCATAAACTTTAAACAACAATAATCACATTGATAACTTTCAACAGCCAAGTATAGAATCAAAGTATGCTACTTTCAGTATGTAAGAAAACTGTCTTGACATTGTTAACAAGGTATAGTAAAAGATATGGATAAGAGAAAACATAAAATTATAAATATGTAGTCTCAATGAAGACAATAATGGAGATTTTCATCAAAAATGATCACAATATACTATCATTTCCATTGGAAAATAACTTATCAAAATCACTAAAATCCACACTTTACATTTGTCTGCTCCTCTTCCCCTCTTCTTTTTCACTATTTCTTCAAAAAATGAGATCATTTGTAGGTTGTATATGCATTACGTATTATGGGGATCAAAATATCCATTTTAAAAAATCAACCATTGGATTGATCACTCAAAGTGTTGATTATCGATGCTACAAAGTAGGTGACATTGACTTGAAGTTGGTGCTATTAAATTTCCCTTGCCTTATATAATCCCAAATTTTTTGGTACCATCGACTTTGAATTCACTGTACTTAGTTTGATGTCAAGCTTTACTGGTTGATTTGGATGACAAAGTTGGTTCCACCAACATGAAAGTAAGTATCACTAACTTGGGTAAACTCAAATCTTGAAACTATTTGTTGATATAGAGTTTCATGTCAATGTATTGAGTAGAGGTTAGTGTCACTAGCACGTGAGTTTCTTATCAACATTTCCTACAACGAAATAAGTGATTATTAGGCCAAATATATTATAAATAAGCCTAATTACATAAGAATAGGACATATAGATGCATAAATAATTATATACTAGTTTGGTTTTAAATGAATAAAAATATATGAAATTAATAACAAACTTTGAATAAAACCAACCTAAAATAACATATAAAATTAATATAATTATATGTGCATCAATGCCCCATAAGATTGAACATTTGTCATCTCAGAGCAACACTACTCTTAGATTTGATTGAAGAAGTCATCAAGACAATAATATATGATAATCTCAACTCTCTTGTTGATCCCCACCATACAGTCCCAAACTAGTCCTCCCAACAACACAACATGTACCTACTCTCTTGCGATCGATCACAACATGAATAGAAAGTTAGCAATACGATCCATGAGTCACACAAATTTTTTATAGCATAAAAATGTCATGCAAAGATGGACACACTTTGAATGCAACACATGATCTCCCTATTTTCATTTCTTTGTGAAAACTGAGTGCATCTACTATGGATGCAATCCCTAAATATCACGCATGAGGGGAAATAATGTCATGTCCCATCATATAGAGCAACAAGTCGAGCAAAATAGGTGGCTGGGAAACAAAAGTTGCAATTTAATTAAGAGCACTGTGCAATAAAGGAATTATTGCATTTCAATGATATTTGGAACAAAATCCAACCTAATTCCTATAAAAATAATAAAGGTGGAATGATGCATGCACTGGAATGTCATGTCCTAACAACAAGATTGGAGGTGGCTTGCACAAATGTTGAAAAATAAGTTCCACACTTTCCCTTTTTTTCATTTTTAAGGGTTATGATTCACATTATACAAGGTATACCCTCCTTCTATCTTTTTCTTTGTTTTCCCTTTCTTCTCTCTCTTTTTCATATATTTTGTTTTTTTTCAAAGCATGCCCTTCTTTTATCAAAATGAATTCTTGAGCCTTCAACAAACTAGAAGATGAATGTATTAGTTGCATAGAAACCACTCTTTATAGTTAACATCTTATGATACGTGTAGGCACTACTACCATCCAAATGGACTACACATGAAATTCCAATTCAATAATAAGAAACCATCTTTTTCATCTATACAAATGCAAAAAACAAAGATATGAATAATATGATGGAATGCAATGGAAAAATGAAATTCTAAGTTGAGATTGTTCATTTGGTGGTGATAATGAGTATTAAAATGAACTAATTACGGATGAGGATTATGAAACTAAGAGACTTTTCCTTAATTAAACATGATACATCTATTTCATTATATATTTATTGATCATGATGATTCATGAACCTATCCCTATAATCATAGGAAGGATCTACACTAAACTCACTTGGTTGGGCTCAAACATCTTCATCTTTTCACCTATCCTAGGTACACATTGGGGTGTCATGTTTATCATTGGAATTCTTCAAGCTAACTGGTCCAAGAAAATTCTAAATTTGTTCCCCCATCAAACAACTAGTCATATATCAAAGGATAATAATGAAAACATACACATGGTGAGATGATCACTCAATACCATGACATAAGAAAGTCTAACCAAACTAATTATATTCAAAATTACACTAGATAGTCATGGATCCTAAAATGTAAGAAAAACAATGTATAAAAGTAAGATATTGGTAATGCAAGGTGAGAAAGTAATTGCATTCCGCCCTAAGCTTGAATGTGGCATTAACCTCAATGTCATAAGAAAAGAGAAAGAACTTGAATGAGTGTACTAATGTGTCATAAAGATGGGGAAAAAATATGGTTTGAGTGGGATCTTCATGTAAAATTGTGCCCTCCAATCAATACTTGATCTCAATGAATATCGTCTTCAAGATTATGTAAGGTCAAATTAGGAGTATAAGACATGTCATAAAGAATTTTTTCCTCAAACTTTCTATGTCTGACCTGACACTTGCTGGATTGGTCGGGGTCATGGTTAGTGCCTTTGGATGTGTTGTTGTTTGTACTAACTCATGGAGTTGGGTCGGGTTGTAACACTAACATGGGTATCAACAATTCGAGTCTAATGGTATGGACTAGATGTTGAATGTCTTTTGGTAGTTAGCCACATGAACCTATGATGCCTGATCTTATAATGTCACTGTCAGGGGTACTGACTATAAAGTGGGTGCTAATGAGTTGAATCTCGAGACTTACTCTAAAATTATCTCTATGGACTTGGTACTACCAAATAGGCAGTTGGTGGTACTAAATTTGTTCTCGGACTTTCTTATTAATTTTTTGTTGTACTCGATTCTCTCAATTTGGTGGCCTATTGCATGAGTCTATTTTAGATCTTGCAGTAGAAGTGCAAAACACTCAAGGGTCAGGTATTGACTCTAAAACTATAACATAACGAAGCCTGTCATCTTTAGTTTTATGGTACCGACCTTTTTGTCCATTCCAACAACTCTATTGTAAAAATGGACCTTGAGCAAAGTATGAGTAGTAGGTGCCATTGACTTGGAGTCGGTAGTATTGACTTTGTGAACTTATTTTAAATGTAACAAACACATCAATATATCTTATTTACTTGTCTCAACTATACTATATCTAAACTTAATATTGTAATGTCACAAGAGGAACTAAAAACTATTAAACTAGACTATATAGCGAATTTCCTTCCACAAGTTCCCTTTCTTACATCTTAGTCTAGACACATTGAATATCAATCAACCTAGATTGTCTCTCAATTTCTATATGGATTGATTTTTTGAATATGAACTCTAATATACCATCCCCAACAGAGAATGTAATATATCCTCTTCCCATTATATCATTACATGGTGCTATGCATTGAAAAGGACTTCCCAACATAAGTTCTAACCAATTATCCTCCTACATGTCCATCACTATAAACTTGGCTAGATAGATGAATTTGTCCAAAAAAAATGTCTTTGCAAATATAGAAAGTTTTGATAATAGACTTTTTATCCATATGGAGACTCATATTGGTATTCTTGACCTCGTTGAGCCCAAACATTCTAAAACTTACGAGTGACATCAAGTTTATGCTAGCCCTTAAATCGTATAATGCCTCCACAAATAACTTTGTACTAATAGAGCAAGGAATATTTAAATGTATCAAATCATTCTTCTCAGTGAGACTCCTTTTAATCAACACACTCACATCCTCATTTAACTTCAAAATTCTAGACTCTTTGATATTGTGCTTCTTGTGATGATCCCTTCCAAGATTTTTTTATACATTGTTGTGTTCTATCACCTCTATGAATGTTATGTTGATATGTAGTTTTTCTATAATTACTAGAAACATGTGGAATTTTTTTCCATTCCTCTACAACTTTGGACTATTGGGGTATGGGGGTGGATTTGTATATGTGCATTGATGTGAAAAATAATATGTCTCCTTAGGGGTCTTCTCTGTATGCTTGTTGTAGGATACCCTCCATAGTTAAAGGATTTGGTGCGTGTATCATCTATATGATGAATCTCCTAGGATGGTGGAGTGATATATATCAAGTCTTAGGGTGCATCCTCATGTGGCACAATGTGAATCTATAGTTTCTTTGCCACTTCTTAGAGTTACAAAATTTGCAATTTCTACGAGCTTCTCTAAACCTTCAATATCTACTACCAATTGTGAAATGTACATCTCTAGACTCCTATTACAGGATCCCTAATTTTGATGCCCCCTACATATGTGATCTTTTATATGAACTTTTCAAACATGTCCATAAGACAATCAAGGAGGCTTGGTCCTCCACCTCCTTGAGGTGTGTTCTGGGGTTGTTATAATTGAATAATAGGCTATTGTAGCTGAGATGGATCCTATTGGAAGTTATTTGGATCCTTCCATGATATTTTGGGGTCACTTTACCATGGATATTCATTTCATCTATTAGGTTTTGAAATACACATCCACTCTTCACCTATAACCTATGCTTTGTTAGAGTTCAAGGCCTCAAAATACTTGGTCAAGACACTCATATGTGTATTAAATTTAGACATTTCTTTGGATTCCTTTTACATTCCTACGTAACCCAGTTTATTCTTGTTCATAATGGTTCATTACGGTATTATTCAATTTTCCTTTGCACCTGGACATCGAAATATTTAGAAAGAAGCACATACCATATGACTCAAGCATCATCCTCTTTGCGAGATGTATGCCTTAATAGAGAATTTTACATTGGTCAAAGTCCAAAATATATTGGTGAGGACACTTCCTCTACATTCCTTGTAATCACTGTACATATTTAGAGTAGGATTCAATATGTGTCTACTTGAAATTTAGTATATTGCCTACAAGGTCAATAGCCTATTGAGGTGGAAAGTATCTCCCCAAAAAATTATCCAGCATTTGATATGATGTTAGTGTAGAGTTTGGATCAAAACTATCAAACCAAGTCTTTGCTATACCCATTAGAGAAAAGGAATAGCTTCATGTATATCACATTGGTTGGGTCCTAATCAATCTTAGACATGTAATAGCATTCCAAAAAAAACTACATCATTGCATGGGATCTCAATGGATTGTCTATGGAAAGCTTGTGATTTCACAAGTGCTATAGGACTTGGAACAAGATTGTAGCTACCAACACCCACTACCTACCTCCTAATGGGATCTTGTTGGGCTCTAACCAAAGAGAACTGAATCCTTTCCCATACTTTTTGTTCAGGCTCAAGATTTGGTTCAACTTCTACATCACCACCATTACCTCCATTTGCATTTGCATCCCCAATTTAAATCTTTTCTTATTTGTCTCTGGGGATCCCAATAGGTATCGATGTTGAGGAATGTTGTGTATGTTCAGCATAGATGTGAAGATCTCATCATTGTAAGTAATATAAAAACATTATTAGTTATCAAATAGAAATTAAAATTGCCCACATTTGCTAGTTCTTGCACTCATAGTGCTAGTATCTTCCACTTCTCTTGCAACAACACTAAAACATGACACACATATACCACACATACAAATACAAAGGTACATTCATCAAGTAATACATGATGTGATTCCCTAGTTGTCAAACTCAACCAACTATGAAATGACATTTTCTACTAATAACTATTTGTGGTCAGCTAAGTCGATGAAAACATTTATTAAAAAGTGAATTGGGAATTAAGATGATGGAAATCTCTAGGGTTATAAGTTTACATTTGTGATATTTGTACTTGATTTGTATCCATTTATCAAAAATTATTATTGCATGTGAATAGAGATATGAAATTAATATAACCATCTTTTATGAAAAGATACCATGTTCAAATTGGTCGATATTCTACTTCGGTGGTATTCATTATTCCAATGTTTTATGAAGATTTGCCTTTTGATTGTTCTCTCTTAATTTTTATCCCACTTTTGTAGAATGTGAATAACTAAGTTATGGAAATTTAGCTAACAATTAATCCCTTTTTTGAAGAAACATTTCCTATAGTACGTTCTATGGTGATTAAACACCAACAATAACATGAACTTTGAATTGCATCAAATTTAAGTAAACATATTTCTATTCCCAATGCCTAAAGATTAAAAAACATAGTTGCACATTGTTATAATTATATCATAGTAGTAAATTAGGATAAGAAAAAACATACAATAAAATATATGAAAACCTGAGATGAGAATAATGTAGCATTCCGTCTAAAATTTTCATAATCAACCATTGTTTCCATTTGGAAATCACTTCTAAGTCAAAAAATTCATACTTTTCATCTATATCCTCCTCATATCCCCCCTTTAAATGATTCATTAAAAAGTAAGATTGGGTGGCAGATGTGTATGTGCTAGGTATTGTGGGACTCAAAAGATCATAGTTAAAATATCTTTTATCGTATTGATCACTTAAAACTATTATCATTGATGAGGAAGAGTTAGTGGCCTTGATTTGAAGTCAGTGCTATCAAATTTCTCAATTCATGTCTGATCCTAACAATTTTGATACCTATGACTTGGATGCCAGTTCAACCAAACTTGATGTGAGGGTTTAGTGATCAATGGGGATAGCAATGTCAGTGCCAACAACTTGAAAATTGATACCACTGAGTTGGCCATATTTGAATTTGGAAACCCATTTTCATTTGAAGGCACTATTCCACAACTACTAGTTTGAGGTCTGTGGCAGCGTCTTAATGAGCTTCTCCTCAAATTTTACTACAATAAAAAAGTAAATTATTAATCCATCATAATTTCATAAAACATGGCTAATTACATGCAAAAGTGGTTAGATTGATGTAAAATGATTATACACTAGTTTGGTGATAAATGAATAAAAAGGTATGTAATTGAAATAATTGAATAGAAAATATCACCCTAAAATAGCATATAGAAACAACATAATTATGTATGCATCTTAATTCACTGTCCATATCTGTTACAACCTCAATTTTGCATATGTTTTCGTAATTGAAATGTAATGATTTTATGAATATGGACTTAATTGAAAAGGTTGTATGCTTTGCTTCAAAGAACGGTTTTCTTCGCAAATCTCCCTTTTGATAGGAATTTCATGGTACCTATTATTATATTAATCCAATAATGGATATAAAGAAAAGAAAAGAAGACAAGTCCAAATAGTAGAAAAAGATACAAGACAATGAAAATTAAGCAAAGAATTTATGAGAAATACATGGAAATCTCTTGAAAGTGGCATTAATGGCCAAAATTGAGTAAATTTCGTTTATATGTGATTTCTAAAAAAAGAAATAGGAAAAGAGGAAATAGGAAATAAAAGATAAAGAGAAATTATTGAAAAGAAATATTTTAATAAAAAATAAGTAAGATATTGTGAAATAATGGATGTAGATGCATCTAGAAGGATAATAAGCATCTTTAAAAAGGAATTTCGAAATCTTAGGATTTCTTGGGGTCCAAGGAGTCCAAATATAGAAGAAGAAAGAGAAAATGCAAATAATACAAAATATGAGAATAATCTGCTACATAATTAAGAACCTTTTGGATATTATCAAAAGGAATGTTATTTGCTTTAGGAAAATAAGATTTCGTGGCCAATGGATTAAAAGCCAATCACAAAGATGACAAAAGAGGTAACTTTAGAATTCCTAATATATAAAGGATGTAGATTATAAATGAGATATTTAAGAGAGAGAAGATGACTTCTTAATGAAGGAAAGTAGGTGTCCTATGGGGAGATGGACTTGTTATCTCAGGGATAGGCATCCTAGGGCTTTAATACCCTCCTCTATATAAGGGTAGAACCCTTGGCCTGAGTCTAAAAGGATCCCATGCACCCTTTTCTCTCCTTCTTCTTATTTTCTCTCAAAACACTAACCAAGAGGGTATATAGCTATCTCGGGGACAATGAAGAACTTTGTTGGATCCTGATGGAGGCACGAAGCTACCATGACAACTTGAGGAAGATCGACCATCGTTCCCATGCCCACGACCAGTGTATAACGCCTGCAGAAGGTCGACGCCATGGCTACAAGTTGCAACCTGCCCGGTCCGAACCAACCACATTAGTCACGAGATGGGAGGCGCCCTAGGTGCGGTGGAGGGTGGGGGAGCTGGGGAAGAGGTTGGCGGCAGTCATCGGGCCCTGGGGAAGAGGGGGTAGACCCGTGGAAGTGCTGCGCTCGGCGGCAGCAGCGAGCGTCAGAGGTGGAAGATGACCTAATGGTCATTGGAAAAATTTGCCCCTCCACAGTATGAAGAACCGGTGACTTAAGCAAGGGCAATATGGTATTTTGGTTATGTTCTCGGCCGGCTACGTGTTGCATGAGATTGCTGACGTGTCAGCATCCCATTGGTCCAAGTAAGTAATTTTTGTAAAAATCATATCTCATTAATGGTAGCTTGGATGGATACATATAATATATGAATTTTTCTCAGAAAAATGTGAGGAATCTATTAAAAATTGATTTAGATCCTAATACCTCTTGCAATTCGAAAAGTGTTTGAAGTTATCAAGTTTAATGCATTAAGGATTAAGAAACCCTAATCAATGATGATTAATGAATTCGGAAGGGTTATATGGATTTTAAAGTTGATATTAACCTTTTGATTATAAAAAATACATGCTAGATCCAAACGGATAATCTTTATGCATAGTTTGATTAATTTGGGGTTCTATGTACATAAACAAGCTTTAATGGGCCTTGAAACCCTAATCTCAATAATTATGGTTCTTAATGGCTTTAATAGTTTGAATCCATGAATAGAACTGAGATTTGATGATTCTAAGCTATTTTAAGTATAAAAGTTCCTAATTGTGGATAAATACCCTTTATTTGGTAATTAGGGTTTTCTAGTGGATTAATGTGAAATTAGCGATAAATAGGGTTCATATGTGAATTAGACCATAATGAAATGTGAGTTGTCAATTCAAAAGAAACCAAAGATGATAATTGTGCCTATGATGTTGAAATTAGGTTTTGTGAACTAAAAGGGCATTAAAAGTGATAAAAGCTTTATGGAGGCTAAAACCCTAATAAAACCCTAAAGTTGGCCTAGAAATCCTAAGGTGGAATCCAACTCGATCTTGAGAATTCTTTGGATACAATAATGACACTTGGATGTTATGCATTACTTTCAGGATATTGTTGAATTCTTGTTTGATTGTTATTGAATATTATTGTTTGGACATAAAGTTGCTCTGGATCAGGTATGTGGTTACACTTATGAATATCTTGAACTAGCTTTCTGAGGATTCCCGAAGTTTTCATCGGTAGCTTGAATTAAATTGTTGGATGAATTTAATTCATGCATACTATAATGCGGATATGACTATCACCTAAGATATATGCCTACTAGCTCAGATCCTAGTCCCCTCTTTAGCTTGATAGATTGACCTAGTACATGGCAACCTATGGGGTAGGTCCATCAGGTCATTGGATGACTTAGTACATGGCTACCTATGGGGTAGGTCCATCAAGTCACCCTGAGTCAGAGATTTGGCTACCTTTGGGTAGGGCCATGCGATTCCAAAACCCTAGGTAATGGCTACCTGTGAGGTAGGACCATGGGGGTAAGGATCTACCATATGAGAGAGGTAGTATCCAAGTCCACTATCAAGACAACACAAAGATAAGGGGATAGGTATGGATTCAGAAGTATTGCTTAAAACATAACCTTGATTGTTAAATGATATTTGGTTGCTTACATTGTTACCATAGTTGCATGATTATTGTTTCCCCCACATAACGAAATATTCATTTATGTTGAGCGACATTTTGTTTGTCGGCGTTTTAGGTACAAATTAAAAAGGACAAACAATAAAGAGGCATATTGTGAAATTAAGAAATAAAGTGCAAAGAGGATTAGTTAGAATAGAGTCCAGACATGGATAGAAGTTAGATATTCAAGTTTTTGAAAAAGGTATGCAAAGTTTTATTTTATTCCAGCTTTGAGTATGGTCATGGTAGAATTTTATAATTATTACTGATTATTTGTTGAACCTTTGATCCGGGAGATTGGGATAATGGCTCTGACCTCTTGGTCTCCCTTAATTGGGGGTCACTGGGAGGTGGGGTCGTTACATTTGGTATCAGAGCATTGGTTCCTCATTTAATCTTTAGTAATTATTGAATTTTACAAACTGTGTAGAACCCAAGGGAGTTATTAGAGGATTTTCCACAAGATAGAGGTGACTAGAAAAGGATCACGTCCGGGGTTTGGCAATATTTTCCTCCACACCACTAGTTAGAATATGAGGACTCCCGGATCTGTGTGACTGCCTGGCCAATGTCTTAGGATCTGACTCAAAATAAGATACCTTTAGGACTCTCTCATATATTGTCATCCCTTCTCAACCCTAATTCGGTTAAGATTCTAAGGTTTAGGATTTTTCTCTCTCTTCCTTACCCTCTTAAGGTTAGGGTATGTATAATAAGGTTAAGGAATCCTCCACCAAATTAATTAAAAGCATGTAAATAAGAAGTCATGGACATAAGCTTAATAGTTTAAGCATAAACTAAAGAATAGTTGCATGCTTAGGTCGTATGACATGTGTTGTCATGCCCTCAGGAGAGATCTAAGGTTAGACCTTCTTGTCAGGAGGATGAAGTAGAGAGTTGGTCTCAGAGGAAGAAACCTCCATTAAAGGTAGAGATCTGGACTATCCTCTGAGGATGGTACTAACCGAAACCCTAAGTGGTGGTTGGAGAGAGAGAGATGGCATGATGAGATGGAGGTCATGGTCGACCATGTGTGTGGGTTGACATGTTTTTTTTTTTAATACCTATGATAGTATGATCCATGTGAGGTTTGATGACCTAGTACCTTTTGGTGACCCAACCCTGGTAGGGTAGTACATGTTAAGGTGAAGGATAACTTCTTCATTGATGAAGTTAGTGATGACCATATAGAAACCCTACAGGCTTGTATGAGCATGGTATAGTATGCACCTAGAGTACATCAGTAGTGGTGGAAGTAGGTTAAAACCTAGGCCAGAAAGGGCATGTTGGGGAGCTTATGAGATAAGCATAAAGAGCTATGGATGATCTTGAACGAACATAGGTTTCACCCATATAGGTGTATGCATGTGAGTTTGATCCACCTTAAAGAGAGAACCTCTAGTAGTGAGGTTGTTGTAGGGCTAGCTCAGGAGAGAGAGCAAGACCTGAGCCAGAAGGATGGAAGTTTTGACTCCGAGATAAGAGGAACCCTGAGAAGTTGAGTATGTTATGACCTAAGTGGATGGTTGTAGATTGCCTCGTGTAGGGTCCTTGTGATTTCTTAGTTGTGTTTAGAAGAACAAAACCCTAGAAGAAGGGTGACGCTGATAGTACCTATGTGCAGATGATATAGGTTCTTATCTTCTAAGGATAGGAAGAGAAGTTCCTTAGACCTTGAGAAGGTATAGTATCAAGTTGTGAGTCCTTATACCTAGTTGGTGGTCCTTGAGGGGGACTCAACTCTGAGGTGTTGCTCAAGTAGAAGGATAATAGGAAGAGTATGCCATACCTTGTACATGATTGGTTCATGGTTAGTGTGGCAACGCATCCCACTATCACATAGATATTGAGGTGTTACGTGAAAACGTGCGGAAATCACCATTAACCACAGATTACCAAAAACATGGGTTAATTAAAACCGATTGCAGGAAGCAGATAAACTGGGAAACTATTACATTCCGGTCCTCATCCTGCAATAAAACATGTGATATAAACATTTACAAGCCTTGATACGTGTCCACAGCTTAGGGGATCAGCTGTCAAGCCACCTCAAGAGTTCATCACCTTATATATATATATATATATATACATAACGGCCCACATCCGGCCAGCAGCAGGATATACAAACCATCAACAGCTATACATCGTGAAACAATGACAAAACACCTCCAAGGACCTGAGAGTACAGGGATGACTCTTAGACTCTACTACCAAAACGACCAAAACAACAACATGTCCATTTCTTGCCTTCTACTGCTCATCTTGCTGCTCGGCCGCAACTTCGTGACCACCACCACGTCTAGCTCGAACACCTGAAAACCAGCGGGGTGAGACAATTGAACATTGTCCCAGCGAGAAACACAACTCCCCGCCAAAACTATAAAACCAAGAGGATAAAGCAACAACAGAAGATAAACAGTACAAACGTAGAATAATAACAACCTATACAGCAAGGCTATTCGTACTATCAAGCTTATCAGGCTGTATGGAAGACATATCACCAATTATCTCTTTATGGAACATAATTGACAAGATATGATTATAAGATGTTATCACATAACATGAGGATCGTATAAGTAACTGCATGTATAACATGATTAACTGTACAAGAAAGGCCTCAGCCAATGTTCCGTGTTTTGCCTTAAGCAATAAATACTATACGGCTGGATTACATATTATTATTATGCCCTGAGGAAGTGAGCCGTACCGCTCAAATCCAACCTTCGGTTGCGAAACCCAAAGCCGGTGCCATACAAGGTAAATGGAAGAGCCAGACTCCACGACCTCCCACCTCGTAGTTAGTGTAAGAGTACAACACAAGCAGGACCATTGTCTCGTGCTTAAGTGGCCTCAACCATAGGGTCAGCTCCATAGGCTACCCATCTGCTAGCCCGCCTCGGTACATGTCTCGATGCTAGTATATTTGAGCCACGAGCATGTTCACCGTGCTCTGAGCCATGAACGCATTCATGCCCCCATATCACATATCCTGAGCCATGGGCCTGTTCACCATGCTCCTATACACATCCCGAGTCTGCAACCATACCTGCACTTGAATCCTCACTATTTTAGGCTAGGAGAAACCTCGCATATTCAACAATATGTGCTCCGGGTTAACCCGTAGGAGAACCCATTTCACCATCACTAGCTCCTGGCGATGATGGATCTATGGCCAGGGCAACTACATGATATATTCCACTGAGATTAATTAGTATCTTTTATATGGATTGCAAGATTCAACCAAGTTATATAACCTATAAACTATAACAGAATAACCAGTATGAAACTCAACAGTATGCTTTCATTGAAGTCAACATCATCCTGATCCATCACAAGGATCCCTCAATACATGCTACCACTGGGCCTGTTGCCAACCATCTAGGTCCATCTCAAGGATCACCATATTGCTATGGGATCTCAATCCCTCATCACATAGTGCCACTGCCTCTCAAGGATTACATCATCAACATGGGATAGCAATCCCAAGCACTTTAGTCAAACTTAGGTCCTCAGACCAAACACATCATATATAATACCTCATCATCAAGAGTAACTATCAAAGCAATGTTACTCATCATATATACCTCATAGCCTTTTAATTACTTGGCTATG
Source organism: Alisma plantago-aquatica (assembly GCA_963693085.1). Classification (NCBI taxonomy): domain Eukaryota; kingdom Viridiplantae; phylum Streptophyta; class Magnoliopsida; order Alismatales; family Alismataceae; genus Alisma; species Alisma plantago-aquatica. Next base: position 560,621,643 of record OY856415.1, read on the forward strand.
CACCACCTGCATGGTTATTATACACAATAATTATAGGCTTAACATAAAGACCATGCTATCAATATAAGGTGACATTAATGATTATAGGCTTTATCAATCATGCATCAACTTGTGATCATGAGCATAGGTTACATCATTAAGCAAGGCATTCAACATGCTTATCATTTCCTCAGCATTATACATAATATCAAGATGATCACAAGCATAGGTAAAGACATGTAAGTTACATAGATGCATTTTACCATAACGATTATCTTTAAGCATATCAAGGGCCACCATCATGACTAAACGTGATACAAGAACAACATATCAGTTTCTATAAGGGGCAGGACCCTCACTAACAAAACCCACTACCCTCACCATAGGTAGTATCGGGCAGGGTATTATCCCCTACCGCCCAACCCTCAACTCATGACGGGTAGGCAGAACAACACATCACAACCAAGCACTAGGGTGTCGGACATCCAGGGTATGACGGGCAACACCATATCGGGCAGCTAGGCTCAAGGTATATCGGGCAACACAACGCTGTGCATTCGCTGTGTCGTGCAACAAGGCACCGTGCAACCTAGTGTCGTATACCAGGTTACCATCTCAGACGCAGGTCCAGATTGCAATGCCCCAACGCTCAAAGGTGTAGCAACACTAACTAACACCCTGAACTAGGTGTGTCAGGCAGGAGTCAAGTATAACGTCTAACAGGTGTCGTCCAAAGGCATATCGGGCACTCGAGCCACACCTGTCGTGCACCCAACTAACAATGGGCAACCAAGGGGTGCAGAAAGGAAAACGTAATGTACATCAACACATGCTAACAACCAACACATAAAGGGGCTAGGGACCAGGGATATTTTCCACAACATGTCGTCTAAGGTTAGACCAAGGAGAAGATATCGGGCAACATCACCACCAATGCCATATCGGGCTAGCTACATCCCGACAGGGTCACCACCATCCTCAAGGTCAAGGGTGTCAAAACCCTAAAGGATCAAGAGAATGGCTCACCTCTCAACTTAAACGAGAGAGGAGTCTTGCACATCTCTTATCACCAATCGGGCAACACAAGGGACAACCTTAACAGGGTCCACAACTACCACCAAGCTCACCCTTCAAGTCCATGATGAGAGGAGGGTGTTGCGCAAGCTACTAGAACACAAGCTCACCTCTCAACTTAAACGAGAGAGGAGTGTTTCTCATGATACTAGAACTCAAGCTCACTCCTCAAGACCTAGGAGAGAAGGGAGTATTGCTCACCAAGAAACCCTAGAACACATGGTTCGGCCAACAAGAACAACTTAAGCAAGGAACTAACTAGCAACTCATATAGCCGACATGATTATAGAAACATATAAGAACATAGAGAGAAGGTAATATAGTTAGGGTTAGGAGTTATGTTACCCGCCTTAAGCAAGCTCCAAGCTCCTAGCTCCAAGCTCCAAGCACCACCAAGGAAGGAGGAGACTCCAAGGCAAGGATCGGCCACCAAGCTAGCAAGAAGAAGAGGGGATATCGTGCACCAAGGGGAAGGAAAACTAGGGAACTAAAGGGATCCTTAGTAAGAGAAGGGAATCACATATATAGAAGAGGATGGAGGAGAAACCAAGGTAGAGCAAAGCAAGGTGTCGCCCACCAAGGGACACTTGTCCATGTGTAAAAACCACCACTCTAGGATGTCTTAAACACATGTCCAAGGCCATTGCCACATGCAAGCATCAAGCACCAAGTGTCCACTAGTGGTGACACAAACGAGGTCAAAGATGGTCAAAGGTCCATGGGCGACACACCACCACTCCTCCAGGCTGACACACCCCCGCACTGGGTGACACACCACCCTGGGTGACACAACCTAGGCGACACAAGCACCCTCTTGCCCGACACAAGGTTCAACCAAGCAAAGACAAGGCACCACAAGGCCCAACAAGCTCAACCAAACCCAAAGGAACTCAAGCAATGAGCCCAAACCTTCCTCCCTATTCTAGAGGAAGCAAGGAGAGGGAGGAACACCTCACAATGTGACAAACTTGCTCACAAACCCTAGACTTGGGTTAATTGCAAGTAGGACCTCCAACTCTCAACAAAGAACAACCAAACCCTAATCACCACTAAAGGTGATTAGCAAGCAACTAAGCATCAAGTTTAAGCAAAGAAAATAGGGTAAACCCTAAACGGAGGTCAAGGTCCTTACAGTTAGAATGTTGAGCATGCAGTTGGACAACTCTTGCAGGAAAGTGAACCTAGGGTTCCTAGACCTAAGAGGGGAAGTAGTAGTACCTAGTGCACCCGGTGCTCATGATGAGATTTGAGATTTGAGTATGGCACTCCTCATGTTTAGAGGAATGAGAACCCCTTGGTTTGAGGTATATGTTTGATGACCCCCCTACTTATAGGTTGATGACATATATATGTGTGATGATGGTCCACTATGAAGGAATGAGAACAAGTATGACCTACCGTGGAGACCTAGTATGGTTTAGAAGGTGGTCTTTTGTTAGGTACATGCCTTAGTAGCTTGATAGGGCTAAGCATGCTCATGTGAATGTAAGTCCTAGAGATAAGGATGTTCGTGACCTTTGCTGCTATCAAGAGATAGTTTCCTCCCATCCTGGGAGAGGGACCCTTTTGTAGGGTATGAATTAGCTTTTGTTGGGTTTGAGGTAATCTTAAGAGGTCTTGTAGAGTTATCAGAAGCTAAGTTGAAAGTACATAGTATGAGAATGAACCCGTGGACCTATAGATAACCATCTCTAAGTGCATGTGGATGTGTTACCATGGAGGTAGCCAGTATGGGGCCTGACCAAGGTAGATAGGTCACCATGATCCATACAAAAGGATGTAAGTGAGACCAAAAATGCCAAGAGAGATGATGGAGACTTGGGTAAGGTTTCACGCTGGATATGTACTATGCTAGAATCCTAAGTCTATCCTAGGGTCAAGTAGGGATAAGACCGATGAGAGTAGGAGTTGCCTAATTCCCTAGTTGCACATGACCATAGGGTCGGGAGGTAACATCTATCATTGTTTGAGGGCCATGGGTTAGGAGATTGATCACCTTCATGAACTCATGGGACCCAAAGGGTAAATGAGGAGGGCACTCTCTAATGCATAAGGGAAGAGGGATGACCCCAAAATTCCTGGCACACTACAAACCTAGAGGAGATGACCAAGGATGGTACGATGACCCGAGTGGGTTCAAGATCAGTTTTCCATGGAAGTAACTTTGATATCGAGATGATCATGATACAGAGACATATGTTGCATGTTTCAACTTAGATTTGAAGGTGTACTGGCAATGTGGGATGTACCATCTCTACTCTTGGAACAGGAAGAAATTTGTGTTTGGACGGCCGCCAAATGCTTATTTCCTCATGTTATGGGGGTGAGAGATTGGACAATATGCATTCCATACACCAAGGATAAAGATGATGTGAGTGGAAACGTTGCTATGAGGTATGAGGATAGAGGTAACAACGTACCCTTATGGAGTGTATGATATGTGGATGGTTTACAAATATCAAAGGAACTAAGGTAGTCATCTTATGATGATGTTTTTATCATGAGCTATGTGGAATATATGAGGTATACAAGGTTGAGTTCGATAACCAAGAGGATGAGCTCAAAGTTTTCTTGATGAATATAGACTAGAGTTAAAGATGAGATAATAAGTGAAATACATGGAGGTGTATGTCTTCAACATTACCTAATACATAAGGATGTGAGGTGGTAATGGATGCTCTAGTTGAGATGCAGTTGCCTAATTTAGTTAGAGGTAGAAGAGGTTGTTAGGTTAGCCCTAAGTTTGGAAAAGGAGATATGTTGGGCTAACACTCACATGTAACGAGATCCGGTGATCAAGTTAGTGGTTGCTTGTTTAGCCAGCCTAGGGCTTGTGGTGATAGAAAGCTGGTTGTAGAACCTCAAATACACTTCTATGGAAAAGAATTTGATGAAACCCCGACTAGAGTGTTTTAGGGTTTCTGAGGAATCAACCTTGAGGAATCATGACATATAGGAGATCATGATTTTAAATTCACCATACACCATAGTACTACCAAGATAATAAGTTGTAGTAGTACTTTGGATGCCTAAGAAGTGTACAAAGCTGCATGTGGCTTGTTGCCATGCATGTGAGGAGGTGAAGGATGAAGAACAATAACCCATTGAATTGATATAGATGATAAAAGTCCCTGAGAGGGAATGGGAGTTCATCACTATTGATGTTGAGGTGAGCCACCCTTGGACCAAGGAAGGTCATGATGCAATATGGGTTATGGTAGATTGCCTTACGTAGATGAAATGATCTAAGAGAAAGAGAGAGTACTATCAAGGGATAGATCTGGTTGAACTATATGTAAGAGAGATGGTTCAACTATACCATGATACGAGTTCCAAGCTTCTTCAGTATGACCTAAAGGTTTACTTCCATGCGGTGGAAGTGGGTACATGAAGAACTCGATGTTAGTATAGTATATCGCCCCTAACTAATGGTTAGTATGATCCAGACTAGAGGGTCTATGAGAGCATGTGTGCTCATTCAGGGTGATAAATGGAGTCGTTCTTGTCCTATGTAAGATGTGATGATGACCACCATAGCCAGTATTGGGATTTAAAGAAGCTCTGTAAGGGAGTTTGTGTTGGTCACCACTTCATTAAGATGATGTTGGTGAAGGGACCTCGCGAAGGTTAAAAAAAGGCCACATTGTGTGCAGAAGAAGTCGCTTTGATCATGCAATGGCTGAAAGGAGCTCAGGGATGACATGAGTCGTAAGCTGATGCAAAGTAGACTGACATGCAGTTCACTGTGGGAGAATATGTGATATGAAAATCTGACCCCTCTGAGCTATAGCTAAGAAAGCTGAGTCCTCGATACATGGGTCCATTGGAGATGGATTGGTGGAGTTATTTATGTTTGACCTTACCAGTCAGGATAATGTGATGTGTGATGAGTTCCATGTGTCCAATTTAGAGCACTATGTGAGGTACCTGAGCCATGTGCTGAGCAATGAACCTAGTGAGCCCCAAGGGAGGCTGAAATGTCCTGGGTCACCTATGAGGATTGTTGTATGCTTGATGGAATTTTGAGAACAAAATTCTTATAATGGGGAAGGATGTTAGGACCTCAATTTTGCATATGTTTTGGTAATTGAAATGTAATGCTTTTATGAATATGGACTTAATTGAAAAGGTTGTATGCTTTGCTTCAAAGAATGGATTTCTTTGCAAATCTCCCTTTTGATAGGAATTTTGTGGTTCCTATTATTTTATTAATCCAATAATGGATATAAAAGAGAAGAAAAGAAGAAAAGTCAAAATAGTAGAAAAAGATACAAGATAATGAATATTAAGTAAAGAATTTATGAGAAATAAATGGAAATCTCTAGAAAGTGGTATTAATGGCCACAATTGAGTAAATTTCATTTATATGTGATTTCTAATAAAAGAAATAGGAAAAGAGGAAAGAGGAAATAAAAGATAAAGAGAAATTCTTGAAAAGAAATCTTTTAATAAAGAATAAGTAAGATAATGTGAAATAATGGATGTAGATGTCTCTAGAAGGATAATAAGCATCCTTAAAAAGGATTTTCAAAATCTTAGGAATTCCTGGGGCCAAGGAGTCCCAATAAAGAAGAAGAAAGAGAAAATGCGAATAATACAAAATATGAGAATAATATGTTACATAATTAATAACCTTTTGGATATTATCAAAAGAAATGTTATTTTCTTTAGGAAAATAAGATTTCATGGCCAATGGATAAAAATGCAAGCATAAAGATGATGAAAGTGATAACTTTCGAATTCCGAATATCTAAAGGATGTAGATTATAAAGGAGATTTTTAAGAGAGTGAATATTACTTATTAATGAAGGAAAGTCGGTGTCCTATGGGGAGAGGGACTTGTTATCTCATGTTTAGGCATCCTAGGGCTTTGATACCCTCCTCTATATAAGGGTAGAACCCTTGGACTGAGTCTAAAATGATCCCATGCTCCCTTTTCTCTCCTTCTTCTTATTTTCTCTCAAAACCCTAACCAAGAGGGTATATGGCTATCTCGGGGACAATGAAGAACTGTGTTGGATCCTGATGGAGGCACGAAGCTTCCACGACAACTTGAGGAAGATCAACCATCGTTCCCATGCCCACGACCAGCATACAATGCCTGCAGAAGGTCGATGCCATTGCTGCAAGTCGCAACCTGCCCAGCCTGAACCAGCCGCATTGGTCGCGAGCTGGGTGGCGCCCCAGTTGTGGTGGAGGCCGACAAAGCTAGGGCAGAGGTTGGCGGTGGTCATCGGGCCTTAGGGAAGAGGGGGCGGACCCGTGAAAGTGTTGTGCTCAGCGGCAACAACGAGTGTCATAGGTGGAAGACGACCTAATGGTCGTTGGAAAATTTTCCCCTCCGCACTGTGAAGAACTAGTAACTTAAGCGAGGGCAATATGGTCTTTTGGTTATGTTCTCGGACGGCTACGTGTTGCATGGGATTGCTGATGTATCAGCATCACATTGGTTCAAGTAAGTAATTTTTGTAAAAATTGTATCTAATTAATGGTAGCTCAAATGAATACATATAATACATGAATTTTGCTCAAAACAAATGTGAGGAATCTATTAAAAATAGATTGAGATCCTAATTCTTCTTGCAATTCGAAAAGTACTTGAAGTTATCAACTTTAATGCATTAATGATTAAGAAACCCTAATCCATTATGATTAATGAATTCAGAAAGGTTATATGGATGTTTAAAGTTCATAATAACTTGTTGATTATAAAAAGGACACGTTAGATCCAAAAGGATAATCTGTATGCAAAGTTTGATTAATTTGGGATTCTATGTACATAAATCATCTTTAATGGGCCTTGAAACCCTAATCTCAGTAATTATGATTCTTAATGGATTTAATTACTTGAATCCATGAATAGAACTGAGATTTGATGATTCTAAGCTATTTTAAGTATAAAAGTTCCTAATTGTGGATAAATACCCTTTATTTCGTAATTAGGGTTTTCTAGTGGATTAATGTGAAATTAGCGATAAATAGGGTTCATATGTGAATTAGACCATAATGAAATGTGAGTTATCAATTCAAAAGAAACCAAAGATGATAATTGTGCCTATGATGTTGAAATTAGGGTTTGTGAACTAAAAGGGCATTAAAAGTGAGAAAAGATTTATGGAGGATAAAACCCTAATAAAACCCTAAAGTTGGCCTTGAAATCCTAAAGTGGAATCCAAGTCAATCTTGAGAATGTTTTGGATAAAATAATGACACTTGGATGTTATGCATTAATTTTAGGATATTGTTGATTGCTTATTTGATTGTTATTGAATATTATTGCTTGGAAATCAAGTTGCTCTGGATCAGGTATGTGGTTACGCTTATGAGTATCTCGAACTGGCTTTCTAAGGATTCCCAAAGTTTTCATTGGTGGCTTGAATTAAACTGTTGGATGAATTTAATTCATGCATACTATAATGTGGATATGACTATCACCTAAGATATATGCCTAGAACTAGCATAATCATGTAATGAGATTAACCATCGCCATCTAGTGCAAGGGTTATCATTGGAGACTATCAAATTATTAGAACTTCTAGATCAATCCAAATAGTCATTTCATACTTCAATCAATACTTATTTATGGTAAGGTATTCATCACTATTTGGAGGTAAAGTTATCAAACTCAGACGGTCACATAAGTCATCAATTTTTTAAATACCACCATTTTATTCCCCATTTTATTCTTTAACTGTATTCAAACATGAATCACATTTAACAATTGGGTCTATCCCTCATCCCACTGATGACACACATGTCATTGCACTCAAGGGATCAACCTCAGCACACCAAGTCTAATGTGTATACATTTAAACCCATATCAAGATATGCTTTTAATGTGATATTTTATAACTTATTTAGTCAACCCTTAACATTGCAAAAAGAGGAGGCATATAACACATAATAATCAAGTGGGGTGGAGAATTAAATTTATTTATTATGAAAAACTTCCATTAATTGTTAAAACTCGCATTCAGTTTAGAAACCTTAAAGTTACTCCTTTGTTATTTTGTTAATTGCTTTTATGATACATATCCTCCACATTAATATAATTACATTGTTGACTACAAAATTACTTTTATAATAATCAAGGACATAAATGAGGAAGATCATCTTTAGGTAGTATGATATGACTAGTGATGTAATATCATGTACTAATTAGGGCATAAAGTCCCAATAATAGACACAAAAGGTTAATTTCAACATATAAGTACACTTTAGGTTCAAAACCATGTATGAGCATCATGACCATTTGGAATTATGAACTACAATTCAAATTATAGTTACACACCACCATACCAAATTTCTGATTGAAACATAAGAGTCTACAAATATTTAATCTTTAGGCATGTAAATCAAGTTTAGAACAAGTTTTAGGGATTGGCATGGATTAGTAAGCAAAAGAATGCTAAAAGTGTTATATCATTCACCTTTTATGGTGATAATCATGAGATCCACTCAACCAGGCCATGATCAACCCTCCAAAATCTCAAAATCCATGCTTCAAGTAAGATCTAGCTCCCCTTAGATAAAAAAGAGGAAGAATGTTAGTTCTTTTGATAGAGGAAGTAGGTTCCATGATGAAAGTTCACAAGGAAAGACCATGCAAGGAATATGAGGTAACGAAAAACAAGGAAAAAGATTCTAGAAGATGAATATTACATGATTAGGGAGGGAACAAACTTGCTAAGTTTGGAAGCATCTTGAAGAAGCTAGATCTACAACATGCATCCACATCTTGATTTTGTGCTTATGTGGCACTACTTTATTATTTTATTGAAAGTATCTTCTTTTATGATGATGATTCTTTTCTTTTATGCCTGATTGGGTAGGACTTATCTCTTGCTTGGGAAGCCTTTTATTTTGATATCCCTTATTCTTTATAAATTGCTCAATTTCCTTTTTAGTATGCACATACCAGCTTTTGCTGATGTTTCCTTTTCTTCTCTTTTGCTGGGGTATGCTTCCAACCCTAGGAGGAGGACTTGGATGACAAGGCTTGATGACCTGGACTTAGATAGTGAAGTTAAAGCTTGGAGACAATCTTGAGGTAGTTTAGATTTCCTCTACATGGTCCTTATTATGTAAGTTTAAGATGTTCCCCTGTATATAACTGAATATAGTCATGTTTTTATTCCACTTCTATACTTTGGTCTTTTGTTACCATTATATAAAGATTTGAAAATTCTACAACCACTCCATCATACCTTCAGAGTATGTTTGGACTGGAGGTTTTATTGTTCAAATTTTTGGTAAGGAGGTTTTTTCACTTCTTTACAGCATGGTATCAGAGCCCATGGTAGTCATAATTGACTATTTCAATTTTGTCTCCCTATAAAACCCTTGACTTAGATAGTTGCCTTTAGAAGTGATGTTCACCCTAGATTTGATCTATGATGATCCTTTATGAAATAAGGTTTGGTTTGAGGACAATATTAGGTTATGAGGAAATATTAATATGGAAATATTGTGACTTTGTTTCGCATTGAATTTTGGCCTACTATTTGTTTTCACCTCACAATGTTTCTTATCTCCAAATATTATTTTCATTATACTACTATACATACAAAATTTTTCTCAGATTTATCGATGTTTCTTGAACTAAGTCACAATGAAGAGAAACTCTAATTGAGTAGAATCTAACCCTAGTTTTGTGACTAGGAGTTTATATAATGGTGTACTTGACATACCCTATGACTTTTTGGATGTTTATGTAGGGTTGATAGGTTAGAGACACAAGGACCTAAAACTCAACCCTAGATGGTGACTTTTAGTTGGATACCTGACAAACATATAAATCTCTAAACTTTCTCACTAATTGATGTGGGTAGCTCTAAAAAGTTGTTTAGTTTGACTTGTTAGTTTGAATCCTTTAAGAGTGCTGAGTATTTAGTGGTTGATGTTTAAATCTATAGATTTTGAGGACAAAATCCTTTCAAGGGGTGGAGTGTTGTAACATACCGTATCTTGAACCCTACTCTAGAAGTTTGACCTTTTGGGTTTGACCAAACAAGTTTAGGGTTATAAGTCATCCTAATAATCTAATTCATGAATAATGTAATATAATACGTCATATGACTCATTTGGTGTTAATAAGATGATAAATAACTTAATTGGATACATAATGTAGTTAATGGGCCTCTCATGGTCCAACTGACTAAACTCATGTAAGAAAGCTTCAAAATAAAGAATAGACTTTAAATTCATAATCCACATATTAAAGTAAGCCTATATGTCAATTTTCATTTAATTTGGACCACCTTAAAATAATATGGTAAGTTAGGAGAGAGAATTTTCCTAAAGAGTGTAATTAATAAATAAATATAAGTCATGACACCAAAAGAGGAAAATAACCTTAGATTCGTGATCTACATAATAAATATAGCCTTTGGGTGAATTTTCATCCAATTTGGAGAAATTTTGCTTAAAAGGTGAAATCAGGAGAGAGAAGGTGCATAGAACCTTCAAAATATTAAAATAAATGCACAAACAACTCCAACATCTAAAATTGATGGCAAATTCATATCCAACACATTAAATATGACTCGTGGGTCAAGTTTCATAAAATTTGGATAATCTTATTGTCATTAATGAAGAAGGAAAGAGAAAACATGTTTTGATTTATTTAACACATTAAAACTTTCCAAAAGGTAAAACGAAGTACATAATCAGAATCTACATGCCTTAATTGACGTTTGTGCAAAATTTTATTAAATTTAGTTAATATTTGGACCCTCAATTTTCTTAATAAAGAAAGTTAATCAAACATTATTTAAATCCAAAGTATTTTCTTGATTTCCTTGTCACGCTATGATTCAGAATTTGATTTTCTTAAGTTTCAGGTTTAATTTGGACCCTCCAATTTTTGATCGACGGCACTCGGCTCATCTACCACCTTTGGTAGGAGTCCAGTGTGACCCGTTCTGTGTAGTGTCCTGACTGCGATCTTCGCTTGGGTCTCTCTCCCTTTCCCTTCTTCCTTTCCCTCCGTTTTCTTCTCCTTCACCTTTCCTTCTGTTTCACAAACCCAATGACCCTATAAAGGTAGGGCTATGGTTGCCCCTTCCCAGTAGTGGTTGGGTGCTGCCTTCTTCCCAAGTTCCCTCTTTGTTTCTCCTCTCCTTCACCTCTTCTCACCGTCCTAAACCATCAGACCCTTGCCAAAGGATTCCCGGACCTTCGCCACGGCATAGGGATTCATTCCCTGGCGTTAATTTGTTCTTGCGCACCTCCAAGCTGATCGCCCCTGAACCAGCCTGCTGTCGCCGGCCTTGGTCGCCACCGCAGGTCCGTCAGCCAGTTCCTGACTACTGCATTGAAGACTCAAGTTTGGTAAGTTGATCGTGAGGTGTGGGAAACCTTCTTTTGGTTTCAATTGCTTCATGAAGGTTCGATTTTGGTTTTCCCCCTTCTACTTTGGTCAGCTGCTACTTTGTTATACTTCGTGCTTTGGGTACGAATCAAACTAGATTCTTAGCTTAATGTCTTCGCGCTGGTCTTCCAAAACCGTTGGGCTTGTTTTCTTGGGCAGAGGCCGTTTGATTTGCTGGAGATGTGTTGGTGTTCTTCTGCCTCAGCGGTGTTCTTCATGAGTTCCAGGTAGAAGAAGTCAGGGGTCGGTTTGACCTTTACACCCTCCTCTCTCTTCGTTTCTTGGTTTTCTACCAAGGACAATCTAGTCTTTTTATTCTCTAGTTTTTCCTTTGGCTCGCGAGTGTTTTTGTTCTCAGCGATGGTTTTGCTGGTTGTGGGTCCCGGCCAAGTGGCCATCTTGATTGGGCCAAGTCGGACATGAGGTTGTTGACTGCGCTTTTGGCGCTAACATGGGTTTTCTGGATTTTCTGATTGGACAATATTTCCAAAATTGGTAATAAATAATTTGTAGCTCAGAAAACTAAAGAAAAATATGTTTTGAAATCAGAAAAATCTAAGCTTACCAATGGTACCAATCTTATTGCCTAAATGTGATGGTAATAATATGTGGTTTTTCATTGTTTAATTATAATGGATAATAACTTATAAAAATCATAACTAATAATTTGTAAGTCAGAAAAATATAATAAAATATGTTCTGGACTCCTGAAAACTTAAACTAAAATATGGCATGGTGTTGGAAACCTAATTCACATAGTTTAAAAAGGTAATTTTTAGGGTTTTGAATAATTAATGGAAACCTAACCCTAATTCCACATATATGTTTTATAGGTTCTTTGGATGCCTAGGATTGGACATAAATGTGACTTTGGATTGTTTGAATCTAGAGTTGAGGTATGTTTGCATTCCCAATTATTCTTTTGTGCAATTAACCTATGTTTCTTCATTCTCTTGGTCCTATGGACAATTAGCCTTTTACACAATATATTTTCTCTTAGATATCATGGTTCTTGTGAACTATCTCATTTTGTTATTGATCCTATGATCATGGATATTCTCTTGACTCTATTTCTTATATGCCCACTATGATGTGGATGTGTACATGGTAATACATTCCCACTATGATGTGGATGTTTATATGTTTGTGTTGACCATTGTGTGATGGCAACATTATATAATCTAACTATAATTTCTACTTGCCTCTACATTAAAGATTCTATGTGATTCAGTAGCACTAGAGTAGTGTAATTGCATTGGTTTTTGGGTTATGTAACCACATTAATATTGTTTGGGATGGAGGTTATGTGCCCCATTCCTGAGTTTCAGTTTTATGGGGGTTGACCCAATTTCATATATATTGGGAGTTTGGTTATGTGCCATTCTCTATCAGGCTTCAGCTTTATGGGGGTTTGCCTCCAATTGTCTTTATATTATTCTAGGTATATGCTTATCTCACTTGCATGTAGGTTGATGATGTTTATGATGGTTATGAGCCCAAATTGTTGATGGGTTATGTGCCCAAATTTTGATATGTGCTTATGTGGCACTACTTTATTATTTTATGGCAAGTATCTTCTTTTAAAATGATGATTCCTTTTTTTTATGCCCGATTGGGTAGGACTTATCTCTTGCATGGGAAGCCTTTTATTTTGATGTCCCTTATTCTTTATAAATTGCTCAATTTCCTTTTTAGTATGCACATACCAGCTTTTGCTGATGTTTCCTTTTCTTCTCTTTTGCTGGGTTATGCTTCCAACCCTAGGTGGAGGGCTTGGTTGACAAGGCTTGATGACCTGGACTTAGATAGTGCAGTTAAAGCTTGGAGACAATCTTGAGGTAGTTTAGATTTCCTCTACATGGATCCTTATGATGTAAGTTTGAGATGTTCCCCTATATATAATTGAATATAGTCATGTTTTTATTTCGCTACTATACTTTGGTCTTTTGTTATCATTATATAAAGATTTGAAAATTTTACACCCACTCCATCATACCTTCATAGTATGTTTGGACTGGAGGTTTTATTGTTCAAATTTTTGGTAAGGAGATGTTTTCACTTCTTTACAGCATGGTATCAGAGCCCATGTTAGTCAGAATCGACTATTTCAATTTTGTCTCCCTATAAAACCCTTGACTTAGATAGTTGCCTTAAGAAGTGATGTTCACCATAGAATTGATCTATGATGATCTTTTATGCAATAAGGTTTGGTTTGAGGACAAGATTAGGTTATGAGGAAATATTAATATTGAAATATTGTGACTTGGTTTCGCATTGAAATTTGGCCTACTATTTGTTTGCACCTCACAATGTTTCTTATCTCCAAATATTATTTTCATTATACTACTATATATGCAAAAAATTTCTCAGATTTATCGAGGTTTCTTGAACTAAGTCACAATGAAGAGAAACTCTAGTTGAGTAGAATCTAACCCTTGTTTTGTGACTAGGTGTTTATATAATGGTGTAGTTGACATACCCTATGGCTTTTTGGATGTTTATGTAGGGTTGATAGGTTAGAGACACAAGGACCTCAAACTCAACCCTAGATGGTGACTTTTAGTTGGATACCTGACAAACATATAAATCTCTAAAATTTCTCACTAATTGATGTGGGTAGATCTAAAAAGGTGTTTAGTTTGACTTGTTAGGTTGAACCCTTTAAGGGGTGGTGAGTATTTAGTGGTTGATGTTTGAATCTATAGATTTTGAGGACGAAATCCTTTTAAGGGGTGGTGTGTTGTAACATACTAGATCTTGAACCCTACTCTATAAGTTTGACCTTTTGGGTTTGACCAAACAAGGTTAAGGTTATAAGTGATCCTAATAATCTAATGCGTGAATAATGTAATATAATACATCATATGACTCATTTGGTGTTAATAAGATGATAAATAACTTAATTGGATACATAATGTAGTTAATGGGCCTCTCATGGGCCAGATGACTAAACCCATGTAAGAAAGCTTCAAAATAAAGAATAAACTTCAAATTCGTAATCAACATATTAAAATAAGCCTACATGTCAATTTTCATTTAATTTGGACAACCTTAAAATAATATGGTAAGTAAGGAGAGAGAATTTGCCTAAAAGGTGTAATTAATAAATAAATATAATTCATGACTCCAAAAGAGAAAAATAACCTTAGATTCACGATCTACATAATAAATATAGCCTTTGGGTGAATTTTCATCCAACTTGGAAAAATTTTGCTTAAAAGGGGAAATCAGGAGAGAAAAGGTGTGTATAACCTTCAAAATATTAAAATAAATGCTCAAACAACTCCAACATCTAAAATTGATGGAAAATTCATATCCAACACATTAAATATGACTTATTGGTCAAGTTTCATAAAATTTGGATAATCTTACTGTTATTAATGAAGGAGGAAAGAGAAAATAGGTTTTGATTTATTTAACACCTTAAAAGTTTCCAAAAGGTAAACCGAAGTGCATAATCGAAATCTACATGCATTAATTGACCTATGAGCAAAATTTTATTAAATTTATTTAATGTTTAGACCCTCAATTTTCTTAATAAAGAAAGTTAATCAAACATTATTTAAATACAAAGTATTTTCTCGATTTCCTTGTCACGCTATGATTCAGGATTTGATTTTTTGAAGTTTGGGGTTTAATCTAGACCCTCTGATTTTTTATCGACAGTGCTCGACTCATCGCCCACCTTTGGTAGGAGTCTAGTGCGACTCGTTCTGTGCATGATTCTGACTGCGATCTACGCTCGGGTCTCTCTCCCTTTCCCTTCTTCCTTTCCCTCCGTTTTCTTCTCCTTCACCTTTCCTTCTGCTTCCCGAACACAATGACCCTATAAAGGTAGGGTTGTAGTTGCCCCTTCCCAACATTGGTTGGATGCCACCTTCTTCCCATGTTCCCTCTCTGTTTCTCCTCTCCTTCACCTCTTCTCACCATCATGAACCACCGAACCCTTTCCAAAGGATTCCCTGACCTTCTCCATGGCATATGGATTCATTCCCTGGTGTTAATTTGTTCTTGCTCACCTCCAAGTTGATCGCCCCTGAACTTGCCTACTGCCTCCGGCCTTGGTCGCCGCTATAGGTCCGTCAGCCAGTTCCTAACTACTGCGTTGAAGACTAAAGTTTGGTAAGTTGATCGTGAGGTGTGGGAAACCTTCTTTTGGTTTCAATTTCTTCATGAAGGTTCAATTTTGGTTTTCCCCCTTGTAGTTTGGTCAGCTGCTTCTTTGTTATACTCCGTGCTTTGGGTACGAATCAAACTAGATTCATGGGTTAATGTCTTCGCAGTGGTCTTCCAAAACCGTTGGGCTTGTTTTCTTGGGCAGAGGTCGTTTGATTTGCTGGAGATGTCTTGGTGTTCTTCTGCCTCGGCGGTGTTCTTCGTGAGTTCCAAGAAGAAGAAGTCAGGGGTCAGTTTGACCTTTACACCCTCCTCTCTCTTCGTTTCTTAGTTTTTTTCCATGGACAATCTGGTCTTTTTATTCTTTGGTTTTTCCTTTGGCTCGCGAGTGTTTCTGTTCTCAGTGATGGTTTTGCTGGTTGTGGGTCTAGGCCTAGCGGCCATTTTGATTGGGCCAAGTCAGCCATGAGGTTGTTGACTGGGCTTTTGGCGCTGACATGGGTTTTTTGGATTTTCTGATTGGACAAGATTTCCAAAATTGGTAATAAATAACTGTAGCTCAGAAAACTAAAGAAAAATATGTTTTGAAATCAGAAAAATCTAAGCTTACTAACGGTACCAATCTTATTGCCTAAATCTGATGTTAATAATATGTGGTTTTTCATGGTTTAATTACAATAGATAATAACTTATAAAATTATAACTAATAATTTGTAAGTCAGAAAAATATAATAAAATATGTTATGGACTCCTCAAAACCTAAACTAAAATATGGCATGGTTTTGGAAACCGAATTCACATATGTTTAAAAAGGTGATTTTTAAGGTTTTGAATAATTAATTGAAACGTAACCCTAATTCCACATATATGTTTAATTGGTTCTTTGGATGCCTAGGCTTGGACCTAGATGTGACTTTGGATCGTTTGAATCTAGAATTGAGGTATGTTTGCATCCCTGATTATTCTTTTGAGCAATTAGCCTATGTTTCTTCATTCTCTTAGTCCTATGGACGATTAGCCTTTTACACAATATATTTTCTCTTGGATATCATGGTTCTTGTGAACTATCTTATTTTGTTATTGATCCTATGATCATGGATATTCTCTTGACTCTGTTTCTTATATGCCCACTGTGATGTAGATGTTTACTTGGTAATATATGCCCACTATGCTGTGGATGTTTATATGTTTGTGTTGACCATTGTGTGATGGCAACATTGTATAATCTGACTATACTTTCTACTTGCCTCTACATTAAACATGCTATGTGATTCAATAGCACTATAGTAGTGTAATTGCATTGGTTTTTGGGTTATGTGCCCACATTAATATTGTTTGGGATGGAGGTTATCCCATACCCGAGTTTCAGCTTTATGGGAGTTCACCCAATTTCATATATATTGGGAGTTTGGTTATGTGCCATTCTCTATCAGGCTTCATCTTTATGGGGGTTTTCTGCCAATTGTCTTTATATTGTTCTAGGGCTATGCTTATCTCACATGCATACATGTTGATGATGGTTATGCGCCCAAATTGTTGATGGGTTATGTTCCCAAATCTTGATATGTGCTTATGTGGCACTACATTATTATTTTATGGCGCATATCTTCTTTTATGATGATGATTCTTTTTTATGCCCGATTGGGTAGGACTTATCTCTTACATGGGAAGCCTTTTATTTTGATGTCCCTTATTATTTATAAATTGCTCAATTTCTTTTTTAGTATGCACATACCAACTTTTGTTGATGTTACCTTTTCGTCGCTTTTGTTGGGGTATGCTTCTAACCCTAGGTGGAGGACTTGGATGACAAGGCTTGATGACCTGGACTTAGATAGTGAAGTTAAAGCTTGGAGATAATCTTGAGGTAGTTTAGATTTCCTCTACATGGATCCTTATGATGTAAGTTTGAGATGTTCCCCTGTATATAATTGAATATAGTCATGTTTTTATTCCACTGCTATACTTTGGTCTTTTATTACCATTATATAATGATTTGAAAATTTTACACCCACTCCATCATACCTTCAGAGTATGTTTGGACTGGAGGTTTTATTGTTCAAAGTTTTGGTATGGAGGTGTTTTCACTTCTTTACAGCATGGTATAAGAGCCCATGGTAGTCGGAATCGATTATTTCAATTTTGTCTCTCTATAAAACCCTTGACTTAGATAGTTGCCTTTAGAAGTAATGTTCACCCTAGATTTGATCTATGATGATCTTTTATGCAATAAGGTTTGGTTTGAGGACAGGATTTTTTTTGGTCGGCCAAAACTCTGTTGTTATTAAATGATACCAAAACTTAAGGTACAAAGAAACGCACCCCCTAATCCTCTATAAGGATTACCAAAGAAACACAAACAAACAACCCAAAGTCTTACACAGAAGACCTCAAACAGAAAGAAAAGACCAAACAAAAAATACACCACAGCCTACATACAAACAGAAGACTGGCCTGCCAGCAGCCGTCTCAGATGAGGAGCTCCACTATCATTATGCCTACCCACAAAATGTGCAGACTCAGCTTTGATGGGCAGATGACAGTCAGCTAACATCTGTACTAGGGAAAATGAACGTATTCAGATATTGGCAAGTCTAACCATCATCAACATCCACATTAAGTGAACACTGGAACTATCTCCTGTCATCAGCCTGTTAAGTAGCGCACATCTTCAAAACTTGAATCAGCAGAATCAAACACCAGTGGACCAGATCCTAGGCCTCCCGCCAACTGGCATCAAAAACACAAACTGAAGGTGTGGGCGAAAGATCTAGGATTGAACCCCCAGACATCAACCAGTAGATTAAGAGTCTCAGAGGTGAAACTGAACAAGATTGAAGCCAGAAAATCACGACACTGCATCAAACAGAGCAGGACCGAAGAAACGCCGCCACCAAGCCGTCCATCATAGCCCAACACTGAAGCAACACTGAGACCAGGGGATCGGATGTTGGACCACTGAAACCTCTCTTTAATAGCATTAGGACACCCACAAATTGAAAGAAGGGGAGACAGAGAACGAGCAGCTTCAGCCCCTGCCCCCGGGTCGGCTGGAGCACCAGGTCCTGAAAGGCTGGAGGATACATGTTTGCACAGAGGCAAACCCACGAACACCTGAAGGCATTCCAGAACACTAGTACAGCAGGCAACACGCCACCAGCGACCTCCGAGATCAAGCCCCTGATATAAGCTTGACGAAGTGTCGTAGTAGCCAGTGTCTCCGACAAAGACTGCCTTGGTCTCCGACCCATCCTGCAACAGGATGCCAAGGAGACCGACCTATCGCCTGTAGAGGGACACACACATGGGAAGACCACCGGAGTGGGAAGAAGCAAACCCACATAGCAAAGGGTGCTCCACCAGTGCCACGAACCTTATAGAACAACTTGTAATACGCCATCGATCAGCCATCGAAGAACCCATCCGCCGCCAAAGCACCACGCAGAAGCAGGGCTGGGTCAGGATCCATCGTCCTCCAGGAGGCCACAACAACCACGAGGTCACACCAGTGGAAGGGATGAAAGGCACCATCATCCATTACGAAACCAGCTATTCCAGGATCACGTCAGGGTTCGCAGGGTCGCCGCCGGCCTAGACAGCCAGTCACACCTCGGCCATTGGAGTAGCAGGCGCCTGAGAAGAACAAGCGACCAGCCAGTTCTTCACCTGCAAAATCGGATCCACACACTACCGTCGCAGACCATGGCGAGGACGGAATCTCTCCAATCATCTCTCTTGAACGATTGAAGTCGACCATAAGTCGAGCACCCCCGTGAGCCAGATCCCGACTTAGGCAGCGCGACCGTCCACCTTCCACTCCAGCCAGCCGAGGACCCCTGCGATCCAACAAGAGCGCCGGAGAAGCCTCGTAAACCCAGCTCCCTTTTCTCCAGCGAGACCCACCGCCAACTATCCGCGCTTCTTTGAGGACAAGATTAGGTTATGAGGAAATATTAATATGGAAATATTATGACTTGGTTTCGCATTGAATCTTGGCCAACTGTTTGTTTTCACCTCACAATGTTTCTTATCTCCAAATATTATTTTCATTATACTACTACACGTACAAAAATTTTCTCAGATTTATCGATGTTTCTTGAACTAAGTCACAATGATGAGAAACTCTAGTTGAGTAGAATCTAACCCTTGTTTTGTGACTAGTAGTTTATTTAATGGTGTAGTTGACATACCCTATGACTTTTTGGATGTTTATGTAGGGTTGATAGGTTAGAGACACAAGGACCTAAAAGTCAACACTAGATGGTGACTTTTAGTTAGATACTTGATGAACATATAAATCTCTAAACTTTCTCACTAATTGATGCGGGTAGCTCTAAAAAGTTGTTTAGTTTGACTTGTTAGGTTGAACCCTTTAAGGGGTGGTGAGTATTTAGTGGTTGATGTTTGATCTATAGATTTTGAGGACGAAATCCGTTTAAGGGGTGGAGTGTTGTAACATACCAGATCTTGAACCGTACTCTAGAAATTTGACCTTTTGGGTTTGACCAAACAAGGTTAAGGTTATAAGTGATTCTAATAATCTAATGCATGAATAATGTAATATAATATGTCATATGACTCATTTGGTGTTAATAAGATGATAAATTACTTAATTTGATGCATAATGTAGTTAATGGGCCTCTCATGTGCCAGATGACTAAACCCAGTTAAGAAAGCTTCAAAATAAAGAATAAACTTCAAATTCATAATCAACATATTAAAATAAGCCTACATGTCAATTTGCATTTAATTTGGACCACCTTAAAATAATATGTTAAGTTAGGAGAGAGAATTTTCCTAAAAGGTGTAATTAATAAATAAATATAATTCATGACTCTAAAAGAGTAAAATAACCTTAGATTCGTGATCTACATAATAAATATAGCCTTTGGGTGAATTTTCATCCAATTTGGAGAAATTTTTCTTAAAAGGTAAAATCAGGAGAGAGAAGGTGTGTAGAACCTTCAAAGTATTAAAATAAATGCTCAAACAACTCCAACATCTAAAATTGATGGCGAATTCATATCCAACACATTAAATATGACTTGTGGGTCAAGTTTCATAAAATTTGGATAATCTTAATGTCATTAATTAAGGAGGAAAGAGAAAATAGATTTTGATTTATTTAACACATTAAAAGTTTCCAAAAGGTAAAACGAAGTGCATAATCGGAATCTAATGCCTTAATTGACCTTTGTGCAAAATTTTATTAAATTTAGTTAATGTTTGGACCCTCAATTTGCTTAATAAAGAAAGTTAATCAAACATTATATAAATGCAAAGTATTTTCTCCATTTCCTTGTCACGCTATGATTCAGAATTTGATTTTCTTATGTTTCAGGTTTAATCTGGACCATCTGATTTTTATCGATGGCGCTCGGCTCATCTCCCACCTTTGGTAGGAGTCCAACGCGACCCGTTTTGTTTAGGGTCCCGACTGCGATCTTCGCTTGGGTCTCTCTCCCTTTCCCTTCTTCCTTTCCCTCCATTTTCTTCTCCTTCACCTTTCCTTCTACTTCCCAAACCTAATGACCCTATAAAGGTAGGGTTGTGGTTGCCCCTTCCCAGCAGTGGCTGGGTGTTGCCTTCTTTCCATGTTCCCTCTCTATTTCTCCTCTCCTTCACCTCTTCTCACCGTCCTGAACCACCAGACCCTTGCCAAAGGATTCCCTGACCTTCGCCACGACATAGGGATTCATTCCCTTCATTAATTTGTTCTCGTCCACCTCCAAGTTGATCGCCCCTAAACCAACCTGCTCCTGCCGGCCTTGGTCACCGCCGCAGGTCCGTCAGCCAGTTCCTGACTACTGTGTTAAAGACTCAAGTTTGGTAACTTGCTTGTGAGGTGTGGGAAACCTTCTTTTGGTTTCAATTGCTTCATGAAGGTCCGATTTTGGTTTTCACCCTTCTAATTTGGTCAGCTGCTGCTTTGTTATACTCTGCGCTTTGGGTATGAATCAAACTAGATTCTTGGCTTAATGTCTTCACGTTGGTCTTCCAAAATCGTTGGGCTTGTTTTCTTGGGAAGAGGTCGTTTGATTCACTGGAGATGTCCTGGTGTTCTTCTTCCTCAACGGTATTCTTCGTGAGTTCTAGGATGAAGTCAGGGGTCGGTTTGACCTTTACACCCTCCTCGCTCTTCATTTCTTGGTTTTGTGCTAGGGACAATCTGGTCTTTCTATTCTCTGGTTTTTCCTTTGGCTCGCGAGTGTTTTTGTTCTCAGTGATGGTTTTGCTGGCTGTGGGTTCCGGCCAAACAGCCATTTTGATTGGGCCAAGTCGGCCATGAGGATGTTGAATGGGCTTTTAGCACTGACATGGGTTTTCTAGATTTTCTGATTGGACAAGATTTCCAAAATTGGTAATAAATAATCTGTAGCTCAGAAAACTAAAAAAAAATATGTTTTGAAATTAGAAAAATCTAAGCTTACCAATGGTACCAATCTTATTGCCTAAATCTGATGTTACTAATATGTGGTTTTTCATGGTTTAATTGTAATGGATAATAACTTATAAAAATTATAACTAATAATCTGTAAGTCAGAAAAATATAATAAAATATGTTCTGGACTGCTCAAAACCTAAACTAAAATATGGCATGGTTTTGGCAACCTAATTCAGGTATGTTTAAAAAGGTGATTTTTAGGGTTTTGAATCATTAATGGAAACCTAACCCTAATTCCACATATATGTTTAACAGGATCTTTGGATGCCTATGCTTGGACCTAGATGTGACTTTGGATCATTTGATTCTAGAGTTGAGGTATGTTTGCATCCCCGGTTATTCTTTTGAGAAATTAGCCTATGTTTCTCCATTCTCTTGGTCCTATGGACGATTAGCCTTTTACACAATATATTTTCTCTTGGATATCATGGTTCTTGTGAACTATCTTATTTTGTTATTGATCATGTGATCATGGATATTATCTTGACTCTGTTTCTTATATGCCCACTGTGATGTGGATGTTTACTTGGTAATATATGCCCACTATGATGTGGATGTTTATATGTTTGTGTTGACCATTATGTGATGGCAACATTGTATAATCTGACTATACTTTCTACTTGCCTCTACATTAAACATGCTATGTGATTCAGTAGCACTAGAGTGGTGCAATTGTATTTGGTTTTGGGTTATGTACCCACGCTAATATTGTTTGGGATGGAGGTTATGTGTCCCATACCCGGGTTTCAACTTCATGGGGGTTGACCCAATTTCATATATATTGGGAGTTTGGTTATGTGCCATTCTCTATCAGGCTTCAGATTTTTGGGGGTTTTCCACCAATTGTCTTTATATTGTTCTAGGTCTATGATTATCTGACATGCATGTTGGTTGATGATGTTTATGATGGTTATGAGCCCAAATTGTTGATGGGTTATGTATCCAAATCTTGATATGTGTGTTTGTTATAACCTCAACTTCCTAAGTATGTAATGAAAAGTGTAATTATCTTTTAAAGAATAAATGAAATCTACTTCTTTGATTTGTGATGGATTTCATGTGAAATGGCTTTGATTGATTGATAATGGGATTTGTTGGCCATTGACCCCAATTGAAAAGAAAAGAGGAATGAAAAGGAAAATGATTTAATTAAATAAAAGGAGAATATGTGAAATAGAAATAGATAAGAGGATAAAGGAAAGCAAATATTCTCCAATATGGGAATTCGTACCTTTAGGTTTTCTTGAGATCCAAGGGACCCAAAATAACAAGATAGTAGCTAATGGAAAAGAAATACCAATTAATTTTGGATTAATTAAAGGATAACTTGGGAGGGAAGGAAACCTTCTCATCCATTGGAATTTGTTTCCCAAATTTTGTAAATAGCTAGATAAAGTCAAGATGAACTTTCCCTTAAATTTTGTGATAAAAAGGAATTTAAGGGATATGATTTTCTCAAAAATATGGCATTATTTAGCAAATAGGAATTTATATTTCCTTTTGGTTGATCGTGAGCAATGGGAACCGTTGGATCTTGATCCAACGCTGGACTCTCATCATCTAAGTCCCACTGGGACTTGGACTCTGTGAGTTATAGAGGGTCTTTCCTCTCAGGTTTTCTTGCAATCCAGGGAGTGTGCATGCCTGATGATGATTTCTTTGGACTTAGAAGAATAAATCAAGGAAAAGCAACCCTACTTTGTAGGGGATTGGTCGCCAATTGGGGAAGTTCCCAATCCGGAAGGAACCTGCCCCGACCGTATATATAGGGAAGGGTGTGTGAGGGAACCAACATCCCTCTTTTCTACCCCAATCTCTGTGGAAGAGTGCAAGGAGTGATTTCTTTCCTTCAATTGATTCGTTCACCCTGACCTACACCCTCGTCCCCTTAGCAAACCAAGCTGGAGTCCAACGAGTAGGAGGGAGTCACAGAGCGTTCGTCGTGACAATTGAATCCCTAGTTGAGTTCAACGGAGGGAGGCGAAGCTTCCTGGTCAACTGGCATGCTCACAGGAGGTCGAGAGGCCAGAGTCAACTCCCCATTTGACCACAAGAGTTGTGGTACTCGGGCGCAAGGATGAAGAAGACCTCACGGTCTTTTACCAGAATACCCCTCCATGTCTTCTTTATAGGTAAGGACGTTTGCATCCTTCAGCTTACTTTTGATCGCAAGAAAATGTGTGTGCATTCCTGGCTGTTGGATCCTGAGTGGACCAGTGGACCATGAATCTAACGATCCTTGTTTTTTCGGAATCAGCAAATAAATCAGAAAAAGGGATTTTCTTATTAAAATCATATCTTTTGATAGAAAACTCGGATGAGGAAAGTTAATACATGAAAATTGATCAGAAAAATACAAGGGATATGCTAAAATAGTTTGGGAACCTAAATCAGTATCTTTCTCCAAAAGTATATAATTTTTATGGGAAAAGTATTAATTTGTGCTTACAAACCCTAATTGTTGATTATGGATAGATTTAATCTTGCTAATAAGTTAATTCAAGAATTATTAACTTGATTAATGATAAAGATGTATTTTAACCTATTTTGATGATGGAATTGCAAAGTTTAGGGTTTTAAACCTAATAATATGATTAATATGCTTAGAAACCCTAAATAAGAGAAAAAGAAAAGAAAAGTACTTATAATCTGAAATTAGGGTTTCATGTTGCTAAAAGATGAACTTAGAATCTTTTGTAAATGAAAGATGAAATAATTAGGGTTTGTGAGTGATTTTATAAAATTAGGGTTTAAAGTAATAAAAATGAAGTGAAACCCTAATTGTGATCAAAACTGTAAAAAGGGCTAATAACCCTAGGAAACAACTAGGATTAATAGATCATGATGATATGATTAATGATAGAAAAATTGGATGCCTTTTTCAGGATCAACTTGTGTGTACTTGCTTGATTTCTTGATTGGTTGAGTTATTTCTGCATTCAAGTTAGCTTAATAGGTATGTGGTTAATTATGGTTAATCGCATTAGTTTCCCAAAGGTTTTCTGGATGAATTGATTGCATTGATTGCAACCAACTAGTTTGGATGTTCATAATTGCAAATTATAAAGTCACTACGATTATCACAACTATAAATAAATGTGTATTCTTGCACCTACATGCCACCCTGATGGATGATGCAAAAATGTCAAGCCAAGGAGGGAAGACCAATAGGCACCATGAGAGGTGACCCCAGACACCAAGCTCGGGAATGAGAAGGTGGTCTATGTTGCATGAATAAAGGGCACCATGAGAGGTGACCCTAGGCACCAAGATCAGGATTGAGAAGGTGGCCTTAAGTCAAACCCTAAAGAGGATATTCCAGGGTTAGGGCAAAAGCAGTGGAGATTGACACATTGAAAACGTAAATTGATTTGTTAATTTACCTTGGTTATGATAATTAGTTTGTTAGCCATATTTGTGAACTTTTGGTTGTCCCCACATACCGGCATATTCTTATATGTTGACCATCATTTTGTTTGTCAATGTTTTAGGTACAACACTGAAATCAACAAATAATAAAGTGACACATTGTGAATATAAGAAATAAAGTGCAAGGAGGATTAGATAGAATAGATCCAAGCTGTGGATAGAAGTTGATTTCCAAAGTTTTTAAAAGGTATGCAAAAAATTTATTTTATACCAGATTTCAGTTTAGTTGGTAGAATTTCTTAATTATTATTGAATAAATTGGCAAACCTTTGATCTGGTTTATTGGGATAACGTCTTTGACCTCTTGGTCTTCCTTAATTGGAGGTTATCAGGAGGTGGGCTCATTATAATTGGTATCAGAGCATATGTTCCTCATTTAATCTTTAATAATAATTAAATTTTACAAATTCTATAGAACCGAGGGAGTTATTAGAGGATTTTCCAAAAGACAGAGGTGTCTAGAAAAGGATCACGACTGAGGGTTGGTGATATTTTTCTCCGCACCACTTGTCGGAATACGAGGACTCCCAGATTGTGTGACTGCCTGGCGAATGTCTTAGGATTTGACTCGAAATAAGATACCTTTAGGACTCTCTCATCTTGTTCATCCCTTCTCAACTCAAATTCTATTAAGGATTTTAAGGATTAGGATTTTCTCTCTCTTCCTCACCCTCTTGAGGTATGGGTAAGGTTGATAAGGTTTAAGGAATCCTCCACCAAATTAATAAAAGATACATAATTAAGATATCATCGGCATAAGTATAATTAGTTAAATATAGACTAAAGGTCTGCACAAAGACTATGGCTATCCTGGTTGCCACCAATAGTGGTGCGCCTCCCCACAAAGAGAATGGGTCTTCTGAGAAAAGGAAGTGGAACCATGGTGGTGAAACCTCAAAGAAGAGAAAGAGACCTGAAGGAACTGCCCATGAGTCCCCCAACCCTGACCCAATACCCTTCAGCAACCTTGATTAAGAGGAGGGACCAGGATATGAGGAACAACATGTGTACGAGGAGGTAGCCCAGATGGAGGAGGACCAGGCTGGTGGTCCAGAACCGGCTATGGTAGTCCACACTATGGATGTGGTATGGATGGAGCAATAGAAACCACTGACTGAGGTTATCCATGCCTTAGCCATCAGGGACATTGCTAGAGATGAGAATGGCGATCCACTACCTATTCGTCCTCGACTAGGAGCCACCATCTTGGACTTCATCAATCTTAATATCGAGAAGTTTTGGGGAGAAGATAAGTCTGAAGTGGTCGACAAGGCAGATGCTTGGCTACTTACAGTCGAGAATGGTTTCTGTATGCTTGAAGTGCAACAAAACAAGAAGGTGCTATTTGTTACTCACCTTTTGGAATGTGCATCCAAGATATGGTGGGAGAACAATATCACAGGAAGAGACCTAAGCGAAGAACTGATGGCATGGAATGATTTCAAGACCATCTTCACCGCCACATTCATCCTCGTCTTAGCCAAGAAGGAGAAGGAAAGAGAGTTCACTAACATGACACAAGGAAGCTCGTAAGTTGCGGACATTGGTCACATGTTCCGCATCCTGGAACGTTTTGGGAATATGATGGATGAAGAAAGAAGGGTGGACCACTTCATAGAGCGTCTACACCCTGCCATCATGCCACATGTGATGGCTAGTTAGCTAAAGACCTTCTCTGAAGCCTACAACACCGCCTTGGACATGGAAAGGATGGTGATTCCTGCACAGAATCCCTCCAAAGGATACCTGGGTTTCACTAAAGGAGCTCAAGGGTAGAGGAATGAATACAAGAAGGGACAAGGATGCAACCATAACAAAAGAAAGCATGGGCACAAAGGCAAGCCCTGTGGCCGCCTCTAGTAGTGTCGCACCTGCGTACGAACACATCCTGGGAAGTGTCATTTTGAGAAGAAGGTGTTTTTCAGATGTCAGCAAGAGGGACACTTCATCGCCAATTTCCCTCAGCCCGACCGAAGGGGACCTTTGGGGTCACAGCTTGTTGCAGCACAACTAGTTGTTGCATCACCTCCAGCTGTAGCACCCCCAGCTGGAGAGAGAAGGCAAGCTAGAGTGTTCTCCATCGACAATGAAGAAGCTTAGGTGAATGCTAATAGGTTGATCGAGGGTAATAAACCCTAGAGTTTTCCTTTTAGTTCAGTAGATCATGTAATAGCCTTCTAATGTGGTATAAACTATGTAGGCATGTTGGAAGTCATGGGATAAAATGTAAAAGCACTCTTTGATTCTGGTTCTACTAATACTTTTATTTTGAGAAATCTGGCAACTATGCTTGGTTTGGATATCAAGAATTTGGGTTATGTTTTGGATGTCACAACCCCGAGTGGTCGTATTTATACCTCTCTTTTGAAAACCCCTATTTTTTTAGTTAAGTATATGAACCATGAGCTTCCCACTTCATCATTCTCGATATGAATGATTTTGATGTAATCATCAGTATGGATTGGCTTTCCACCTACAAAGCCCAGATTGACTGTAGAGAGAAGAATATTCTTATTAGAAAGACCGGCCATCCACACTTCACCATTCGAGGAAGGAGGGATGCGACAACTAGCCTTTATGTGTCTACTTTGAAAGCTGAACGGATGCTATACAAAGGTTGTCGAGCCTACCTAGCCATAATTACCGTACCTAAAGTTAGGGGATGATCCTTAGAGGAGATAGAGGTGGTTCGGGAGTATGCAGATGTGTTTTCGGATGATCTACCAGGAATTCCCCCTGAGAGGGAGGTAGATTTCTCCATTGAGTTAGATCCTGGGACTAACCCTATATTTAAGGCACCCTATAGAATGGCCCCTACAGAGTTGCTTGAGTTAAAAACCCTGTTGCAAGAGTTGTTGGATAAAGGCTTTATCCAGACCAATACATCACCTTGGGGAGCACCAGTCCTCTTTGTGAAAAAGTAGGATGGGTCACTTCAGATGTGTATTGACTATCAGATGATCAACCAGGAAACCATTAAGAATAAGTATCGTTTGCCTAGAATAGATGACCTATTTGACCAACTCAAATCAGCTCGAGTCTTCTCCAAGATCTATTTGAGGTCAGGATACCACCAGGTGAGAGTAAGGAGTGAGGATATACCTAAAATGACTTTTTGAACCCACTATGGCCACTATGAGTTTGTGCTCCTTCCGTTTGGATTATCCAATGCACCTAGTGTCTTCATGAACCTCATGAACAATGTGTTCTAGTCTTTCCTTGACTCTTTTGTGATAGTGTTCATAGATGACATCTTGGTGTACTTGGATGACCTAGCCCAACACCGTGACCACCTGGGTAGAGTCCTTGATATCCTGAGAAAGCATAAGTTTTTCAGAAAATTCTCAAAATGTGAGTTTTGGTTAGACCAAGTCATGTTTCTTTGACACATCATCTCAGGAGGAACAATTGTTGTAGATCCAGCCAAAGTATTGGTAGTTTGAGACTGGATCGCACCAAAGAATCCCTCTGAGATTTGCAGCTTCTTGGGGTTAGCCGGATACTATTGACGCTTCATCAAGGATTTCTCAAAGACTACTTTTCTGCTGACCATGTTAACCCGGAAGGATGTGAACTTCGTGTGGTCTAACATATGTGAAGCTCACTTCCAAGAGTTGAAGGAGAAGTTGACCACCGCCCCTGTGTTGACTCTACCTTCTGGCAATGAGGGTTTCATGATATTCACCGATGCTTCTAAGATGGGACTTGGTTGTGTGTTGGAACAAAATTGGCACATTGTTGCATATGCTTCCCGACAACTCAAGCCCAACGAGGTGAATTATCTGACACATGACCTAGAGCTAGTTGCTATTATCCATGGCTTGAAGATATGGAGGCATTACTTGTACGGTTCTACCTTCGAGATCTTCACCGACCATAAGAGCTTAAAGTACCTACTGACACAGAGAGACCTGAACCTACGACAGCGACGATGGATGGAGTATATAAAGGATTATGACTTCACCATATGCCTACCATCCTGGTAAGGCGAATGTCGTAGCAAATGCTTTTAATCGAAAACAACTTAAGTGTGCAGCTATTTTGTCCAGTCAGTGGAAGAGTTTGGAGGAGCTGGTGGAGTGGACTCCATAACCGCTAGAAGATTGAGTTCGTTTGGCTAATATCCAGATTCAATCTGAGTTGTTGAATGAAATCATAGAAGCAAAGTTGACCAGTGAAGAGTTAGACAAGATGAAAGGTTTAATGATGAAGCCACAGACTCATCTATCCATGGGAATAGACGGAGGAATCAGGTTTGCGAATCTCATATAGGTTCCGGTGGATTCATCGATAAAGGAATACATCCTACAAGAGGCTCATGGATCCAATTGCACAGTACACCCAGGAACTACTAAGATGTTCAAGGACTTGTAGAGGTTTTTCTGGTGGCCAGGAATGAAGAAAGACATTGTGGCATGTGTGGCCAGTTGTCTTACGTGCTAGATGGTGAAGGCTGAACACCAACGACCCAGCGGGCTTTTACAGTCGATAGAGATTCCAAAGTGGAAATGGGAACATATCACCATGGATTTTGTGGTGGGTCTACCCCGGACCAAGAAAGGTCATGATGCGATATGGGTCGTGGTAGATCGTCTTACCAAGTCAGTGCACTTCCTTGCCTTAAAGACCACTACTAAGGTGTCATACCTAGCTGAGTTGTATATCAGAGAGATAGTGCGTTTGCATGGTGTACCTGGATCGATCATCTCTAATACAGACCCAAAGTTTACTTCTAGGTTGTGGAAGCAAGTTCAAGAGGAACTTGGTACCAGGTTGAAGTTTAGTACCGCTTATCACTCCCAGACGGATGGTCAGTCAAAAAGGACAATTCATAAATTAGAAGATCTGTTGAGAGCTTGTGTGCTCGATTGGGGTGGCTCATGGGAGTAGTACTTACCTTTAGCTGAGTTTTCCTACAACAACAACTACCAAGCCAGTACTAGGATGCCTCCGTATGAAGCTTTGTATGGGAGACGGTGTCGGTCCCCACTTCACTAGGATGATGTGGGTGAGAGGACCTTATTGAGGTCAGATGAGCTCCAAGTGTATGCTGATAAAGTTACTTTGATCAAGCAAAGGCTGAAGAGAGCCCAGGATCGACAGAAGTCATATGCTGATGCAAACTGGATAGATGTGCATTTCACTGTGGGAGAGCATGTGTTTTTTAAAATCCGACTGCTCTGAGCTATAGCTAAGAACAGAGGAAAGTTGAGTCCCTGATACGTGGGTCCGTTTGAGGTGTTAGAACGGATTGGTGAAGCAGCATATCGTTTCACGTTACCCCCTCAGTATAGCATGATGCATGATATGTTTCATGTGTCCAACCTGAAGCGATATGTGCAAGATCTGAGCCATATGCTGAGCATTAAACCTATTGAGCTTCAAGGGAAGCTGACTTATCCTGAGACACCTTTGCGAATTCTAGATACCAAGGTGAAAGAGCTCAGATGCAAGAATATAGAGATGGTAAAGGTTCTTTGGAGGCACCATGGAGAGGATGAGGCCACATGGGAGCTAAAGGCAGACATGGAGAAAGCATACCCTGATTTGTTTGTTTGATTGCTTGAATTTTGAGGGCAAAATTATTATAAGGAGGGGAGGATGTTATAACCTCAACTTCCTAAGTATGTAATGAAAAGTGTAATTCTCTTTTAAAGAATAAATGAAATATATTTCTTTGATTTATGATGGATTTCGTGTGAAATGGCTTTGATTGATTGATAATGGGCTTTGTTGGCCATTGAGCCCAATTGAAAAGAAAAGAGAAATAAAAAGGAAAAGGATTTAATTAAATAAAAGGAGAATATGTGAAATAGAAATAGATAAGAGGATAAAGACAAGTAAATATTCTCCAATATGGGAATTTGTGCCTTTAGGTTTTCTTGAGGTCCAAGGGACCTAAAATAACAAGATAATAGCAAAGGGAAAAGAAATACCAATTAATTTTGGATTAATTAAAGGATAACTTGGGAGGGAAGGAAACCTTCTCATCCATTGGAATTTGTTTCCCAAATTTCGTAAATAGCTAGATAAAGTCAAGAGGAACTTTCCCTTAAATTTTGAGATGAAAAGGAGTTATGGTTTAAGGGATATGATTTTCTAAAAAATATAGCAATATTTAGCAAATAGGAATGTATATTTCCTTTTGGTTGATCGTGAGCAATGGGAACCGTTGGATCTTGATCCAACGTTGGATGCTCATCATCTAAGTTCCTCTAGGACTAGTACTCTGCAAGTTACAGAGGGTTTTTCCTCTCATGTTTTCTCATGATCCAGGGAGTGTGCACGCCTAATGATGATTGCTTTGGACTCAGAAGAAGAAATCGAGGAAAACCAACCCTACTTTGTGGGGGATTGGTCGCCAATTAGGGAAGTTCCCAATCCGGCAGGAACCTGCCCCAACCCTATATATAGGGAAGGGTGTGTGAGGGCACTAGCGTCCCTCTTTGCTATCCCAATCTCTATGGAAGACCGCAAGGAGCGATTTCTTGCCTTCAATTGATCCGTTTACCCTGACCTACACCCTCGTCCCCTTGGCAAACATCATCGGAGTCTGGCGAGTAGGAGGGAGTCGCGGCACGTTCGTGGTGACCAATTGAACCCCTAGTCAAGTTTGACGGAGGGAAGCAAAGCTCCCTGGTCGACTGGTGTGCTCACATGAGGTCGAGAGCCCAGAGTCAACTCCCTAGTTGAACACAGGAGTTGCGGTGCTCTAGCACAAGGTTGAAGAAGACCTCACGGTCTTTTACCAAAATACCCCTCCGCGTCTTCTGTACAGGTAAGGATATTTCCGTCCTTCATCTTAATTTTGATCACAAGAAAAGGCATGTGCGTCCCTGGCCGTTGCATCCTGAGTGGACCAACGAACCACAAATCTAATGATCCTTGTTTTTCCAGAATTAGCAAATAAATCAGAAAAAAGAATTTTCTTGTTAAAATCGTATCTTTTGATAGAAAACTCAGATGAGGAAAGTTAATACATGAAAATTGATCCGAAAAATTCGAGGGATACATTAAAAATAGTTTGGGAACCTAAATCAGTATATTTTTGCAAAATTATATAATTTTTATGGGAAAAGTATTAATTTGTGGTTAGAAACCCTAATTGTTGATAATGGATAGATTTAATCTTGCAAATAAGTTAATTTGAGTATTATTAACTTGATTAATGATAAAGATGGATTTTAACATGTTTTGATGATGGAATATCAAGGTTTAGGGTTTTAAACCTAATATGATGATTAATATGCTTAGAAACCCTAAATATGAGAAAAAGAAAAGAAAAGTACTTATAATCCAAAATTAGGGTTTCATGTTGCTAAAAGATAAACTTACAATCATTTGTGAATGAAAGATGAAATAATTAGGGTTTGTAAGTGATTGTATAAAATTAGGGTTTAAAGTAATAAAAATGAAGTGAAACCCTAATTGTGATCAAAACCCTAAAATGGGCTAATAGCCCTAAGAAACAACTAGGATTAATAGATCATGATGATATGATTAGTGATAGAAAAATTGGATGCCTTTTTCAGGATCAACTTGTGTGTACTTTCTTGATTTCTTGATTGTTGAGTTATTTCTGCATTCAAGTCATCTTAACAGGTATGTGGTTAATTATGGTTAATCACATTAGTTTCCCTAAGGTATTCTGGATAAATTGATCACATTGATTGCAACGAACCAATTTGGATGTTCATAATTGCAAATTATAAAGTCACTATGATTATCACAACTATAAATAAGTGTGTATTCTTGCACCTACATGCCACCCTGATGGATGATGCAAAAAGGTCAAGCCCAGGAGGGAAGACCAATGGGCACCATGAGAGGAGACCCCAGACACCAAGCTCAGGAATGAGAAGGTGGTCTATGTTCCATGACTAAAGGGCACCATGAGAGGTGACCCTAGGCACCAAGCTCAGGATTGAGAAGGTGGCATTAAGTCAAACCCTAGAGATGGTATTTACCTTGGTTGTGATAATAGATTTGTTAATTTACCTTGGTTGTGATAATTAGTTTGTTAGCCATATTTGTGAACTTTTGGTTGTCCCCACATACCGGCATATTCTTATATGCTGACTACCATTTTTGTTTTTCGGCATTTTAGGTACAACCCTAAAATGAACAAATAGTAAAGTGACACATTGTGAAAATAAGAAATAAAGTGCAAGGAGGATTAGGTAGAATAGATCCAAGCTGTGGATAGAAGTAGATTTCCAAAGTTTTTAAAATGTATGCAAAAATTTTATTTTATACCAGATTTTAGTTTAGTCGGTAGAATTTCTTAATTATTATTAATTAAATTGCCAAACCTTTGATCTAGTTTATTGGGATAACGGCTCTGACCTCTTGGTCTCCTTTAATTGGGGGTTATCGGGAGGCGGGGTCGTTACAGCTTATGTGGCACTACTTTATTATTGTATGGCAAGTATCTTCTTTTATGATGATGATTCTTTTCTTTTATGCCCGATTGGGTAGGATTTATCTCTTGCATGGGGAAGCCTTTTTATTTTGATGTCCCTTATTTTTTATAAATTGCTCAATTTCCTTTTGAGTATGCACATACCAGATTTTGCTAATGTTTCCTTTTCGTCTCTTTTGCTGTTGTATGCTTCCAACCCTAGGTGGAGGACTTGGATGACAAGGCTTGATGACTTGGACCCTATATATGTTAAGAGAGAAAAGATGTGACAAAATATGGAGTTGCGTATGTCTCAGGTAATAATTCAAAGTAATGTAGCAATGACTTCCACTGTGGATACAAAGTGAGTAGATATTATTTATAACCATCAGCAAAACAAGTTTCCAAGAACTTATTGCATACCTCTTCCATCAATTCATTTCTAGCATCCTCTATATTTCCCTTTCCCTCATTAGCCACTTTAATCACATCTTGCAAGTTTAAAAAAAAAATGGAAGAATATAGCTTCATGATACAACATGCAGATTCATAAATAAATTGCCACATTAGTATTTGATCAATCTAATGTGCCTTTACATATTCAAAATAGTGAGAAATATATTTTCTTCTTTGACAACAAGGTTGAAACATCAAATATATTCTTGTGTGTAAGAATTCTACAATAGAAACATTTAAAATGACATGTCATTGCCTTATAATAGAGAAAGATAATTTAGGCATCAAATATATTCATCCTTTTTTGGTAACATTTTTATTTATATATAATCCCTCATGGTACATGAACAAAAAATCAGAAATACCAATGCGGGTCTGACAAAATGAGTTTTCTGAGAACTCCAGATTGGCTACCTTGAGGGTGGTACATTGGAGTTCATGGTCTTGTCTATTAGGAGGTTTCCAGGCTAGATATCAAGTTAAGAAATCATGAGAACATATAACGAAGTTGGCATAACATTTAACAGAACAGGAAAACATCATCTTTTTTTCTTGTTTAAATAGGTAGAAATGGCATGGTTTATAATCTATTTCGGAAATGAGCAAGGATAGATCAAAAAATGTATTATAACAGAAATAAATAAATAAATATATGTTGTTGTTTCATAAGAATACAAAAATAGGGGAGGTAAACACTAGGAGTAGTTCCATTAATAGTGTAAATTCGTTCATGTATGCATTACCTTTGAGTGATGTTAACTTGAAGATGATATTGAAATATTTTAGATCCACATGCTTAACCATTAACAAAGTTGAGGATTAATTTGAGTTTTTTATGAGAATAAAAGACATATAGGAATTTTTGAAAAGAAGGGGGGCATGAATTCCAACAAGATGGGTATTATCATGGAGAGAATGCTAGATTTCTATCATTGAACAATATAACAAGATGTGTAAGGTTCCAACTGGACCATTTGCTTGAACTAGAGGAGGTGTCTTACTACTAGGAAATAAATATAGAAGGTTCAACCTAGATAAAAAAGGGTGATGGTATCACC
The DNA here is from genome assembly GCA_963693085.1 of Alisma plantago-aquatica. Classification (NCBI taxonomy): domain Eukaryota; kingdom Viridiplantae; phylum Streptophyta; class Magnoliopsida; order Alismatales; family Alismataceae; genus Alisma; species Alisma plantago-aquatica. The sequence goes on from OY856415.1 coordinate 560,656,973, forward strand.
TGTTGATATAAATTACTTATACATGATTAGAACAATAGGTTTTCAAATCAGCATCAATTAATTCCTGTAACGACCATGACTCCCGGTAACCCCCAATTAAGGGAGACCGAAAGGTCAGAGCCATTAACCAATAACCGAGATCAAAGGTTCGACAAATAATCAATAACAATTAATAAACTTTACCAACTATACTGAAAATGGTATAAAATAAAATTGTTCTTACCTTGGAAAAACTAGGATATCTTAACTTCTATCCATGAAGAAGCTAATCTAACTAATCCTTCTTTGCACGTTATTTTTCATTTAATTCCACGTATGCCACTTTACTGTTTGTTCTTTTCATTTGTACCTAAAACGTCGACAAACAAAACAACGGTCAGCAAGAAGTTAGTATGTGGGGGAAACAATAATCGTACAACTATAATAACAATGTAGTCAACCAAAAATATCATTTAACATCCAAGATTATGTTTTGAGCAATACTACTCAATCATTGCATATCCCCTATCTATGTATCGTCCCTGTAGTGGACATGGATACTACCTCTCTCATATGGTAGATCCTTACCCCCATGGTCCTACCACACAGGTAGCCAAGTCCTAGGGTTATGGAGTCGCATTGCCCTACCCAAAGGTAGCCATATCCCTGACTCATGATGACTTGATGGTCCTACCCCATTGGTATCCATTTACTAAGTCATTTAATGACCTGATGGACCTACCCCATTGATATCCATTTACTAGTTCAATCTATAAAACTACAGAGGGGACTAGGATCTGAGCTAGTAGGCACATCTCTTATGTGATAGTCATATTCACATTATAATTTGCATGAATGAAATTCATCCAACAATTAATTCAAGCCATGATGTAAACATCGATAAAATCCTCGGCAAACTAATGAGAGATAATCATAAGCGTAACCACATACATGTACATGAAGATTCAGGTGCAGGAATAATCCAAACAACAATGGGTAAGCAAGCATTCAATAAGATCCTGAAACAATTATACAATTTCCTTTTATTACTCGTGTCATTAAGATCTATTAAATCTAGTTCGCTTCTTAGGGTTTCTAGTCCACTTTTAGGGCTTCCATTGCAATTAGGGTTTCTCTTCATATTTTACTATTTTAAACCCTAATTTAACGCAATTCACCACAAACCCTAATTATCTCAAGATCAAATCCTTAATTTCAGATTTAAGGCATAATTAACCATTATATAAGTCCAATAAGCCTCTTTTACATTAAAGCTACAATTTTCATCCTTTTAATATATAACAAGATCATTATGCTCATTTATCATCAATTCATAGTTCATTATGATTGAATTCACATGCGAACTCTATTTTTCATTAATTCCATCTTGATTCATTTAAAACCCTAATTTCTATATTAAGGTTATTTATCCACAAATTAGGAACTTTAATGCTCGCAATAGCTTTTAACCATGAAAACTCAGTTCAATACATGAAATCGAATAATTAAAGCCATTAGTAGTCCTAATTACCAACATTAGGGTTTCAAGGCCCATTAAAGCATATTCATGCACATGAAACTCTAAATTAACTAATTTCATGCACAATTCATCTTTTTCAATCTTAATGTATCTCTTTATGATTAACAGGTTAATATCAACTTTAACCATCAATTAAACCCTACTAATCACATTAATCATATCAAAATAGGGTTTCTTAACCTTTAATCCATTAAAGTTGATAATTTACACTACTTTTCGAATTGCAATTAGAAAATGGATTCCCCTCAATTTTCTGAGCAACTTTCATATTTTATGCGTATCTATCGGAGCTACAGATATTTAGTTATGATTTTTGTATGATTTCACTTACTAGAGCCAATCACAGAGCGCCACGTCGCTTTGGTCCATGCAATGCGGCTTGTTGGAGGTTATAACCAAGTTACCATTATGCCCTTGGTGCGGCAACTCACTTCTTGTATCATGGAGGGGTAGCTTCGTCCATCTGACCTCTGGGTCAACTTCTACCCATTGCAACCCTGCGCTGCCACGAACTACAGCGCTTCGCAGTCATCTCCCTCCGCCTTCAAGCCCAAAACTCAGCGGCACCTATCCCTGTGACTCCGCCGCTCCCATCTGCATCCATCAAGGTCTCTTGTCCTGAGCGTAATGACCAAGGATAGGAGCTTTAAGGCTGCGAACTGCAGTTCTCCACAGACAAGTTGTTGGTGACCAAGGCATTGGTTTCACACGAAAAATGTCAACGTAGTCCTGCAGATTGAAGGGGAAACGTTTCGACTTCCTTCAAGCGCCCTCTGTGGCACCAGGGATGGAGTTAAGCTCAAGGTTAGGGTTTGTACGATGAAGAGCAAGAAGAAGATGGGGAAGAGAGTTGGAGATGTGGGATCTCTCTAGAACTTGAACCAGAGGGGCTACCCTTTATATAGGGGTGAGGAAAGGAGCCTTAGGTCGGATATACATGAATCAATAAGTCCCTTTCCAAGTAGGAAATCAATTCCTTCAATGAGAAGTATATTCTCTCTCTCCTCTCTATCCTTTGGATATTTCATATTACTTGGTTATATAGGAATACGAAAATTCCTTCCCTAATTCTCTTTAGTCTTTTCTTTTAATCCAATGATCACAAAATTATATTCTCCTCAAATAGGAAATACTTCTTTTTAACAAAACCACATAATTCCATTAATTATGTATTCCCATTATCCTTTTATTTTGCAATTTTTGGTATTTTCTCTTTCTTTTCTCAATTGGCAATCCTTGGACCCCAAGAAGCTCAAATAATTCGAAATTTCTTTTTAAGGAATACTCATTATCTTTCTAGATGCATCAATATGCATTATTCTTCTTTATTATGTATATTTCTTATTAAAATATCTCTTTTTGAGAATTTCCCTTTATTTCTCTTTTATTTTCCTCATTGGTATTCATTTTAAGATTAGTAATCCTTGGCATACGAAATTCCACAAAGGATAACTCAATGATACCTCTTTTCACTTGTTTTCCATATTTTTCCATTATTTTCAATTTCTTTATTAACAAGGAAATATTCATTTGCTCTTTTCTTTTCTTATTGCACTTTCTATGCAACTTTGGACTCCTTGGAACCCAAGGAACCCAAGAGGCATGAAATCCCTCTTTGGATTTGCCTTCTCGAGGTTTCCATCTCATTCTTTTCTCAAAAACTCAATCATTCATTTATTAATTTAATAGTTGAATTTCCTTTCTTCATTTCCTTATTATTAGGCCCAATAGCCAATAACGCCCACAACACAATCATCGAGGCTATTGTAAATGAAATCCATTTATTCAAAATAGATTATTTCATTATTCGTTCAAATATCTTTAATATGAGAAATTACATTTCTCACCAAAGGAACCCAAAAATTGTGGTTGTAACATCCTTCCCCTCTTATAAGAATTTTGTCCTCAAAATTCCATCAAGCAAGCAAACAAACAGGATAAGCCTTTCTTATGTCCATCAGGGCTCCCATGTGGCTTCACCCTTTCCATGGTGCTTCCCAAGAACCTTCATCATCTCATATTCTTCCATCTGAGTTCTTTCTTACCTTGGTATATCGTACCCTCATAGGTGACTCAGGACATTTCAGCTTCTCAAAAGCTGAATATGTTTAGGGCTCAACACATGGCTTGGGTACCTCACATAGTGCTCTAGATCGGACTCATGTAACACATTATACATCATGTTATCCTGAGGGGTAAGGCTAAACACAACCATTTCCACCAATCCATTTCAAATGGACCCATATATCGGGGACTCAGCTTTCTCAGTTGTAGCTTAGAGGGGTCGGATTTTCACATCACATATTCCCCCACAATGAACTGCATGCCAGTCTGCTTTGCATCAGCTTGTGACTCCTGTCACCCTTGGGCTCTCTCTCTCAGCCATTTCTCGATCAAGCGACTTCATCTGCACACAATGTGGTTCTTTCCTGACCTTCGTGAGGCCTCCTTCACCAACATCATCTTAATGAAGTGGTGACCGATACTACCTCCTTATAGAACTTCTTACATCCTGATAAAGGCTATGGTGGTCATCACCACATCTTACAAAGGACAAGAACTGTCTCTATGTATCACCCTGTATGAGCACACATGCTCTCATCAGACCCTCTCATCTGGATCGTACTAACCATTAGTTAGGGGTGATAAACTATTCTATTATCGAGTTCTTCATGTATCTACTTCCACCTCATGGAAGTGAACCTTGGTCCATACCCAAGAACTTTTGTACTCGCATCATGGTGTAGTTGAACCATCTTTCTCATGGGTAGTTCAACTAGATATGTCCTTAAAGAACTCTTCCTTTTTCATGTCATCTAGGTAAGGCGATCTACCATAACCCATATTGCATCTCGACCTTCCTTGGTCCAGGGGAGAATTTCCACATCATCCATAGTGATGAACTCCCATTCCCTCTCGGGGACTCTTTATTCTTTATATCAATACACTGGGTTACTGGTGTTCATCCTTCACCTCCTGGCTTGCATGGCTACATACCCCATGCCACTTCACCTTAGACATCCCAAAATACTATTGTCACTTACTATCTTTGTAGTACCAAGGTATATCATGATCTCCTACATTGTTATGATTCCTCAAGCTTAATACCTCGATTATCCTAAACCATTCTAATCAGGGTTTCATACATCATTTCATTACGTCAAGGACTAGACTGGCTAACAAAACAATCATTAACTTGTTCAACCTATCTCATTACATCTAATTGTTAGCCAAAACACATCCTCTTTCCAAAGCTCAGGGTTAGCCTAATGACCTCTTCTAGCCAACTCAGGAAGCTATATCTCCACCAGAGCATCCATTACCACTTCACATCCTTCAGTCTTAGATAATGTCGAAGACATACACCTCCATGTATTATACTTATCATCTCATCTCAAACTCTAAGTTTGTCTTCATCAAGAAACTCTAAGTTCATCCTCATGGTGATCAAACTCAACATTGGTTAACTTGCAAATTCCACATAGCTCTTGATAAAACATCCTCATAAGATGACTACACTATTCCTCTTAGTATTTGTAAACTATCCATGTATCATTCACTCCACAAAGGTATGTTATCATCCCTCTCCTCATTCCTTATAGCAACGTTCCAACTCACATCATCTTTACCCTTGGTGTGTGGCATGCGTACTGTCCTATCTCTCACTCCCATAACAAGAAGAAATAAGCATTTGGCGGCCGTCTAAATATAGAGTTCTTCCCATTCCAAGAGTAGAGATGGTACATCCCACCTTGCTAGTACACCTTCAAATCTAAGTTGAAACGTGCAACTCATGTCTTTACATCACAAACATCATGATATCAAAATTCCTCCATGGAAAACTGGTCTCGAACCTACTTGGATCCACACACAATCCTTTGTCATCTCCTCTAGGTCTATAGGGTGCTGGCACTTTTGGGGTCATCCATCTTCCCTCATGCATCTAGAGAGTGCCCTACTCACCTGCCCTTTGGGTCCCATGAGTTTATGAAGGTGATCAATCTCATGACCCATGGCCCTCAGACAATGATAGTTGTTACCTCCCGACCCTATGGTCATGTGCAACTAGACAATGATAGTTGTTACCTCCACATGCACATAGAGATGGTTATCTATGGGTCTATAGGTTCATTCTCATGCCATGTACTCTTCACCTAGCTTCTCAAGATCCTTTGAAACCTCCTTAGGTTACCTCAAAACCAAACAAATTGGTAAACTCCCTACTTAAGGGTCTCTCTCCCAGGATGGGAGGAAACCACACATGTATAACAAAGGTCACAAGCGTCCTTATGTTTAGGGTTTGCATCCACATGAGCATGCTTAGCCCTAGCAAGCTACTAAGGTATAGGAAAACACTTACCAAAGCATGCTAGGTCACACTTGTTCTCATCCTCAACATTAGACCAACTTAGTTGTGAGGGGTTCGTCAAAAATACCCTTACCTTAAGGGGTTTCCTTTAGCTCTACACATTAAGAGTACCATGCTCGAAACTACAGAGACTCAAATCTCACCATGAGCATTGGATACACTGCTTCCCCTCTTAGGCCTAGGAACCCTATGTTCACCTTTGGGTATCCAACTGCATGCTCAATCTCTTAACCACGAATCAAGCATGTCCAAGATATGTCATGTACTTCCATGATCCTTCTACTCGAGCAACACTTCAGACTTGATTCCTCTTCTAGGACAACCAGCTAGGTATATAGCCTCACAACTGGTTACTCAAACCTCCTCAGGGTCTAAAGCACTCTTTATCTCATCCAGCAGGTAATCACTTATACCATAGGTATCAGGAGCATCATCCTCCCTCTAAGGTTTGGTTCCTCTAATGGCAACCAAGATATCATCAGTCTTTAGGGATCAAACATAAGGCAAACACTATCATCCACTTCGGTTGCATCATTCTCGACTCCCTACTATTCCTCATGTCTCGGAATCTAAGCTTCCAACCTTCTTGCTTGAGTCCTGCTTTTTCTCTCTAGAGCTAACTCCACATCCAACCTTACTACTAGAGGTCCTCTCTCCATGAAGGATCAAGCTCACAGGCATACCTCTACGTGGGTGAAGCCTATACTCAACTCATGTTTGGCTCAAGAGCATCCATAGCCCTTTCATAAGCCATCCATCATGTTCTTTTAACCATGATTTCATCAAGTTATACCCTACTTTCCTAAGCTCATAGGGTAACTATAGGTTCTCCTCTAACCTCATCCACAAAGGAGATATCCTTCACTATGGCATGCACGACCCTCTCCAGGGTTGGGTCGCCAAAGGTACTAGGGCATCCCAAAGGCATGTCCAACCAAACACTCAGTTAACCATGACATCTAACTCATCATGTCATCTTCCTCTCTAACCTTCACTTAGGGTTAGGGTTAACATCATCCTCAAAGGATGTGCTAGGTCTCTACTTTTAATGGAGATCTCTACCTCCAAGACTAACTCTCTCTACTCATCCTCCTGACAAGAAGGTCTAGACTTAGGTCTCTCCTGAGGGCAATGACAACTCATGTCATACGACCTAAGCATGTATCTATTCCTTTACGCTTACTCTATTAAGCTTATGTCCATGACATCTTACTTACATGTTTTTTATTAATTTGGTGGAGGATTCCTTAATCCTTATCAACCTTACCCATACCTCAAGAGGGTGAGGAGAAGAGAGGAAACCCTAATCCTTAAGGTCCTTAATAGAATTTGAGTTGAGAAGGGATGAACAAGATGAGAGAGTCCTAAAGGTATCTTATTTCGAATCATACCCTAAGACTTTGGCCAGACAGTCACACAGATCTGGGAGTCCTCGTATTCCGACTAGCGGTGCAGAGGAAAATATTGCCAGCCCCCGGTCGTGATCCTTTTCTAGATACCTTTGTCTTTTGGATAATCCTCTAATAACTCCCTTGGGTTCTACAGAATTTGTAAATTTTAATAATTATTAAAGATTAAGTTAGGAACCTTCGTTCTGATACCAATTGTAACAACCCCGACTCCCAGTAAACCCCAATTAAGGGAGACCAAAAGGTCAGAGCCATTAACCAATAACCCAGATCAAAGGTTTGACAAATAATCAATAACAATTAATAAACTTTACCAACTAAACTGAAAATGGTATAAAATAAAACTTTTCTTACCTTGGAAAAACTGGGATTTCTATACTTCTATCCATGAAGAAGCTAATCTAACTAATCCTGCTGTGCACGCTATTTTTCATTTAATTCCACGTATGCCACTTTACTATTTGTTCTTTTCATTTGTACCTAAAACGCCGACAAAAAAAATGTCGGCAGCAAGAAGCTAGTATGTGGGGGAAACAATAATCATGCAACTATAATAACAATGTAGTCAACCAAAAATATCATTTAACATCCAAGATTACGTTTTAAGAAATACTACTCAATCCTTGCCTATCCCCTATCTCTGTATCATCCCTGCAGTGGATATGGATACTACCTCTCTCATATGGTTGATCCTTACCCCCATGGTCCTACCACGCAAGTAGCCAATTCCTAGGGTTATGGAGTCGCATGGCCCTACCCAAAGGTAGCCCAATCCCTGACTCATGATGACTTGATGGTCCTACCCCATTGGTAGCCATTTACTAAGTCATTTAATGACATGATGGACCTACCCCATTGGTAGCCATTTACTAGGTCAATCTATAAAGCTACAAAGGGGACTAGTATCTGAGCTAGTAGGCACATCTCTTATGTGATAGTCATATTCACATTATAATTTGCATGAATTAAATTCATCCAATAATTAATTCAAGCCACGATGTAAACATCGATAAAATCCTCAGCAAACTAATGTCAGATAATCATAAGCGTAACCACATACCTGTACATGCAGATTCAGGTGCAGGAATAATCCAAACAACAATGGGTAAGCAAGCATTCAATAAGATCCTGAAACAATTATATAATTTCCTTTTATTACTCATGTCATTAAGATCTATTAAATCTAGTTCGCTTCCTAGGGTTTCTAGTCCACTTTAGGGTTTCCATTGCAATTACGGTTTCCCTTCATCTTTTACTATTTTAAACCCTAATTTAACGCAATTGATCACAAACCCTAATTATCTCAACATCAAATCCTTAATTTCAGATTTAAGGCATAATTAACCATTATATAAGTCCATTAAGCCTCTTTTACATTAAAGCTACAATTTTCATCCTTTTAATATATAACAAGATCATTATGCTCATTTATCGTCAGTTCATAGTTCATTATGATTGAATTCACATGCGAACTCTATTTGTCATTAATTTCATCTTGATTCATTCAGAAACCCTAATTTCTATATTAAGGTTATTTATCCACAAATTAGGAACTTTAATGCTCGCAATAGCTTTTAACCATGAAAACTCAGTTCTATACATGAAATCGAATAATTAAAGCCATTAGTAGTCCTAATTACCAACATTAGGGTTTCAAGGCCCATTAAAGTATATTCATGCACATGAAACTCTAAATTAACTAATTTCATGCAAAATTCATCTTTTTCAATCTTAATGTATCTGTTTATGATTAAGAGGTTAATATCAACTTTAACCATCAAATAAACCCTTCTAATCACATTAATCATATCAAAATAGGGTTTCTTAACCTTTACTCCATTAAAGTTGATAATTTACACTACTTTTCGAATTGCAATTTGAATCAGACTTCAATTATATTTTTAATGGATTCCCCTAGATTTCCTGAGAAACTTTCATATTTTATGCATATCTATCCGAGCTATGGATATTTAGTTATGATTTTTGTATGATTTCACTAACCAGAGCCAATCACAGAGTGCCACGTCGCCTTGGTCCATGCAATGCTGCTTGTTGGAGGTTATAACCAAGTTATCATTATGCCCCTGGTACGGAAACTCGCTTCTTGTATCTTGGAGGGGTAGCTTGGTCCATCTGACCTTTGGGTCGTCTTCTACCCAGCGCAACCCTGTGCTGCCGCGAACTGCAGCGCTTCGCGGTCATCTCCCTCCGCCTTCAAGCCCAAAACTCACTGGCACCTATCCTTGTGACTCCGCCCCTCCCATCTGCATCCATCAAGGTCTCTTGTCCTGAGCGTAACAGCCAAGGACAGGTTCTTTAAGGCTGCGAACTGCAGTTCTCCGCAGACGAGCTGCTGGTGACCAAGGTGTTGGTTTCACACGAAAAAGGTCAACGTAGTCATGCATATTGAAGGGGAAACATTTGGACTTCCTTCAAGCGCCCTCTGTGGCACCAGGGATGGAGTTAAGCTCAAGGTTAGGGTTTGTACAATGAAGAACAAGAAGAAGATGGGGGAAGAGATTTGGAGACGTGGGATCTCTCTAGAACCTGAACTAGAGGGGCTACCCTTTATATAGGGGTGAGGAAAGGAGCCTTAGGTCGGATATACATGAATCAAGAAGTCCCTTTCCAAGTAGGAAATCAATTCCTTCAATGAGAAGTATATTCTCTCTCTCCTCTCTATCCTTTGGATATTTCATATTACTTGGTTATATAGGAATACGAAAATTCCTTCCCTTATTCTCTTTAGTCTTTTCTTTTAATCCAATGATCACGAAATTATATTCTCCTCAAATAGGAAATACTTATTTTTAACAAAACCACATAATTCCATTAATTATGTATTCCCATTATCCTTTTATTTTGCAATTTTTGGTATTTTCTCTTTCTTTTCTCCACTGGTGATCCTTGGACCCCAAAAATCTCAAATAATTCGAAATTTCTTTTTAAGGAATACTCATTATCTTTCTACATGCATCAATATGCATTATTCTTCTTTATCATGTATATTTCTTATTAAAATATATCTTTTTGAGAATTTCCCTTTATTTCTCTTTTATTTTCCTTATTGGTATTCCTTTTAACATTATTAATCCTTGGGATACGAAATTCCACCAAGGATAACTCAATGATACCTCTTTTCACTTGTTTTCCATTTTTTTTCCATTATTTTCAATTTCTTTATTAACAAGGAAATACTCATTTGCTCTTTTCTTTTCTTATTGCACTTTCTATGCAACTTTGGACTCCTTGGAACCCAAGGAACCCAAGAGGCACGAAATCCCTCTTTGGATTTGCCTTATTGACGTATCCATCTCATTCTTTTCTCAAAAACTCAATCATTCATTTATTAATTTAATGGTTGAATTTCCTTTCTTCATTTCCTTGTTATTGGGCCTAATAGCCAATAAAGCCCACAACACAATCATCAAGGCTATTGTAAATGAAATCCATTTATTCAAAATAGATTATTTCATTATTCGTTCAAATATCTTTAATATGAGAAATTACATTTGTCACCAAAGGAACCCAAAATTTGGGGTTGTAACACCTCCATTGTTGATGAAAGCAGGAAAGCACAGACACATAATAGCATTATGAGCACAACAATAAATGATGTCATTATGCGTATAGTAAATATGGTCAATGTGCAATTCACAAAATATTATAGGTCACATGCATCCGGTTAATCATTATAATAAAGTATTCATGGCAGGATGAATACTTTCAATTGACAGTTATTTTTGCACTGGAATACATCTTCAAATATGGGTAAGCCTTGCAGAAAGCATAAGGAAAACTAATGCATTAGGATATTGAATCCACTGAAAATAAGATCCACATAAGAAAGGAAGGTATCAAAATTACTTGGAACACATACAAAGACTTATGGAGGAGGCATATACCACCATATCCAAAATAATTCAGAACATTATTATGTCCAAAAAATTGAAAATTTGCTCAACACCCAACGCCCAGCCCAATCCATTGTGCCTGCGACGTATTTCAAGTTCAACAAGTGAAAGATTTAGTAGTTCTCCCATTGCATCTTACCTACCAATGGCTAGAGTAGTATCTTGACTGTCTCTTTTACCCACATCATCCTCAGATTTCCTGTTTTCAATATCAATCCCATCATCATTTATAGAATGAAAAGAAGCAACATCAGAATTTCTTGATTTCAGAAAAGTTTGTAACAAGTATACATATGTACCAGAAAAAAGGAACCAATTCACCCATTCTTGGAGAAGTTTGGGAACACACTACTACAATGATTATCCCATATACCAGTGGTTCAGTTAACCTTCAAAAAATAAGTATTAACTTTAGGGCCTTTATCAAAATCCCTCCAGTTGTGAAGAATGTCAAAAATAAGTATAAGTATTGCAACCTTTTTTGATACTAGAGTGTCTTTGAGTGTCTACGATTCAATGCACTTCAACAACCTACATAAATTGGTCAACTATCACAATATAGTAGATTTCCTGAAGTAGAGATGGATATATAAAAACCTAGTGATAGAGAATCAAAGAGCATGGATATAGCTAATAAAAGTGACAAATTCTAGTATGAAATAACATTTCATTGGGATCAAATAGTGATAAGGAATCATATATACTATTGCCCATTAAACAGAACTTGAGAAAGGTACATTCGATATAACTTTCAACTTCCATGTTATGAGAATTTACAATTTTATAACTAGTTCTCATCAACCTACATCCAGACGCCAACCATCATTTACCCATGGGCCTCAGACTGACAATGTGTGCAACAATGCCCTTATGGCCACATTATTTTGTAACAATATTGCAATTGAAATGTTCCATTTAAATATAGGTTTTCTTTGGTAGCCACCCCCCATCAATAGAACAATGTTTGTTATCATAACAAGCTGTGATTTTAGGTTTAGAAGAAATAACCTGACTAACAATATTCCATTCTTTTTCAACTAAAATTTCACATTTAGCCCCAAGATCTGATAGGTTAATGATTCCACACACATAAAAAATCCTTACTTAAATGAGGCTAATGTCAAACTTATAATGCATCACTTTATTTTTCCTTGACATTGCTGACTATCTATCTGGTTATACTAAAGCATATAGGGGTAAGGAGAGAAAAGTAAGGATTGAGAAGGATGGGAACATATTGTTGTGAACCCTGTAGGGGATGAGGTGATTTCAAGTAAATAAGAGGAGGGTCTAATAGCCACACCCTATAGAAGATGAGTAATACTTGGAACAATAATTAACAGTGACACATCAACCTTCAACAAAGCATGAAAGGTCTACCCACCTTCATTAGGTCGTTAATCCCTACTGAGATGGGTTGGAATGACTGCATACCCTCAGAACAGGAAGTTCAAACATGATACTAAAGAGAAAGAATACATGGAGGATTCTAGGGAACATGGATCAAAATGATACCTAAAAAGCATCAACACTATCCAACACTATAACTAGGAGAAGATTGGAGAAGATAACCCAAACAAACATAATCACATAATAGCTAGGTAAGAGCATGATTGGGTCTTAATTGAATAAGCATGTATCAGGTTTTGAGTATATCACATCTGATCCTGGATTCTAGAAATTTGAGCCAATGCTCTCTGGCCATGAAGACTTTGAATCCACAATATCTATTATAGCTCCAGAAATATGAAAAGGCATACATTTTAATCTAAAACTAGTAAGCGTTGTGAAAAAGAAGACAACTACAAATCTAGGATAGCTATTGAGTGTGCAAGCATTGAAATTAAATTAACAAACCGTCTGACTATTTGATAGGTTCAAACCACCTTTACCAAGAATTTTATTAGTTGCACTGGTAGGAATCACCAATTCATATGGTGGCAACCTTAACAAGCATATGAGCATGAGCAAAATAGGCAAAGACTTACCTCACGTAAGGTGAAGCATAAGAATAAATATAGATAAAAAGATTGGCCAAATTTCATTGTTGAGCGATCAAAAACTATTAGTTTCAACCAACAAAAATATTTCAAAGCTTAAACAGTCAACTTTTCATATCAGCAAGAAACTGTGAAATTCTTTCTGTAAAGAAAGAATTTTTTTTATTAAATGAGGATTGGTATTTGATGTTCACTCAAACTCACATGGAGTTCCGACAGATCTATCCTTGATAATGACTCCATATCTGACCGAGATAAGTGGGCATGACCACCAAAAAATAGTAGTGAGTTAGTTACTTCAATGTTGAAAAACAAACAAATATAATAGTGACTAATACCTATGAGCATTCTGGAGTCAAGAATACCAACAATATAATATAAAACAAACACGTTCATATATGCATAACTAAAGGTTCGTACTGGCTACAAACATTTTTTTACAGAATATGAAAGAGTAGTGCATAAATAAGAATCTAAGGCTGGCTTGTCTCCCGTAGATATATATACATAAATTGGCCAGGGGAGGATATAACTTTATTGAGTTATTAAAAATGTATATGTCTATGTGACATGCATTAGAACAAAAACATAGTATATATGAAGGAATTTATTTAAATGAGTCAAGCTTGTATTAGATTGAGGCTATAGTTAACATTTCATGACATTGTAATGCCTTCATTTGAGCACTTCCTATAGTCTATTTCTAGGAATGATGGGCCACATTTCTCACCATTATTTGACCAAGAACACAGTTACTTCCACCAAAGAGCAATGGAAAGAGAACTTAACAGGTCTTATAGCAAAAATAAGTAATACTGAATTAAAGCACAAGAGGGAAGCTAAAACCTTGTAATTTCACGGGTGACTAGGCAGCTAAGATGACCTATACAGATCTGACAGTGTGTATTGATGACAAGAGGGCCAGCTAAAACCTTGCAATTTTCAAAGTTCAGAAACCCAAGAACACGACCCTTCGGCGCCCCCTAAAGAATCATGCAGCCATCTTCAGAAGGAGAAACACAACAAAAAAAAGGATTTTCATGGAAGTAAGAAAGGTCATTAGGGACCAGAGTGACAAACTCAAACCTGATTAAGGCATAGCTCTTCAGAAGGAGTATGTATCTTTCTCAACAAAACTAGACATCTGTAAGCCCCTTACCAAGGGACCAGAGTGACAAACTCAAAAATGATTAAGGTATAGCTCTTCAGGAGTTCGTATCTTTCTCAACAAAACCAAACATCTGCAAGCCCCTTTCGATCTAATCTGAGCTGACAAAGATCTAAAATTTTAGATTCAGATTTGGGTACAAACCAGAAAGAGTCTGAAAGCTCATCTAAGGCCAGTAAAATAGAAAATAGTAGAGGAATCAACAACATATATCACCAAGAATCACAATAGTAATAACCAACAAGAGCTATGAACAAGCAAGCATCTACTTTAGTGATCCCTTGACCTATTTAATCAATAACTGTGTAAGTAAGATCGATATTACCAAATATGTCAAGGAGATACTCCAACTAAACATGCCCTGGTTAGATTATGAAAAATTAATAGAACAAGAGTTTGAGAATGGAAAATTGTAATCTCCTATTTCAGGGCTTGTTTCTAAAGCTTTTTAATCATTTCAAGACCTTCACCAGTCAAATTGACTCAAGTTAATGGCTTATTTGATTCAAATTTTTCTAGTTGACACCCCTTGTTGATGCTAAGGTTGTGGTAGGACATTCCACCTATACTAACAGTCTTGTAGGAACGGTTCTGGCTCTTGACTGCAACAACCACTTGTCCATTTGGAAGGTGAATGACATCATACTATTGTTTCTAATTGCATGAGATAAAGACTGGAGAAAATAGAGAGGGCCCAGTACAGGTCAATGATGTTATGCATTTAATCTATCTTGGTGGATTATTTCAAAACAAAAAAAGGTTCAGTAAACTCTTTGTTCAACCTGAATCATAAGAAGGAAAATTCACCAAAACTTAATAAGTAATAGGGAATCACCAAACAAAATCAGAGTCACTGAATTAAGAAGCACAAATTGTCACTGTATTATGAGAACATCTTGTATAATACACACTTCATACATAAAGAACTTAACAATCTGATTCTTGTGTCCCACTTGAGGCTAAAACTTTAAAATAAAATTTATTTGGTGCAATGGAAAATGTATATAGCAATAGCATCAAATTTATAGTATACCACAACTATTGAGTTTTTGTCAAACCTTTTATTGTGCATCAACTCTTTCATGTATAATGCAAGTTTCCTTAATCTGAGAAACACAAGGAGTCCCATGTTCAGCCTGTTCTATTTCCATGTTTGCTTATTTTGCCATACCACCATAATTAAGTTAGTAAATTGAGTGTTGGGCACTCCCACAAAGAAACATGAGGGAATAAAAATGCATGTGGCATGGGAAGGATATTTAATCTGGAATGCCATTGTTTGCTGATTTTCAACTTCACTACCTACTATTGCCAAAAAGTGATAGCCTTTCTTTGACTGTCCCACATTTTACAATCACTCCTAATCTATAAACCTACGAGAAAGCTCACACATGAAGCTATTAACCCCTAGCATGATTTATTTCAAATCTTACCAGCAACGTAATGAACTGACATGTAATAATGGTTCGCCCACCACATGAGATGAGTCACCATGAAATTAAAACTAAGAGCAAAGTATCGCTGCACAATTTGATATGGCCTTAGAATTTTCATAAATGATACATTTTCAAATCCTTATGTTACTAAAGAAAGTTAGTGCAATGAAGTTCCACGATAGAAGCATTAAGAGAGAAATAACTTATATCAGGAAAACCAAATAATAAATCATTCTTTGCCATAAAAGAGGTATAAATGTTAACCAATAGTATAGAATATTCATATCACAGTCTTATGTAGCAAGAGAAATGGAAAACAATGTTGTAATGGTGGTTCGGATGGCAATCCTTTCTATATCGAATGAATTGACAAGCTTTACATCAAACAAAAACTTTATTCTAAACCTATAGAAAAGAGAAAAAATAGCATCTAGAGAATTCTGAAGGAACTTTTATTGTTTGCATCGCTTGCCTCACTCCAAGCATTTTACCTACAATAACAAAAATAATTATCTAAAACCATTATATAGACATGTTACACTTATAGCACATTTAAAAAAAATTACCGAACAATGAGTAGCTTCTTTGGCCAAGCTATTATTGACCCAATTGCATATTCAATGATTTGATAATTGTCAAATGGTCTAACCAGTTGCTCTTCAAGTTTAATTGCCACACCAATGCAAACAATAGCAAATGCAGACCCTAACTTTCCTCCTCCTATTACAAGGTCAGGATTCACGCCTATCACTTGTCCTTGAGCTACAATTGACGTTCCATTATCGAAACTTAACAACCTCATGACCTATACATTGTATGAATTACAATGTAAAATTTTACATATCAAGAATCAAAGTTATTATGAGTTCTTTTTGTTTAGTAACATGTCTTTCTGTAATGGTGGTTCCGCTACATGACTTTTGTGACATGGGTGTTCCTTCATTCTTGGTTGTTTCCATATTCTACAGTACAAAACACTTATCAAATTAATAAAATAATAACTTATAATTATTACTAAAAATTTGAATAATTACTTGATTTGCTTGAAATGGAACACTCCCCTTGAATTTCCCAAAATTATTGCTTCGAGATGTTCTTGTCTTTTTTTTAGATCTGACAATTCTATTTTTTTTTACTCGCAAATGTGTTGTAGGTCTTTGACTATACCTTCAAAACCCTCCACATATGCCTGACTAAACTCATTAGTCTCATGGTTCACACGATCCTTCTTTGCACCCAATATTTGATCAGCAATTTCATCTTCATCAAGATTTGTATCATTATTTTCAACTGCTGATTGTAACTTGTCCTACAACAGTAACCATAATGATGATAAAAAAATTGAGCAAATAAAGTCAAATATGACATGAATAATTTTATACTTACAATTAGTTCAGCTGATTTTGCATCTACAGGAGTATCGTCCTTCTTCTTATGGGTAGCAACAAACAACTGCAATCGACTAACGGGACCCCCTTTATTCTTTTGTTGCAACTATTATTAACAAACAAATAAAGTATAAGTAGAGTGTGAATGTGTTATGATATTATTATCATTATTTGGCAACTCACTCACATTCGCTCTCACACAAGCATAGGGCATCGACCCTGATATATGTCGTGTGGTAACAAACTTTCTACTCATACTATTCTTTGCATTTCGTAACAACAATTCATGAACATTAATCTTATCACCAATGAAAACTAAGAGAAGACATAATATATAACTAATTATCTTACCTTTCCGTCATTAGAGTCCTAGAAATTCACAAGAAAAGCCCACTACAATGGGTCAACAGGGGAAGGACAATCATTAAGTCTGTCTGTTTTGTCTTTGGGGTGCATGTAATTTTTTCTTTTGATTTCAGATTTGAAGTTTCTCCAACAATCCCTAATTGTGCGTAGAACTGATTTCTTTCCCTTTGGGTCAATAGAAAATTTCTTCTGTTAAATGAATATAACAAATGTACACTTCAATAACATTTTACTAAAATATATTACCAAGACATAATTCCATATTTCAGTTTTCTTTCCAGCTGGTACTTGTCCCCAATCCAAGTAATCCAAGGGTGCCAGTTGTGAATTTCTAGAAATTGTTCCCAAAAAAGAAGACAAGTCATTTTGATGAGGTCTAATTGGTTCTCCATTTTCATCCAATGTGATTGGTAATTTTGCATCCCCTGTCTTACTCCATAATCGAAGACACTTAGAATAGCCTCATTTTTTGTTATAAACAACACCACCTAAAAATTTAAAACAATATGAGGAAATTATTTTTAAAATATACATATAAATGCTAAAATATGAGGTAATAGCTAATTGGTGTAAATTGTTGATTAGAAACTTATGTACCTTCATCATGATTAGCAGTAGTTTCTTCATTAACCAATTTGAAGTCATCATCAATTACATGATTGGTTTCGACCTCATGATATATATTTCCATTATGAACAGAATGATCAGCTCTCATGTCATTATTTGCCAAAGAATCCCTATTACCAGCTCCAACCTCATGATTGATATTGGCTATATCAACGGAATGACCAACTCCGGTACCATTGCTTGCCAAAGAATTGGCCTTATGAACAGAATGACCAACTCTGATGCTATTATTTGTCAAAGAATTTCTATGATCAGCTCCAACCTCATGATTCATATTGGCATTATCAACACAATGACCAATTCTCATACGGTTGTTTAACAGAGACATCCTTCTATCGATTGGAACATCATGATTTATCATTGACACATGCGGATGCTTCTCTTTTATGATGTGTACTTCAACATTTTTGCTACTGAAAATGGATGGTGCACCCACCTTTTTATTAGTTTTATTACTCAAACCAGCTTTAGAACTTCCATGATCAGCATTAAGTGAACCAAGATATCCTCCTTTCATTCCCAAATCAGCATTAACAGAACCAAGATAACCTCCATTCATTCCCAAATCAGCATTAATTGAACCAAGATAGCCTCCATACATTTGCAATCATTTAGACATTCCTACAAAGATAAATATTAAGACAGAATCTTACAACTATTAGTACAAAATGATAATAGATAAATTATATGTCACCGTACCCTGCCATTTTTGTTTAATTACTCCATTGTTAGCATCATCAGTTTCTTATGCAGGAAACAAATGTGAACATCTTTTCAACATCCTAAAATTATAATGCATAAAAAATATTAATAAAACAAAACTATAACCATAAAAATATAGTTAAATAATAATGGTTGTAGGGGCTACCTGATATAAACATTATAAAATAGTTGCTGATTCGATTATTGAGAACAAAAAAATGTTTACAAATTTTAAGAGACATAGTATGCATATTAAAGGAAGAACGATGGTATTGATAATTAATAATAAATGAATAAAACTAAATTCTTATAACGCTACATCAAGATACAAAATATTACAAACTACATATGATAGATCACAATGATCTCAATCAAGTTGCTCATCATTTTTGCCATCGTAAAAAGTTACACCCTCCATATCTTCTCTAACCAAATCAGATCCACCAGAAACATCGCTAAAAATAGATTCCCAATCATCTGCATGAGAATCTTCAGGTATGCATGTCCCATCCATGAAATTTTTAGTAAGATTCTCATCCATGTCATAAGTATCACATGGTATCATCTGCACGACAAAGCTCCACCCACGGTGATTGATGTCAGTCAGATAAAAGACTTGTTGTACTTGAGAGGCCAATACAAATGGATTTTCAATTAAGTCAATGAGTTTTAATTTGACCATTGTAAATTTATTTTCATCTTTTTTGACTCCCTTGTTTGCATTGACCCAATCACCTTTGAACAGTACAACTTTCAGTTGCTCATAGTAACTAATCTCAAAAATCTCTCGGAGTACCCCATAGTAGGTAACTTGACCCAATTTAGGATTTTTGTCCTTGGAACTGGAAAAACTTTATGTCCGGGCATTCACCATTATCCCACTATTTTGGGTTTTTTTACCATGTTCTCCCTCCTTGGTTTGAAATCTATATCCATTTGTTACATATTCATTGTATTTGTTCGCCATATTTTGTGGTCCCCGAGCCAGAATTAGTAGATTGGATGGCAAATTTTCTGATTTGGCCTTCTCTTCAATCTATATACATTATGAATTGAGTTATTAATACAATGCTCTAACAATATTAAATGAAATTAATTTTATACACTTACATGGTTCTTAAACCAATCACTAAAAGTGTTCATATGAATATTACTGATTTCCCAATGTCTTGCATGCAGATTCATTTTCTTCATGTGGCGAATGTGTTCCCTACTAACAAGTACATAAGTCATGTGTACATACATCTAACGGTGAGCATGCATATTTCTTAATAATTTAATGAACTCACTCCATGAACGGTTCAACTGCAACACTATTAGATAAAATATATGGATGTGTAGTTTTCAGCATCACATCTTCAAGATAAACATGAATACTCTTTCCTATTCGATGCCCTTTGTGTGAAAATATAGACCACTCATCGTCAGTAACAATATCGTCATCTTCAACATCATTTCAAGCCAATTTTGTGAACCTTTTCTCTACCCCGGAGAGATACCTTGAACAAAATGTTAAACATTCATCTGCCAGGTAACATTCTTCTATGGAAGCTTCTGGAGCAGCTTTATTCCTCACATATTCTTTCAAAATTTTCAAGTATCTATAATGATAAATAGAATTTGTTTAAAATCAAAATATACATTTGATAAAATTTTAGTGAAACAAATAGTAAAAACATACTACCTTTCTACTGGATACATCCAACGATAAAATGGTGGTCCATCTATCTTAGCTTCTCGTGGAAGATGAATGACCATGTGCTCCATTATGTCAAAAAATGAGGGCGGAAAAATCTTCTTCATGTTGCATGGAGTCACTGCAATTCTAGATTCTAACTTCTCAATAGTATACAGATTTATCTCTTTTGAGCATATGTCTTTGAAAAATCTAGACAACTCAGTTATCACAGTTATGACCGTCTTGCTCGGCAATGCTACCCGTAAAGCCAATGGTAGAAATTGTTGCATTAATATATGGTAGTCGTGACTCTTTAATGCCAACAATTTTCTTTCTTTGATGTGTGCATTTCATGAGATATTGGAGGAATAACCATCTGGAACCTGTACAGACTTCAAAAATGTACAGAATAATTCATTTTCCTCCTTTTTCAAAGTAAAACAAGAAGGTGGAATAATATTCTTACTTCCATGCTTGATAATGTGTAGTCTAGGTCTTATTCCCATCTCTAAAAGGTCATAACGAGATTTTTCATTATCCTTTGACTTGTCCATCCCAAGTAATGTGTGAATTAAACTCTCACATACATTCTTTTCAATATGCATTACATCAAGATTATGACGAATAAGGTTGTACTTCCAGTATGGAAACTCAAAGAAAATGCTTTGTTTTTTCCAATTGTAAGGCATATTGTCTACATCTTTGGTTTGAACTAAAACTTGATTTCTAGACAACAACTTTGGAGCATTTCTTAATTCTTCTTTTCCATCAAATGAGGACATATCCTTACGAAATTTATGATCCATTGGAAGGAACCTCTTGTGGCCCATGAAACATTGTTTCCTACTATGTGGTAGTCTAATAGAACACTTGTCTTTATTGCAAATAGGGCATGCATCATACCTACTAGTTTGCCAACCAAATAAATAACCATAGGCAAGGAAGTCATTTATTGTCCATAGTAAGGCGGCACGCAATTTGAATATAGCTTTACGATCAGCATCATAGGTATCAACACCAACTTCCCACAGTTCTTTTAACTCTTCAATTAGAGGTTACAAGTAGATATCTATCTTCATTCTTGGTTGAGTTGGACCAGGAATAATCATAGAAAGGATAAAATTAGGTTTCTTCATGCATAAACATGGTGGAAAATTGTACAAAATCAATTTGACTGGCCAAATACTATATGATTGACTCATCATGCCAAATGGATTAAATATTTCAAATGCTAAACCAAGACGCACATTATGAGAATCAGATGCAAAATCAGCATGCATGTTATCAAATGTCTTCCATGCAGGTGAATCTGATGGATGTCTTAAAACTCCATCCATTGTGCGAATTTCATCGTGCCACCGCATTAGTGGTGTGACTCTAGAGGACATAAACAATCTCTTCAACCTAGGAGTCAAGGAAAAGTAGCGCATAACTTTATAAGGAACTCTTTTATTTTTAATTCCCATACTTTGTGCACCGTCTACATCAGTTTCAGTCTCTATATATCTAGAAACCTGACAATACGAGCATGAAGTATTATTTGCAAACTCCTTGCGATACAAAATGCAATCATTTATACAGGCATCAATTTTCTCGTAGTCAAGACCAAGGTCCCTAATTATTTTCCTTACTTCATAGTATGAGCCAGGCAACGTGTCACCCTCAGGAAGCAAATCCTTCAAACGTTTGAGCAGCTCGGTAAATGATTTATTGCTCCAATGATTACTACATTTTATATGGAACAACCTCACAACGATATACAACTTGGAATACTTCTTATTTGCAGGATACAACTCTTGTGCAACAATATCTAACAATTTGTAGAATTGCTCAGCTTCTTCATCGTCAACAAATACAAATGAATCATCATTGTCATTGTCCAAAGTTTCTCAAACGTTTTGGACTCCATATGCATCGTGCAACATGTCTCTCATATCATCAAACGACATGTTGTCTTGCATAGAAGAATCTTTTGTGGCATCAGAAGAAGTCTCACCATGAAAAATCCAATCATTGTAGCTGCTAAAAAAACTATTCCATAACAGGTGCTCGGTTGTCACATGACGGTTGTGTCTTTGTGTATTTAGACACTTTTTACAAGGGCATAAGATAGTCTCATTCCTACTACATTTTTACAAAGCGTCCTCTATGAATTTGACTACCCCAGTTAAGTACTTTGTACTGGTCCTATCTTCCTCAATTATCCAGCTTTTATCAACCATACTTCCCTAGATAAACATAAGGAAACACATCAATATAATCAATATATACGTAGAAATTATTAATCAAATGGAAAGATTTAAAAATAATAATAAAGAAGGTAAAAAAGTATACATAAATTTAACACAATGAAAAATTAAATATATAAATAAGTAGAAAATAAAAAAAAGTATAATACTAATCATAGTATACATAATACTTTGACAAGCCGTGTATATATCTATTTATCTATGACGTATTGGTAATAAATATCAAAATAGTTTTGTTGTCTTGTTGGACTATGATGATAAGGTTCAACCAGGGAAGCATGGATATGTTTCTAGCACGGACACCGACACAGACACTATAAATGATAAAATGTTAATTTGAATTTATCATAAAGCTACTTGCTGACATACAATATGGCTTTTGTAAGGTGATATTAGTTGATGTAACTAAGTTTATGTACTTTTTTGCATGGGTAAGTCCCACTAGTTTCATCCATATTTGTCAATTAAGATGGTGTTGCTATGTTAAAACAGACCTATTGAATATCATGGTGAAGAATGTGTAGCCTGGAATGCTAAAGAATGTGTATCCTTGATTATGTTTATTGTACGTAATAGGTAGTTCATGGCATATATTCCTCCACATTTTTTTTGTTCATTCTATATGATAGGTAGTTCATGCAATATATTCCTCCATAATAATTTTTTTCATTCTATATAATAGCTAGTTAGGTAGTTCATGGCATAATAGGTGGTTCATGGAACCAATTTTTCATAGATTCAACACCATATTGAATATGACTTTTGCCTCCTACAATGCATTTGAAAGCCCAGTACGTACTTGAGTATGATGTACCTCATAATCTAATTGGCTGATTTTGAAGTGAAGCTCTGATAAAAAGTGTGTCTCCAAGGACACAAGTCACAACAAAACTCATGTTTAGGTGTAGGCATTGTTATAATTTTGGTGACACTAGCAAGGGAATAGTATATATTTAGAAATTTCACATCCAACCTGCCTCTAAAAAATTAAACTTTGGACATGTGAATCTTAAAGCTCCACTTGAATAGTTTACCCACGAGATTTTCTCATCTTTAATAGATCTGAGAATGACTGTATGACAACTATGATGGTCCAACTCTATTCCTTCCATGCATTCTACTTTCAAGGTGAACAAGGAAAACTTTGTTGACTCTACTGCCATTATAAGGGTGAACATGGAAAACACCACACAACCATATATGGTGAATCTGATATTTCTTGCTTGAGCATAATTGTTAACCAGATGTTATAATTTTATGTCCTCACTAACAAATAACTACAGGGCATTTAAAATTCTGGAACTCGAGCATGTAGTTTTCAGATAGTTCCTACATATGCTTCTGATGTGAAACAGGTATAACACAACTATTTTTGTCAGTAATCATGAAACTGACATATTTATATAAATTAACATATTTGTTTTCTATTAGCCAACTATAGTCACCTACTCACTGTTGTGTTGTGATAGCATTCATATACTATGAAATTGATCATCCGAATTCCAAACTTAGTTACTTAGGTTATGTTACATACATGTATGTTTATCATGTGACCTATTAGACCAACAATAGTATTGTATGATGATAGAAACATGAGGCCTACTGGGCATCAAACTGCCTTTTCTCTGTTCCTCTAAAGTATACCTTTGGTTGCACCTCTTCCATTTCTTACGCAACCCAGTCCATAATTTCCAGCCCAACATCCAGTTGTAGTGTTATCCTTTCATTTGCTAGAAGTTCTAGGGGGAATAGACCCTTCCATCCAACAAATTATTGTGCAACCTTATTGTAGCTTGGCCTCGAGCACAACTAAACATGTAAAAAACCTTATTGTAGTTTCATTTTTCTTGTGCTTCTAGGCTATTTTCCAAAAAAATTTAAGTAGACCCAAGAAACCAAAACAGCCCTAAACACATTCAATCATATGGCGTGGACATTAATAAAGGAAACAATTAATTTACTCAATGAATGAAAAAAAAATGAGAGACTGGGAAAAGAAATTAGAATATGTCAAGGCATGTACATGTCTAATCTCACAAAAATAGGGAGGTCCCACTTGTAATCTACCATGGGGCCTATAAATGAGGGAACCTTTTAAAGGAATAACCCTTTCATAATAAAAGCAAAGAAATCAATGTCCATGATAAGGCTTTTGACCATCAATGTCCAAAATACTATAATATAAAAAACAAGGATATCTATTCAATTATAAAGCCCAAAGGGAACCCAAAACATAAGCACATATTTTGTTGTATAAACTATATCAAGGAATGTCAATGATAAAAACCATGAGTTGTATCTGAAACATAGTGCTTTAACCCAATTAGGACCAGAGTTTCATGTTCAAAACCCATTACATTGCAAGATTTTGGTTAACTAAGTGTGTGTTATAAAGCTAGTGCAACTCAAAATAATCTTATCCCCTTGACAAATGGTTCCCATTGGAACAACTGCGTATGATCATTTAGAGGAAAGAACCAACCTACTAGTGGTGGAATGGGACACTAGAAATACTTAAATGTGATTGGGATCCTACACTGCCATAATTACCAAATTCTAAAAGACTATTTCAAAGTGAGATTTGGAATTAGTAATTGTCTAACATTTGAGTTAAATGATGACGTGACCACCCACCAAGAATCATCACACAATTTAGGATCCCATCTAGCCTAGTCACTTGACTCAACAACCGGCCTTAATGATAGAGACCTCAACACTTACTAAGGTTTAGAGCTACAAATACTTAAAGGAAAAACTTTCAACCACATTAATGAGTATAAACACACAAGGTCACTAGCCCCTATTAAGATGAAATATACCTCAACCAATGAGTAAGTAAATACAAAATAATAATGTCTCACTAGCCCCTATTAAGATGAAATACAAGATCATGATAAATGGAAATTCAAGAAATTTGCAACAATAAATCTCTTATTATAATCACCCACAGGTAAGTAAATACAAAATAATAATGCAAAAAAGCAATGAGGCTTGTCAAGTAGTACTTGCCCATTCTACGTAAAGAACATAGGCCACCACAGTCAGGGGAGGTGAAGTAAGACATGCCAAATACTCTAGAGTGCCCTTGAGTGTTTTTTTCCAAACTGTAAAAATATAAAAACCTTACAAGTAATTTGTAAATGTAGTCAAATGAAGTGAATTATGTACTCTCTCATCAGTTCAATGGCTTTAGTCATGCACCCTAGTGATTGCCTTGAAAGTTTATCAAAAAATTGTACAATGGAACTACCTTATTCTTTGTGAATTTACATAAATACATACAGTTATAGACACATGTATATAATTTATTTGTGAACATAAGAAGCTCCATTGTTCTTAGAAACAAGCATAAACAAAGATCACCATGATATCCACTTCATATTGCTGATGCTACAAAATTTAGCATACAAAATGATATATTAAATTATTATACCAGCCAAGAATGATGAAATGAAATACAAGAAAATCATTAGAACTGATTACAAATAATTATCCAAAGGTTCAAATACTAATGGGGTGTGCACTACAGGGAAGGGATGAGGGTTTTGGTGAGGAGTTGGGGTTTGGTTGAGGAGTCTACATGGTTGGATCTTATTTTCTCTTTTCTTTTTAGTTAGATCTTATGTGGGTTGGGTTGGTCGTGTCCACTAAGCATCCTAGATGTGTCCGCGACGTGTCCAATTTGCAAATATATAAAATATGAATATGGACACGCTAGAGGAGTGTCTGCCACGTGTCCACATGTGTCCAAGGCGTGTCTGGGTTGGATACGTGTCGGACACAGACACGGCAACCTCCGAGAAGTGTTTGTGCTTCCTAGATAGAAAAATATATACATACCTAACATTTTTTGTTCCTAAATCAAATATCTAAATAATAAGGAGATACTTTCATGTATATAGAACTATAGAGCTAATATACAAAAAATTTACCTAGCATGTATTGTTGCATTTAAGTAGTGTGCCATGTTTCGATACATGCGCAATGTATGTCAAATAGCAGAAAGACATCATATGGCATGGATGGAGTCTAACAAGAAGTTATGGTAATTATCTATTCGACAGTTATTGAGTAGGAGATTGAGTTGTTCACTATTTCTCCTGTAATGTTTTAGATTATAGACGTAACACTAAGTCATGTATCACTTGATGCAGTTCAAACCTATGATATCGTACAAAAATAAGGGTTGGCATGTATATTCGGACCATTGATTATATATTTTTTCATGATTCCCTTCAACAATATATAGATATGCCATAAAGTACACAAACCTAGTCAAAGTTTGGAGAAGGAAAATGAATCCAACCGTGAGGAGGAGGAGCAGTTGTACCCTTAAGTTGATCCTTTGAGCTAATCAAGAGATATACAACCACTATTTAATGACTTCTGTGAGAGGGAGGAAGCCGCATGCGGTTGGAGGAGAGCCAATAGTTGGAGAAGATGCCCTAGCACTGGAAAATATAGTTGTGAGAAGGATCGCAAGTTAGGGAACAGACCTGCATTTGTGGGCGGGGACAATGGGAGTGGAAGAGGTACCTTGTGAGTGGTTCCGAAGATAGATTGTTGGATGCCTCTAGGACGAATCTTCACGAAAGTCCATAGAGTGATGGATCTGGGACCAAGAGAACTTGAAGCGGCTGGTCGATCGGGAGGAAACGGTCGCCTGCCCTGGTGGTAGAGGATCATTGATGTCGGGGTTTCCTCAGACAGAAGCTTTCCTTGGATGGCCACCAAGGTGTCTACCTATGACTGGGAGAGCACAGTGGGAGAGCACAGTCGATCGAGTCCTTGACATGTGGATGTCGAGCTAGGTAGAGATCGTGCAGATGATCGGTTAGGGAAGATACCGAGCGATCACATGAGATAAAATAGGGACTATCACGCACGGGTTTGATGAAAGGGGAGGGAATGTTGGCGCCACCCAAAAATTATAATGTCAAATGTTAAATTGATAATTTTTAGAATGTATGCATAAAGACACATTTATGTATTTCCAATTAAAAAGTAGGAGGGCAACAAGTTGCACCATCACCCCTGAAAAATAAAATAGTTATTTACAACGGGCGTCGAGAGGAAGGTTATATGAGTTCAAATGAGATTTGTAGTCAAATTTGTTGTCATTATCATTAACTATATTTGTATTACTTATATTTTTATAATTTATAAAGAAAAGTAGTTATTGACTACAAATGGAACACACGTAGTTAGACAAATTGTAGCTAATTCATGTTTTTTTGGTAGTGGTGGTCAATCCACAGGTCATGACATGTCAGATGGAACTTTTTCATTTTCGACTTATCTACATCTTCCTTTGTACTTGTTTTGGTTGACCCAGATGTGACACATTCTTTTATCACAAGAGGGATGATAAGTAGTTGTTATCTGCATGTTTATAGTATATGTGATAGTCTTTAGCTAGAAACCCCTTTAGTTGGTTTCGCTGAGTTATGGGAGGTGTGTCCATCTTGTGTTGTTTCTTTTTTGGGATGCAACACTTAAGTGTATCTTACACCACTTGACATGCATGGATTCAATGTGATCCTTGGGATGGATACCTTAGAGAAGTATAAGGTTGTTTTGGACTGTAGTTCTAAGGTGGAGACATTTTGTGATGGAAATAGTTCATGGATCTTCATAGGAGATAGGAATATTCTTCCTACATGCTTGGTGTCAGCTATGACAATAGAGAGGTTGATGAGACAAGGGTGTGAGGTCTTCTAGACATGTGTTGTGGATACCAAGAGGAGAGGTCCTAGTATCCAGGAGGTACCAGTCGTGTGAGAGTTTGAGAATGTCTTTCCAGAAGAGTTTTATGGTGTTCCCCCTCCTAGAGAGGTTGATTTTGAGCTCAATCTTGTTCCTAGAACACAACCCATAACACAAGATCCTTATAGGATGGCACCAGTAGAGATGGAGGAATTGAAGAAACAATTGTAAGAGATTATAGAGAAAGGTTTCATCAGACCACGAACTTCCCCTTGGGGTGCTCTCATGTTTTTTTTGAAGAAGAAGGATGTTTCAATGATGTTATGCATATATTACCGAGAATTGAACAAGGTTACAATGAAAAACAAGTTCTTGTTGTCAAGGATCGATGATCTGTTTGACCAGTTGAGAGGTGTTGCAATGTTCTCAAAGAAGATCAGAAGTTAGGATATCACCATATGAGAATCAAGGTGGTTGACATACCTAAGACTACTTCTTAGACTTGGTATGGTCACTATGAGTTCATGGTTATGTTGTTTGGGTTAACCAACACACCGATAGATTTCATTAATTTGATGAATAGGGTCTTTAGATCATATCTAGACCAGTTTGTAGTTGTGTTCATATACAATATATTGATATACTCCATGGATCGTCAGCAACATGAGCATCATCTATGCTAGACGTTGACGTTGTGGAGGCAACACCAACTATATGCCAAGTTCGATAAGTGTGAGTTCTAGTTGATTGAAGTATCATTTCTAGGTCACATCATATCGACTAAGGGTGTTTATGTAGATCTAAAGTAGGTAGAATCTATACCGGAATGGGAACAACCCAAGACACTAACCAAGGATTGAAGCTTCCTAGGTTTGGCAGGATAATATAGTAGATTTATTAAGAACTTTAGTGTTGTATTATTGCCCCTAACCAAGCTAACTAGGAAAGGTGTACCTTTTTCCTGGGATGACAAGTGTCAGTGTTCTATCCAGTTGTTGAAGAAGAAGTTGACCAGTACTCTTGTCTTAGTCCTACTAGAACAAGGGAAAAGTTACATCATCTTCTGTGATTGATGCTTCGAGAAACGACTTGGGATGTGTGTTGATGCAGGACAAGGACGTGATTTCTTTTTTTTCACGACAGATTAAGAAACACAAGGAGAACTACATGATGCGTGACCTGGATCTAGTAGTTGTGGTTCATGCCCTGAAGATTTAGAGGAACTATATGTATGTGGAGAAGTATATGATCTTCATCGACCACAAGAACCTTTAGTATATATTCTTGAAGAAGGAGTTGAACATATGGTAGAGAAGATGGATGAAGCTGATCAAGGACTATGATTACCGGATAGACTGCCATCCAAGGAAGGAGAATGTGGTGGCTAATGTGCTAAGAAAAAATTCATCTTTGTCATCATCTGCGGATAAGGTACAATTACACTCTATGGTGTGTCACAAATGGGACATGTTAGTGTCGACTTGTTAGAAGAACATATAGTTGGAGGTTTCTCTATTGGCAAGATTACTAGTACTTGCAAGTTAAGCCTACCTTGATGTAGTAAATTAGAGAGGAACAAAAGAATGATACTGATATAAAACATCAGGTCAGAGTTTGGCATTAAGAAGAATGATGGCTTTCATGAGTCAGATGATGGGATGGTTTGCTTTGACAATAGGATAGTGGTTCCATATGTTGAGGCCCTAAGGAAGAAGGATCTTAAGCTGCCTCATTCCTCTATGTACGTGATGCATCCTAGTAGTATAAAGATGTACCACAATCTAAAGGATTTGTACTGGTGGCAAGGTCTGAAACGTGATGTGATAGATTTCATTAGTAAGTGTCCAATTTGTCATCATATCAAGGCAGAACATCAGAAGCCTATAGGGACAGTACAACCTTTGCCAATACCATAGAGAAAATGTGATCATATTACCATAGACATTGTGGTTGGTCTTCCTAGGACAACTAAAGGTCATGATTCCATTTGGGTAATAGTTGATAGGTTGACCAAGTCATCTCACTTCCTTCTAGTCAAGATGACATCTACAAAAGAGAATTCAGTGAAAATATATGTTGATCAGATATTTCATTTTCTTGGTATTCTAGTTCCCATAGTATCTGATAGAGGCTCACAGTTTATGAGTAGGTTTTAGGAATGCCTGCATACAGCTATTGGGACACACTTGAGGTTTCTTCCACCCGTCGACAGATGGTTGGTCAGAAAGGACCATTCTAGCATTGAAAGATCTATTGAGAGCATGTGTCTTGTAGTTTCTTGGTAGTTGGGATGTACAACTGAGTTTGATAGAGTTATCCTACAACAATAGTTATCGGAGAAGTATAGATATGGCACTTTATGAAGCGGTGTATGGGAGACATTGCCAGTCACCTCTTTGTTGGTACGAGACATGTTAGTATCAACTTTTGGGTCTTTAGCTAGTACAACAGACTATAGATAAGATCAAGGTGATATAATAATAGTTGAAGGTAGCTCAGGATAGATAGAAGTTGTATGCTGATAATGACCACCAATCGTTGGAGTTCTAAGTTGGAGATTGTGTGTGACTTAATGTTTCCCCTTGGAAGGGTGTGTTGAGGTTTAGTAAGAAGGGTAAGTTGGCTCCAGGATATATGGGACCATACCCTATTTTGACACATGTTGGGAAGGTGGCGTACAAGTTGGAGTTACCTCCAGATTTACACAGGTTGCATAATGTCTTCCATTTCTCCGTGTTGAGGAAGTATCGCCCTGATATAGAGAAGATGTTGTCGTCAATAGAGGTTGAATTGGAGGAGGAAGTGTCATATGTAGAGGGTCTTGTGTTGATCCTAGATTGGAGAGTGAAGAAGCTAAAGAAGAAGGATATATCCTTAGTTAAGGTTTGGTGGCATCACACGGTTTAGAGGAGGCCATGTGGGAATTAGAGGATGAGATGTGTAGGAAGTAACTATCTTTGTTTATGTAAGATTTTGGGGGTGAAATCCTTGTTAGGGGTTTATGGTTGTAAGACCCCTAACCTTACTTTTTGAATGAACATACATCCTTATTATAATTAGATGCTCAAAACCTTAATGAAACCTTAATATGTTTTGTGATATCATGTGATGAGCTTAAGTTTCAAGATTTGGTCTAGTTTGGACACTGTTTGAGCAAGTTATGCAAATATGTGCTTGTTTTGGACTTTTATGGAATTTACTCATATCTAGCATTTTTCTTGTAATTTTCAAAATTTGTTGTGCCTCACATGTTTTCATATCATGCTTGAGTTAGTTACACCTTGGGAAGCCTTTTCACACCTTGGTTTAAGCATTGACACCTAGCCCTGAGTTGAGATTAGGATTTTCTCTCATTAATGCCCTAACTTGATGGTTGACCCTTGAATTTTGTGACTCGATGTGCCACCTAGTGTATGTGGTCACCAAGAATTCTATGTGGTCACCAATAACTCTATGTTGTCATTAAGATTTCTATGTGGTCGCCAAGATTTCTATATGGTCGTTGGGATTTCTGAACAACATGATCAATTTGATTGCATGAACGAGATGTTTTAACCTTGAAAACATGACTTGCATGGCTAGACACCTCTCCCTTCCTCTCTCTCTCCCACTGAAATCTTTATATACCTCCCTCCATGCATGCAAACAAGATCTTTATACACCTAGCTCTCTCTCTTCATCCTTGCTGCTTGGAACTCGTCCCCTTGTTTGGTGGAGAAGAAGGAGCTTAAGGTAGACAAATCTTGGCTGGTATTTCTTACATGTGCACCTAGGGTTCACATATGCCCTCTTTTCAATCTAGTAGAGATACCTTAGCTTGTTCTTGTCGTGAGAAAGTAAGGTCTTCCTCTTTTCCTTCATTTTTCTTGCTGTCCAATCTTCTTCTTTCATTTTCTTGGTCAGATCCATGATGGAATTTGTGCTAGAGCTTGAAGAACACCTCTTTCTTGCTTCCTTGACCTATGGTTTGCTTCATTTTTTTTAAGAAGGGGCTAGCTTGTCTGAGTGGACTGCTCCAATTATGGTTTCTACCTTCTCTCTTCGAGCTACCTTATTGTTTGGACATTCTTCATCTTCTTTAAGGTGAGTTATATAACTTTCTCCATGTTTGTTTCTTACTTTTATCTTCCATGTACATGATCTTGCCCTAAAAATGTTGTTTCAAGTAGAAAGATGATATCTTTGCCTAGGGTGGAGCTTAGGTGGTAGATCTTGAGTAGATAATCCTTCTTGATGCACCTCTAAAACTGGTGCACATTTCTTCCTTGAAGATAGAAAACCTAGACCTTGCATAAGTTTTCTGACTCTTGGCGACACTAAGCTTTTTGACTCTATTTCTGCTAGTGTTTCTAACACCATGGTCGATGAGATTTTTGACTCTATGGTTGCAAATTTTCTGACTCTTGGTGGCCGACGAGTTTTCTGACTCTTGGTGGTGGACAAGGTTTCTGAATGTTGTTGGTAGATGAGTTTTTTACTCTTAGTGGTCACTGAGTTTTCTAACGCTATGGTCTCTAAGGTTTCTGACTCCATGGTAGATAAGATTTCTGACTCCATGGTCACAAATATTTTTGGCACTATGTTCTCTAGGGTTTCTGACTCTATGGTTGATGATATTTTTAGATCCTATTAGTATGAGCAATAGTTTTGGTTGTATGAAATCTGGTGGTCTGGTTCATACAACAACTGAGGGTTAGTTGAATGTTGATTTGTAATATTAACTCAACCTATCTTGTTGAACCTAACCCTAATACAATTTGGTGATGGAGGTTAATCATACTTAGTTTTCTTTTATGATTAGTATGATGAAAGAAATACTCCCCTAATGTTATTGTAACCCTAATATGTTTCCATATGAACATCATAAGCTCTTAAATGCAATGTTATGATAAACATGTGTATCACAAGTATGGTGATGATTTGTTTAACCTTTTTATAAGGTATGGAAAGATAATGATGTTCTTAAATGGAACAATGTTAATAGTCTTATGACCTTTGGATGTGGTTTTGTACCCTAATTGAGGTGTTATCCTCTTCATGATGTGACAAAGATTGATATCCTATGAGGATGTGATAAGCATGTATCTCATACAATTTATATCTTCTGGAGTTATGATAAATCCATGTTTTTATAGATATTATAGGGTTTGTATGTAACTTGACTGATGCAACTTTAACTCACTTAGTTGGTCTTAACTAATCAAGTAAAACCCTAATCATGTATTTCCATGTGTCGTAGATCCATTCCATTGTCAAGATTTGTTGGATGGTGAAATGAGTATTCCTATATTGGAAGCTCGGAGTCATATATTGTTGAGTATATGCATGGTTTTGAGGATGGTTGTGGTCATATCTCAGTAGGAAAATGACTGCAATCATATCTTAGATATTTATATATGTGATGTGATTCGAGGATAGCTGCAAATGTACCTCGGATGATTGGGTCTATATACCTTAGTTACTAATGTCCTGACCTATATGCCAATGGCAGTTTAGGTTGTTTTGTAGCTTGACTATATATGTCGCTACAGCGGAGTCGTACTGACCTAGGACGGATGAGATCTTAAGATTCCATCTCTCTTAGTTCTTATAAAGATTGATTTCAATTTAGAAGTGGTCAATTGGAGTGTGAGTGGTATACCTCAAATTCCCTGGGGCTTAATAAAATTCACAATCCATTTGTGTAGCATATATATTTAGGGTTAAACATGATTCACATTGTGTGTTAACCCATGTCTTGTTTCTTATACTGTTAGTTGTTATACAATGCAGTAGGAGAAGTCATCTACATAGTAAATGAAAGTCTTATCTATTCCTTTATATACTTGTTAATCATGCCTATTTCTACGCTTATCTTCTTAACTTGCTTAATCTATTTAATATGCTTAACTTGTTTAATAATATCACATGATGTGATCAATCACCATTGTTGAAAGGTATATGTAGCTTTGCTCGAGCTACTTCTTCCCTCTCCTTATAGTCAAGACATTCCCATTCCTCTCCCTATAGGTCGAGTCACGTTGTACCTCTCACTTTGCTCAATCTACTTCGTCCCTAATCCCTCTACGTTGTTGTTGCTTCTGCTCGAATAGATACTCTTCGAGCTCAATGATGATAGTATTTTCTGGGACGTTGGTCTAACCTCATGAGTCACCACATCTTTTTAGGTGATCGTCTATGACTTCATTAGGATCGTGGTGGTGAGGAAGAGCCACTTGGAGAGCAGTAAGAAAGTTGGTTAGTAGTTAGTAGTGTCCTAGAGTCGTTCATGTACTTTCAGGTCCAAACAAGTAATTTTTCATAGATGCTATGTACATCGACTCAAGTTTTCGTCAGTATGACGATGTTTCTATATGTCTAGTATATGTGGAACAATATCTTTTTATATAGGTTGTGGGCTCAGCCATTGGACATACATGTAACTATCTAATATAGTATGCGTTGACATGCACATTGTTGCATCTTTATGCAATTATCTCTGAACATATTGACGATGTTTCAATTAGTTTTAATTTGTCCTCTTTTCTTGTTATGCGGTTATTTAGCAATTGATCATGTATTTTACCTTTGAGTAATCTCGTTTACCATGACGGGGCATCACATATGGCCTTATTTCATATTATTTTTGTCTAATTGGTTGGGGAAATTTCTTTACTTAAACATTATAACATTCAAATTGGAATTATGTAACTAGCTTAGTTCCAAACAGATAGTGGTATCTTAATTGAGAACCAAACTTCTTTTTCAAATTTGATCCGGAACTATTATAAGTTATTTTGTTGAAAAAAGTCATATAAATTTGTAAATTTATATACTAATAAATACACTAATGGAGTACAAAATAGATTTATAAATTTAACTAGCATAGTAAGATAGACTAATTACATAATGATAGTTTGTAATGACGTCCCATATAGACCCGAAAAATGGAATGTCCCACAATGATTGGTGTTGGTTGGATAGACTAAGCCCGAGTTTGGTTCAATCAATGAGAAATTTGGGTTGGGTTCCTACTGAAATGAATGTGGATCCAACCCACTATCTTGCTCAAATACTGTATTTGCTCCTCCACAATGTTATTGTCAGTTCAGGAAAATTAAGGAATTGACAAGTAACAATAGTGATTGAGTGAAGATAATTAAAAAGAGATGGAGAAATGCATTCATTTTTTTTATAAAGGTCTGTTTTATATTCCTCAAAAGTAAGTGGATTATTGAAAGGATAACTTTCAGAAAGAACCCTTAAATTTACTCTTATTGTTTTATGAAAATCGAACCTAACCCACTGTTTCTCCTAAACAGTGGTCGTGGTATAACCCCCTTGCATAAAGACAATCTATTAGAAAAGAAAGAAAACATAATGATAAATTAGAACAACTGCGGTGGAGTGCAGAAAATGTTAAAGAATGGAAAATGGTGAATGTGTTGATGGAACAAAACATGGGAGGCCACTGTAAGGATTTGTTAAATATATAAGAGTACTATGTATCTATAATTTTATAGAAGCTGACCTCGTGCACACAGAGATGGTAGAAAGCTCTTGAACCATTCTATTTGCACTCCCAATGAACTGTTTGGGGCAACATCGAACCCGTTCCCCGAAAGGAATCTATACTCGATGGCCGTGCTTCCTGCAACAGTAAAGTTCACCCCCTTCCGGAAGTCAGCATCCCCTTTACACCCCTCGAGGTAGGCCACTATCAAAAAAACATAGTATAGGTGACAGTCATGTAAAAGGTTACACATTTTAGGTGACATGCTTGTGCATCACTTATAATACTTATAGACTTGTTAGAAATAGATGACATACATTTTAGCATTTTGAAAATGTTACATACTTTAAGTGACGTACATGTAAATCATTTATAATTTGTATAATCCTACCTAAAATAGATGACATATATTTTATCATACATGAAAGGGTTACACCGAATAGGTGAGATACATTTGAATCACTTATGCTCTAATGGCGGTTTTCCATATAGGTGACATGTATATAAGTCACATGTGATCTGTAAGGGGGTATATATTTAGGTGACACACATGCATGTCACCAAACTTTTTGGTGACACATGTACTTGTCACCTAAACTTTAGGTGATAGACATGTATGTCATCTAATATCTCCCAACTCATAATAAGTATAAAAAATCTTCATGGGGATATATCAATACATTTATTGACAATTCATAAAGGAAGATGTGTGAGAGAAATTGTTGTTGAGAGTCTTAGTAAGTAATCTGGAGGGTCAATCATAGAGGGATATTGGCATAAACATCTTCCTCCAAACTCATATATGTCTCTTTTGTAAACATTCTAAGTCTAATGGGCATTTGTCTTGCAAGGCAAATCACTCCTTGACAGCGGCCTGCGTAGACCACCCACCCCCAACAACAGTTGTTGCAAAAGAGTGGTGGCTACCGAAAGTACTCGAAAGACCTTGCTCCCATCATCCTCAAACTCTTACACATCTCTTTTATGAATAGTTAAGAGGACAATACATATATGCATGTCTTAAATCTAAGCATTTTCAAGGACTTGCTATGAGAGGACACTATCATGATATGGCCCCTAGTTCCACCCAGAAGCATTTTCATATACTTTCTACCGACACACATTGTAATGATATGGACCATGGCTCCTCGCTAATACTTTTTGGGATATTTCCATGAGTGGACATTCTCATGATATGGGCCCAGTCTCCTCACAAATGCATTTTTAGGAACTTGTTGTGAGAGGATACTATCAAGATATGAGCCAAAAATCCTCAAAGATGCATTTCAAGGAACTTGTTGTGAGTGAACACTGTCATGGTATGGTTCTTGGATCCTCCCAAATATATTTTCATGGGGATATATCAGTGCATTTATTTGACAACTTGTAAAGGAGATGTGTGAGTGAAAATATTGTTGAGAGTCATTCTAAGTTATTCATAAAGGGATATTGGCATTAAAATAGTCACCAAACTCATACATGTCTCTTTGGTGATCATTCTAATACCAATGAGCCTTTGTCTTATGAGGCAAATTTCTCCTTAGAAACATGTTACATAGGCCTCCCACCCCCAACACTGATTCCTACAAATGGGAGGTAGTTGTCATAAGCACCCAATCAACCAAGCTTCAATTGTCCCCAAACTCATAGATGTCCATTTATGAATAGTTAAGAGGATAATACATATATACACATCTCAAGGATATTTTTGTGAGAAGAGAATGTCAAAACATAGTCCCTAGCCCCTCCTTGAAGCATGTTAATGGACTTGTCTAAGAGGACATTGTCATGTTATGGGCCGTAGCTCCTCGCACATGCATTTTGGGGGACTTTCCTGAGAGGATTCTCATGATATGGGACTAGATACTCACAAATGCAATTTCAAGGACTTTTCGCGAGAGACCACTATCATTATATGGGCCCAAAATCCTCACAAATGCATATCAAGGGACTTGTTGTGAGATGATACTGTCATGATATGGGCCTAAGATCCTCACAAAAGCATTTCAAGGGACTTGTTGTGGGATGATATTGTCATGATATGGTCCATGCCTCCTCCTAAATGCATTTATGGACATTATCAATATATGGGCCTTGACACCTCCTTAATGCATTTGAAAGGACGTGTTGTGAAAGGACACTATAATGATATGGGTCATGGAACCTCCCAAATACAATTTTAGGGACATATTGTGAGTTAACATTTGTCATGATATGGTCCCTGACACCTCCCAAATGCATTTTCATGGGCTTGTTGTAAGAGGATATTCTCATGATATGAGGCCTGACACCTCTCAAATGTATTTTGAAGGACTTACTGTGAGATTGCATTGTCATCATATGTGCCACGGCAACTCCCAAATGTATTTTCAAGAACTTGGCGTGAGAAGAGATTGTCATGATATGGGCCCAAACTTCACCCAAATGCATTTTTAGGTGCTTATTATGAGAGGAAAATGTCAATATATGGGCCATGTATCCTCCTCAATGCATTTGAAAGGACATGTTGTGAAATGACACTATTATCATATGGGTTGTGGTACCTCACAAATGAATTCTTAGGGAGTTGTTGTGAGATAAAATTTGTCATGATATGAGCCCTTAAACCTCCCAAATGCATTTTGATGGACTTGTTATGAGAGGACGTTGCCATGATGTGGGCCCTGACATCTCCCAAATATAATTTCATAGACTTGTTGTGAGAGGACGTTGTCGTGATATGGGACCTAACACCTCCCAAATACATTTTTAAGGACTTACTGTGAGATGACATTGTGATCATATGCTCCATGGCACCTCCCAAATGTTTTTTCAAGGACTTTGTGTGAGAGGATGTTGTCATGATATGGGCCCAAACTTCACCAAAATGCATTTTTAGGAACTTATTATGAGAGGACATTGTTAATATATGGGCCCTGGCTCCTCAATGCATTTTAAGAGATATGTTGTGAAATGACATTATCATGATCTGGGTCATGTCACCTCCCAATTGCATTTTTGGGAGTTGATGTGAGATAAAATTTGTCATGATATGGACCCTGACACCTCCCAATTGCATTTTTTTGGATTTGTTGTGAGAGGAAGTTGTCATGATATGGGACCTAACACCTCCTAAATGCATTTTTAAGGACTTACAATGAGATGACATCGTCATCATATGCACCATGACACCTCCGAAATGTATTTTCAAGGACTTGGTGTGAGAGGATGTTGTCATGATATGGGCCCAAACTTCACCTAAATGCATTTTCAAGGACTTATTATGAGAAGACATTGCCAATATACGGGCCATGTATCCTTCTTAATGCATTTGTAGGGACATGTTGTGAAAGAACACTATCACGATATGGGTTGTGGCACCTCCCAAATGCATTTTTAAGGACTTGCTATGAGATGACATGGTCATCATATGTGCCATGGCACCTCCCAATTGTATTTTCAAGGACTTGGCGTGAAAGGCGATTGTCGTCATATGAACCCAAACTTCACCTAAATGCATTTTTAGGGGCTTATTATGAGAGGAAACTGTCAATATATGGGCTATGTCTCCTCCTTAATGCATTTGAAAGGACATGTTGTAAAAGGACACTATCATCATATGGGTCGTGGCACCTCCCAAATGCATTTTCAAGGTCTTGTTGTGAGATAACATTTGTCATGATATGGGACCTGACACCTCCCAAATGCATTTTGATGGACGTGTTATGAGAGGATGTTGTCATGATATGGGCCCTGATACCTCCTAAATTCATTTTCATAGACTTGTTGTGAGAAGATGTTGTCGTGATATGGGACATAAGACCTCCTCACTGTGAGATGACATTGTGATCATATGCTCCATGGCACCTCCCAAATGTATTTTCAAGGACTTGGTGTGAGAGGAATTTGTCATATATGGGCCCAAACTTCACTAAAATGCATTTTCAAGGACTTATTATGAGAAAATGTTGTCAATATACGAGTCGTGTCTCCTCCTTAATGTATTAACATGTTGTGAAAGGCCATTATCATGATCTGGGTCATGGAACCTCCCAATTGTATTTTTTGGGAGTTGATGTGAGATAACATTTGTCATGATATGGACCCTGACACATCCCAAATGCATTTTCATAGACTTGTTGTGAGAGGACATTATCATGATATGGGCCCCAACACCTACCAAATGAGTTTTTAAGGACTTACTATGAGATGACATTGTCATCATATGTGCCATGACACCTCCTAAATGTATTTTCAAGGACTTGGCGAGAGAGGACATTGTCATGATATGGGATCAAACTTCACCAAAATGCATTTTTAAGGACTTATTATGAGAGGACACTACCAATATACTAGTCGTGGATCCTCCTTAATGCATTTGAAGGGACATGTTGTGAAAATACATTATCATGATCTGGGTCATGACACCTCCCAATTATATTTTTGGAGAGTTGATGTGAGATAACATTTGAAATGATATGGACCCTGACACCTCCTAAATGCATTTTCATGGATTTTTTGGGAGAGGACATTGTCATTATATGGGACCTAACACCTCCCAAATGCATTTTTAAGGACTTAATGTGAGATGATATTCTCATCACATGCGTCATGGAACCTCCTAAATGTATTTTCAAGGACTTGGTATGAGAGGACACTGTCATGATATGGGCCCAAACTTCACCGAGATACATTTTTAGAGACTTATTATGAGAGGACACTGCTAATATATGGGCCATGTATCCTCCTTAATGCATTTGAAGGGACATATTGTGAAAGGACACTATCATGATATGGGTCGTGGCACCTCCCAAATGTATTTTTAGGGACTTAATGTGATATAACATTTGTCATGATATAGGCCCTGACACCTCCCAAATGCATTTTGATGGACTTGTTATGAGAGGACGTTGTCATGATTTTGGACCTGAAACCACCCAAATGCATTTTTAAGGACTTACTGTGAGATGACATTGTCATCATATGTGCAATGGCACCTCCCAAATGTATTTTTAAGGACTTGGAATGAGAGGACATTGTCATGATATGGGCCCAAAATTAACTAAAATGCATTTTCAAGGACTTATTATCAGAGGATGTTGTCAATATACGGGTCGTGGCTCCTCCTTAATGCATTAACATGTTGTGAAAGGACATTATCATGATCTGGGTCATGGTACCTCCCAATTGCATTTTTTGTGAGTTAATGTGAGATAACATTTGTCATGATATGGACCCTAACACCTCCCAAATGTATTTTCATGGACTTGTTGTGAGTGGACATTGTCATGATATGGGCCCCAACACCTCTCAAATGAATTTTTAAGGACTTACTGTGAGATGGCATTGTCATCATATGCACCATGTCACCTCCTAAATGTATTTTCAAGGACTTGGCGAGAGAGGACATTGTCATATTATGTGTACAAACTTCACCAAAATCCATTTTTAGGGACTTATTATGAGAGGACACTGCCAATATACGAGTTGTGGCTCCTCCTTAATGCATTTGAAGGGACATGTTGTGAAAGGACATTATCATGATCTGGGTCATGACACCTCCCAATTACATTTTAGGGGAGTTGATGTCAGATAACATTTGCCATGATATGGACCCTGACACCTCCCAAATATATTTTCATGGACTTGTTGGGAGAGGACATTGTCATTATATGGGACCTAACACCTCCCAAATGCATTTTTAAGGACTTCCTGTGAGATGACATTGTCATCATATGCGCCATGGAACCTCCTAAATGTATTTTCAAGGACTTGGTATAAGAGGACATTGTCATGATATGGGCCCAAACTTCACCGAGATACATTCTTAGAGACTTATTATGAGAGGACACTACCAATATACGGGTCAAGTAACCTCCTTAATGCATTTGAAGGGACATATTGTGAAAGGACAATATCACAATATGAGTCGTGGCACCTCCCAAATGCATTTTTAGGGACTTGATGTGAGATAACATTTGTCATTATATGGGCCCTAACACCTCCCAAATGTATTTTGATGGACTTTTTATGAGAGAACGTTGTCATGATATGGGACCTAAAACCACCCAAATGCATTTTTAAGGACTTACTGTGAGATGACATTGTCATCATATATGCAATAGCACCTCCCAAATGTATTTTTAAGGACTTGGCGTGAGAGGACATTATCATGATATGGGCCCAAACTTCACTCAATGCATTTTCAGGGACTTATTATGAGAGGACACTGTCAATATATAGGCCCTGGATCCTCCTTAATGCATTTAAAGGGACATGTTGTGAAAGGACACTGTCATGATATGGTTCATGGAACCTCCCAAATGCATCCTTAGGGACTTGATGTGAGATAACATTTGTCATGATATGGGTTTTGGCACATCCCAAATGCATTTTCATGGTCTTGTTGTGAGAGGACGTTGTTATGATATGAGACCTGACACCTCCCAAATGCTTTTTTGAGGACTTACTATGAGATAACATTGTCATCATATGTGCCATGGCACTTCCTAAATGTATTTTTAAGGACTTGGTATGAGAGGACATTGTCATGATATGTGCCCAAACTTCATCAAAATACATTTTAGAGACTTATTATGAGAGGACACTTCCAACATATGAGCCATATTGAAAGATCTAGAGGGGGGTGAATAGAGTTTTTTGGTGTTTTTAAAGTTAATTAAAAACAATTAAACACTTGAATAAGAAGTAGGAAGAGACAAGGAATACACAAGGATGTAGAGTGGTTCCTACCTTAGAAATCTAAGGTACTCAGTCCACTACCTGATTGTTTCCAACTGAGATTTTGAAAGTGATCAATTTTATTACCTCACAAGGATGTTACATAAAATACAATCACCTTCCTACACCCTTGAAGTTGCCTTCACCTGAAGTAGCCTCAATCCCCCTAGAAGCAGCCTTTTGAAGTAACTCCAAGCTCACCCTTTAAGTAGCCTTCACCTGAAGTAGCTTCACCTTGAGGCAGCCTTCTGAAGTAACTCCAAGTCACTGGGAGCAGCCTTCACCACCTGAAGTAGCTCCACGAACCTCCTTCCAACAGCCTCCAACCTAGGAGTATTCAAGGAGAACAAAATACAATAGAAGGAACAAGATTGGAAGAAAGAAATAATGTTACCAATAAGTACAACGCTTTGATCCTATATCAAGCATATTGATCTCCTATCCACTATAGATGAATGTGGTAGTGTGGTGGCTAGGAGATACTAGGCTATAGGACACTAATGTAGAGATCAAAGAAATAGATTGCAAGTGTAGCTCAGCTTGTTTCTCACTAAGAATGAATCTCAAGTGTAATTGTATGCACAAGTAATGCTTTGGGTGTCCTAAGGCCTCTCCTATTTATAGGAATGGATTACATATGCTTAGGGATGTTCTAGACACTTTCTAGGGTGTTCTTATTGCTCAACTAGCCGTTAGGTGTCCACTAATTACATTGCAACAACTAATTGTTTATTGCTGAAAAGTGCAGTTCCAGAACTTCTCTCGGTCGAGAAGTTTGTCGATTGAGATTGTCTCAATCGAGCTTCTTGTCGACCGAATGGGAGGTTGAGGTCAATGTGTTGTAACATTCAATTCCAACTCCCAACTACTTTCCTAACTCAGTCTAATGTCTAGGAGGGTCTATTCTCAGTCAAGAACTTTTTTGACCGAGAGTGTCTCGATCGAGGAATTTGTCGACGGAGAAAATCCCTGATTCAATGTGTTGATCTACTAAGTGTGTGTATCAATGTGTAATTATGCTTATATCTTAGGGGAGGATCTATCTAAGTGTTTTGAGTTGATAGGGAAGATCTAACGCTTGATTTACATGAAGTCTAAGTACTTGTACATTATATAATTGTACAAGTTTTTACATTGAGTACAATCATGAAAATAAAAACAATCTAAGCATGTTGATCTTC
Organism: Alisma plantago-aquatica; assembly: GCA_963693085.1. Lineage (NCBI taxonomy): Eukaryota > Viridiplantae > Streptophyta > Magnoliopsida > Alismatales > Alismataceae > Alisma > Alisma plantago-aquatica. The sequence goes on from OY856415.1 coordinate 560,700,897, forward strand.
CAATTTGTGTAGATTTTTAGCTATCCACTGCCTTATTTTTTTCCTTGAAACACTCAAATAACAAGTTAGATCCATAAGAATGAAATGTTTGTCATCATCAAAACAAAGGGTTTAATAATGTCTGATTTAGCCAACACATGTATCCTCCTTAATGCATTTGAAGGGACATGTTGTGAAACGACACTATCACAATATGGGTTGTGGCACCTCCCATCTTGATGTGAGATAAAATTTGTCATGATATGGGCCCTAACACCTCCCAAATGCTTTTTGATGGACTTGTTATTAGAGGATGTTGTCATGATATGAGACCCGACACCACCCAAATGTGCTTTTAAGGACTTACTGTGAGATGACATTGTCATCATATGTGTAATGGCACCTCCCAAATGTATTTTAAGGACTAGACGTGAGAGGACATTGTCATGATATGGGCCCAAACTTCACCCAAATGCATTTTAAGGACTTATTATGAGAGGACACTATCAATATATGGGCCCTGGATCCTCCTTAATACATTTGAAGGGACATGTTGTGAAAGGACATTGTCATGATATGGGTCATGGAACCTCCCAAATGCATCCTTAGGGACTTGATGTGAGAAAACATTTGTCATGATATGGGCCCTAACACCTCCCAAATACATTTTCATGGTCTTGTTGTGGGAGGACGCTGGTATGATATGGGACCTGACACCTCCCAAATTCTTTTTAAGGACTTACTGTGAGATGACATTGTCATCATATGCTCCATGAAACCTCCTAAATGTATTTTCAAGGACTTGGTGTGATAGGACATTGTCATGATATGGGCCCAAACTTCACCGAAATGCATTTTTAGGGACTAATTATGAGAGGACACTGCCAATATATGGGCCATGTATCCTCCTTAATGCATTTGAAGAGACATGTTGTGAAAGGACACTATCACGATATGGGTCGTGGCACCTCCCAAATGCATTTTTAGGGACTTGATGTGAAATAACATTTGTCATGATATGGGTCCTGACACCTCCCAGATGCATTTTGATGGACGTTTTATGAGAGGAAGTTGTGAGAGGACACTGTCATGATTTGGGCCTTGACTACTCACATATGCATTTTTACGAAGTTACCGTGAGAGGATACTCTCATGATATAGGGTTTATCTCCTACCAAATGCATTTCAAGGGACTTGTTTTGAGAGGACACAATCATTATATTCCTTCTAAATGCATTTTTAGGGACACTCTATGAGAGGACACTATCATGATTTGGGCTATGGCACTGAACATTCTTTGATTGTTCCTGAACTCATACATGTCTCCTTTATGAACAATTAAGAGGACAATGCATTTATACATGTATCTGATAATATAATTTCTAGGGACTTATTGTGAGAGAAAATTGTCATGATATGAAGGACTTGTTCTAATTAAGAAGAACTGTATCAATGTTGCAGCTTAAGGTCTTATAAGCCCAAATTAGGCCACTTAAAGTGTAATTCAGAATAATCTAGGTCTATATTGTTGGCATGGTATGCCCATAGAGTCAATCATATGATGATTGTGATGGCATATCACATAAAGGATTTGATTAATATTAATAATAGTAAAGCCTTTATGAAAGGGCAAGGGTAGACTATGCAGAGGAATAATTGTTATCTCTAGAATTGCTTTAAAGGTCTAAGATTCAATGAGCGATGGATTTCAATGGTCAAACAATGTGTGACCACCTCTTCAGGTTGGTGTCTTTCCAACCAAATATCTTGGTTTCCCTATTGCCGGTGGAAATCTCAGAAGGAGGCACTTCCATGATTGCTTGGATCATTTGAAATACATGATCAGTAGATGGCCAGGTTCCAAACTACACATGGTAGGTAGACTAGTTCTCATCAAAAGGTGCACCCTTAGACTGGCTATATCTCCTTCTCTAATCATTTCTCACATCTTCAATCAAAGCTTTTCCAATGACTTACTATGAGAGGACATTGTCATGATATGGGCCCTCACTCCTTCTAGAAACATTTTACCAAACTTGTTGTGAGAGGAAACTATTTTGATATGGGTGGTTCATCCTCAAAAATGCATTTCATGGGACTTGCTGTGAGAGAATAATCTCAATATATGGGCTATGACTTGTAACTAATGCCTCTCGAGGGATTGGTTGTGAGAGGACATTGTCATGATATGGGCCACAACTCCTCACAAATTCATTTTAAGATACTTGTTGTGATAGAGCACTATAATAGTATGGGTCATGCCTCCTCTTGATTACATTTTCATGGGGATATACCTAATATGAAATCACTCAAGTATATGCATTAGACACAAATAAGCGGAATGGTTAGTCATCATCAAAACACGGGTTTAGTCAATTGAAACAAGGATTTCAATTTAGACCTTGAGTCAACATATATGTCTGCGTGTGTGTCAATTGTCACAATTGCTCAAGCTAAGGGTTATAATTTCCACAAGCCAATGTTTCCATTGTTGTAAGTACCACAAGCGAGTGTTGCAATTGTCACAATTTTGAAATTGACATGGCATAGTTGATAGGTGGTCCAAAATGGATGTCTATACATATACCTCAAATGCTTTTTTAGAGACTTGTTGTGAGTAGACAATATCATGATATGGGTCTTGGCTAATATGAAAAGTATCTCCAAGGACTTATTGTGAGTAGACCCTAAGTCATCCTAAGTCATTCTGAGAGTCATTTATAAAGGTATATTGGCATGATTATCATACCCAAATCATACAAATCTCTTTTATTTTCATTCTAAGGCTAGCGAGCCTTTGTCTTACGAGGCAAATTGCTCCTTGGAAGTAGCTTGCACAGACCACCCACCCCCAATAGTAATTGCTTCAAATATGTGGTGGCTACCACAAACACCCGATCGGCCATGCTTCCATCATCCCCATACTCATACTTGTCTTCTTTATGAACGATTAAGAGGAATATATATATGTATGTGTCTCTGATCAAGAACTTCTAGGGACTGGTCGTGAGAGGACACTGTCATGATATGGGTTCTACCTCCACCCACAAAGTATTTTTGTGAACTTGCTATGAGAGGACATTGTCATGATATGGGCCATTGATCCCCACAAATATATTTTGGGGTACTTTCTCTGAGAGGACATTCTCATGGTATGGGCTCTGGTTCCGCACAAATGCATTTTGAAGGACTTGTTGTGAGAGTACACTATCATGATATAGGGCCCATGTCCTCAGAAATGTATTTTAGGGAACTAGCTATTAGAGGAAACAATCATGACATGGGGCATGGGTCCTCTGAAATTCATTTTGGTGGGGATATATCAATATATTTATTTGACAATTCATAAAGTGAGGTGTGAAAGAAATTATGACATTGTCATGACATGGGGCATGGTTCCTCCCAAATCCTTTTTGGTTAGGATATATCTCATGGTCAAGAGCATGTTGCCATGAAATCTACTCCCTACTCCCTCACATATTCTCCCGAATAACACAAGGAAGCATAAAACATGTATAAAAGGTGGCCAACCAAGCATACACGTTGTAAATCACCATAGGAACTCATGGAGAAGCAAATTAACTAGCATATGATTTAATTAGGAGTTTGCATGAGTCGTTGCATGGGAGCTACTCTCCCATATAATTAGGGTCTACTCATACATGTTTAAGAAGCAAAAGCACATTATAGAAATGTCAGTGTTTTTCGTTATTAGAGAGAATAAAAACACAAGAGTAACCAAGAATGATGTGGAAGGAGTGAAAATCTAGCTTGAGGATGAAGTTCCACCTTTGTGGAAACCCCAACTTGAGCTATCTTCCCTCCCGAGAAGGTTGACAAAAGTAGGGAAGCTCTGCTACACCCTTGTGGAAGAAAAGGGAAGGAGATGATGGAGAAATGAGGGTTCTCTAACAAGAAACCTCCTCTTTTTCTCCAAATTATCCCCTCCTTTTCTCTGCAACCCCCCTATCACGAGTGATAGCCGCTCCAAGTGGATGCACTTGACTTTTTAAAATGAGGGGTGGTTTCTTTCAAAATCTGTATAAACTGATAAAGACACGGTGTGTGGCATGGTGCAACTTACACATCATGTCTTTTGATATGCAGTTTGGGGATGAAATTCCTCTGGAAACGTGTACGCCCGTGTGTTAAATAACACAATGTGTTCTTTGCTTTGCAATCCTTTTTGGAAAGTTACATGCCATATACAAATAAAGACACGACTTGTCTTGTGCTATTTCTTCAAGATCAACCCTGAATCAACTTCAAATCAATGGGGAATCCAACTAAGGTTAGATTTGAGAGGATATTGTCATGATACAAGTCATGACTCCTTCCGAACTCATTTCCAGAGACTTGATTTGAGAGGGTGTTGCCATGATATGTGATGTGGGTCTTGTAAATGTATTTTTAGGAACTTGTCGTGAGACGACATTGTCATGATATAGGTCGTGGCACCTCTCAAATGCATGTTTAGGGCTTGAACCTGGATCTCTCCATTCAGACTTGTTAACATTTTTCAACCAGTCATGTATCCTTTACTTCTTATGTATAATATATATTTATGACTGTCTACCCATATATATATATTCACTCACAAAAGGGTCTTGGAATAAAAAGGTGTGACAGGAAAAATTTTCTTAAAAGGGAAACAAATTTAACGAGTTTTTTGTCTTGTAGAAAAAAATATTTAGTGAGAAACTTTATTTTGTAGGGAAAAAGGTACGATGAAACATTATCTTGGAGGGGAAAGGTATCTTTGATGAAAAAAGTATGGCAGGAAATTTTATCTTGGAGAGAAAAACTTGTCTATGAGAGAAACATTATGCTGGAAAATTATTCTGTTAGAAGGGAGCTTTTTAACCAAAAAAATATTTTAGTATGTAATTGTGATTAACAAAATAAAACAAAAATTAAAAGGAGAAATTTTTTCTCGGAGAAATAAGATACATAGCAAAATAAGTTTTAGTGGGAAACCAAAATGTGTTGGCGAAAAAAAATCTTTAAAATGTGGCCTAGAGAAGGAAACTATATTGGAATTTTACTTTGCACATATGTCCATTTATTAGTGGAGATTTAACTTTTTTCAAAGATATTTTTTTCACCATCATTCACCATGTTTTTCCGTAAGGATAAAAATTGACCAAAATTCACCATGAATTTTTTTTTCTATTACTATCACCATGCTTACCAAACAATATTTTTTATTTCTTCATGATTTCTTTCTCCATGATTCACTGCCTACTAAAGACAGCTTTAATCAAATACATACAACCAAATTTATCATGGAAACATCACGGTACATTTATGTGATGTTATATATATAAGTACTTATTATTGTAAATACTTATTCCCGTAACTGTACAATTTCCTTTCATATTTCACCCCTTTTTAGTCAAATACCACTTCACACGTTTTGCTCCCCATCCCCAAATCTACCATCGCCCCAACCGTCTCTCCACTTCTATTGATCTTCCCTTCTATTCCTTGGCATCACTAATTGTTATAGATAGCGATCGATAGAGCAGAGTTCGACGGTCCATCTCATAGTCAAGGAGTCTGGCACCCCGTCTCAGAGTCCGGCACCCCGTCTCGGAGTCCGACACCCCGTCTTGTAGTCAAGGAGTCTGTCACCCTTCTAATAGACGACGAGTCTGACGTCGTGCTTGTAACCGAGACATTTCACGCCTCATCTTGCAAAAAACCAGTCTAACGGCCTCACCTAAAATCGAGGATTCTGATTCACTACTTGGAATCAACGAGCCCAACACCCCGATATCACTCCTTCATGTAATGATCCATGGATCCCCAGACCCAAGGTTTCTCATCAGTACTGATCTAGTAAGAAAAACCATAACGTAGGGTATTGGACAAGACCATTACTGTTAAAAGGAAGATCTAGACGTTAACAAGATGGTCCAACCTTCCAAGAGGCACCTTGCTCGACGACTATTGTTAGATCGTCAGTTCCTCTTTTGATTCTTACTCTTTATTCATTGATAATTATTCTTTTATTGACATATGTATCTCACACTATGCCTTTAGTTCTTCATTTGTTTATGAACAGAAGGTCTGTGCAAGATTTCTAATACATAATTTATTTTCTTTAACAACAAACAAGGTAACTCAGACCTCACAAGATTAATAGTTGTGTAATTTTTCAGTCAATCATTTTAGTAAAAAGTTCCAGAATGCTTCTTGGCATATTGATGTCTGCGGTGTCGTGTGCTCCCCCAAAGGTAACTTATAATAAGATATCCTCAATATTGTCCGTCTTATTAGGTCATCAATATATCTATCATGTATAACTTAGTAGGAACTGACAAAAACTGATTCATTACATAAAAATATACTCTGATACTCCATTCTTTATGTGGTGTATTTGCAGAGTGCTCAATATGCTACATTTGTTTGGTTGACTGACATATTTGCATGTAAAGAAGGCAGGTAATATCTTTTCTACACGTTTGCTTTTTATATAAACCCATCTTCGACCAGATGACAATGAACCTTGTCTCAATGGCCGACATTGAGTAGCTATTTTATTCATTGTTTTAATTTGCACGTATGAATTTTGGCCCTAGTAATTCTGAAATCCCTTAATTTTTGTTATCTCTAGTAATTTTCTAGTGATAAACCATTTGCGATCTCTTTCTATATCTAAGAGATCAACACTGACTTGTCTAGAAAATAGAAATAGCATTAGATGTCTGATTTCTGAAACTTTTTAGCCTAGGCTCCGATTGGTTTGTCGTAACTGGTCCGGAAAACTTATGAATTGGAGTTCTGCAAGCAATTTTTCATGATTGATTTAAAGTAGGTGTTATAACTCGAGTTACGTGACTTCCGCTGAGTTACATACTTATATACAAAATACAGTTCCTGAGTTCCCTCTAAAAAAGAGCAGAAAATGAGTTTTGGGACAACTAACAACATTTTTATACAATTATATTCTTCATTCGTCTTACGTGACATGTGTAAAATATTTATAACTAAAAATATTAGTGGTATGGATATAAACTCATTTCTAAAACCGTAAAAAATATGAAAAAATATCATACACTGTAATCGTGCTATGTAAAACATTATACACTATAACCACAATTATTAGTACGATTTAAAAAATAAAACATACAACATCATGAGAAAGAACACATCACATAATATGAAAATAATGTGATTTGTTTAACATATTTTTATTGTCCATGTTTAAACAATAAGATGTAAAAAATAATACTGAAATATAACCATACGCGAATAATATAGTAAAACTCTCTACAAACCTATAAAATAAAAATTCTACATTTTGTTAGATAATAATGGAGCAAAACATATATTTACAAGCACATGAAATGAATATATTATTATAATACTTTGTATATACAAAATGAAATAAAAATATTATGATGTAATTTTAATCATAATATTTTATTATAGTACCATAAGAAAATAATTTTAAAAGAGCAACATTTGCACCATAACTATTATGATTTAAGAATATCATAATTTTTCTATCATTTTTTAATATCTTTGCCATCCTTATTTATATCACACCCGAAACTTCAACAATATTTATAATGAGTTCCATATTTACACTCACAACAAACCAATCACATGGAAGTAAGTGAAACTTAAATTCTAGAAACCGAACTATAGCACCCAGAATGAGTTCCATGGAACTCTTGACTTACACCAAACCAATAGGAGCCCTAGATGAAGATTTGATTAATTTGGCTTATTTCCAGTGACTCTTGTTCACTTTTAAAACTCTTGGATCAATGATTCCTTCCAATGGGCCAATTTTTATAACCTGTATGTTGTGCACAAGGCCAAAAATGCACTAGAACTGTGTTCACATGAATCCAAAATTCACATAATATGAAATGATGACACTGTGGAGCTAAAATAATTTCATCTTCCCTACCTACTGAGGCAAAAAATAAAAAGCAAAGATAAAATTGACATCCCAGTGACATGTCTTTTAGATATGAACTTTGTTATCCATATGGAAGTAGTCACGCCATGCCTTCTAAATGAGAACTCAAGGGAGACTCAAGATCTCTTCTGAATAAGGACATCTCATTGTTCCTATGATCTGGTATGTAATGAGAGGATGCCTATGTTCATTGATTAGAATCACATAACCTCATTACTTACTGATGCGCAGTCTTATAAATAGTACTATTATTCTACAACTTTCCCTTAAATTTCGATGATAATCATGGCTGGATGTTATTGTTCACTTTCTTATTATAGAACTTTGATTTGTGAGTGAAAGATTTCAAGAAGCTTGTGGGGGTTGTCGCTACCCCCAACTTGTAGCTTCTCACCATCAAAATTAGATCATATTTTGATTCTATTTCTCGAATATGTTCATACATCAATTGAGAAATGAGCTACTATTTTTTTGGTTCTCTTTGTACTGCAAATAAGATCAAGTTTAGATGGTGATTGAAGTAAATTTTGCGTTCAAGAGTTGTTATGTCATTTCCTTATGTCAGATAGTCTTTTATTATATAGGTTGAATCACATAATAAAATTCGTTTTCTAATCTTTATGATAGATTACACTTATTCTTAGATAGAATTTTGATTCAGATATGGTTGTTGTGGCTTGTAGTACTAAAATGAAGCTACGAATGAGGAAATCCAGAATGAAGAATGCACACATGGAGACATCCAATTGCTATTTTTGTTGTGCAAAATTTCAAGAATAATGATTGGGTCGGGCATACTACAAACTCAAATGCTTCACTTAGCAGAGGTGTTGCTGCCACTCAAAGTTTCTGTTCGAAGATTCTGAATCAGTCTTTAATTAACATGAAGCAGTTAGAAGAGGCTCGAGCTTGAACTGTATGATGTCTGTGAAGGGAATATATAGTAAAACTATACTATGAACATAGGCAGTCCATAATATACCCTTTATCATGAGTTCTCTGTTATGTATGTATACAAAATGTTAGTTTGCATTGGAAATTTACTTGGTGGGTGTAAAAAAAATGAATTTATGCAATATATTATTTCAGAAAAGGTTTTGCTGTGACACAACTGTGAGTTTTTTAATGTTTTTTGCAATATTTATTGTTTGTTTTCTTATTTCATATAAATAGAATACTGACTTCAATTGTTGTTGAGAACAACATAGACGATGTGTGTGCTATGGATGATATACAAACCCATCAGCCTAATGCAGTACGTGAAATCCTTTGTTATATTCATTTATGTGTAAGGTGATGGTTTATCATGTCACCTAATGCTGATGGGCTAGTAGTTGTGATCCATGTATAGGTGACGTGCATTGTAAAGACCTACACAACCCATAGCTTACACATAAAAGATGACATACATTTATTTGATGATTGTCAACCATGTCACCTATTTGGAAAAAGGTGATGTCCTTGCATGTCACCTACAAGCAACATTTTAGTAGTGGGCGGGGAGTAGTGGCAACCCCATGGCTTGGGCTACATCAAGGACCAAATACATATCAACCTCCACTACTTGATTCTGGACTAGAATGTAAGAAGAAAGTTGTTGGCAGCATATACTTACGCTGACTAACCGATAAAATCGATGATGAGTCACCCGTTGGAGCATCGGCCACTACTACAAAACACTTCATCTATTACGTTCAAGTGTGTCACCTTTATCCTAATAGATGACATGATTGATTGTCATGTACCTAATACATATCATCTTTTATGTGTAAGCTTTGTGCTATGTAGGCTCTTCTAAAGCATGTCATCTAAAGCCAATTACAGGTTTGCTGGAAACTGTCAATAGATGACATCAAACACTATCATCGTCGCAAGTAAAAGCAATATCTATTGTTGTCACCTATGTAATAATTGATGATGACACTTGTTGTCACCTAATCGATATAATGTGTGTTGATGATCACATAAATTCTAGTTCAGAGTGGGTGTTTGATGATTAGGAAGATCATGATGTTGTACGTCCAGAACGTATCAACATTTTCATATATTGGTTGTATTTACTAATCATGATAGTATATATAGATATCATATTCTCATGGTAGAAAGAACCAAAGGAGCCAAAAAGAAAGGACTAAATAAATATATTATAAAAAATCAATGTATACATGACTCATACACATTCAACATTTGTTCCATGTTTCATGTCTCAAATGTACAACTACAACACCAATTCTCTCCACACTCCACACAATCAGACTAGGGAGAACTCCCACCAAACAAATTGATAAATGGCCTGACGGGGATCAATGTGTGTATCTTGAAACATTACAAGCTGATGTATCATGAGATGGAACGGTCTAGGATGAATGAGTTAAATTGGTTGGAGTTGAAAAGGCTGCAAAGTCCATGCTCTTTTTAGCTTCTGCGTCATCCTCCCTATTGGCAGCTCTCGGTGCCTGACCATATTCCATTGGAACCTGCTTCAGGCACAACACTGTTGGGGAGGGCAATGGCATCCCTACGCGTAAGATCAAGTACTCGGATGTATGCCCTGGTGACCATCACTGTCAACCCACGGCACGACCTTGTCACTATTTGCGGTGATAGGTCCATGAAGTGTTTGTTGTAAACATCTTTCTTCAACTTCATCAGACCATCAAGCTCCAGATGATCTGGTAATCCATCATCCATTCGCTCGTCCGAGTTCACGCTCCAAAGCATATGATACGAATCAAGTCTCTCATTCGGGACGTGGAACCACACGGTGAGGCGCCTCCCTGATCTGGAAAACCCCTTCTCTGCAGCGACGTTTCGTCGGAAGATGAAGTAGTCGTTGTCGATCATGTTGTGCCAGAAGCGAGCAACGACACGAAACTGCAGGAGGGAGGACACCGGCAGCAACTTCACGACTTCCTTGATCGACCTTTCCCAGCAACCCTTCCCATTGAGGCATGCAGTAGAAGCTGGCCTCCAAAGACATAGTACAAAATGTGCGGTTAACGACGACTACGGTGTAGATGTGTACATGGAGCCCTGTTCAGCAACCCAGGTCATATATGGACTACAAATGTTGTCTGAGCTTCCTCGATATGTGCTCATCAGGATGAATAAGTGCCCGTATTTGAACAACCACCTGATATGTGCTCCACACCTTTGCATCTGATAACTTCCTCCTCCCTGAGGGGATGATAATGTCGGTTCGACTGGAGATAAGAACTGCAATCATCAACAACAATGAAGGCTCTGCAACTGCCATTTCCACTAGAAGTGGAGAGGATCTGGGAAACGGCAGAAAGGGTGGTGTGAAGAACATGCATTGCAGTATGGGCAAAGAGAATCTTCTCTAGCTATTGATGAGCTTGTTAGGAATGCCCACCAATATGACTACTGAACTGGAAACACATATTGGTTAAGTGAAACAGTGATATATAGGGACTTGCCAACACAAGAGATAATTTTAGAGACGGAGCTTCAAAGTATATCCATACCTTGGCAACCTCCATTTTATAAGGATTTCCCTTGTAACCTGTAGAGCATTTGCACATATATATATATATATATCAAGGCTTTGGAATCAGAATCAAGGCATGTGATGTAGTCACTATTGAAGCGTAAGATGTCATGTTCTTGGCTAGTTGTTCACATTTCAACCCATCAACAATTGCCCAATCTATGTACAAACATCAATATAGTCCACAATGCCACACAACCAGACCACAGATAACTCCCACCAACCAAATTGAGAAACATTTCCTGGACACGTTCTTTAAACCCGCTCTTATCTTTATAAAGGTATGTTCCCGTTGCATGTAATTGAATAAATGCATCCACCAATGTCTTATCATCAATTTCACTCCATAAGAGATAAACCTGCATAGAAAATGGAATAAATTAGTCAATACAATTCTACAAATAAAAGGTGCAAAACATTATTTACTAATAATTCAAAATAATTCGATTAAGAATTATTTGAACAAAATATGATGCTAATCTAACAAATATACACATATTTTCCATTACCTACTAAATACAATCAAAGATATTATATCTATTATGATTTTTGTTTCTCGTGGCACAATATCATTGGAAAATATGGATATGATATGTTGCTACAAGGTATAGAATGATAACTTCAAGTTAATATATAAAAAATGAAAGATAAAATACTAGTTGCTTGTTGAAATGACTGGAAAGTAACAAAATGTTACAATTCATATTGTCTATAAACATATGTTATTCTTGCATCCTTAAATGGCTAGATGTATGATTCTAAGCATCCTAATTTAATGCTGATATATATATCACAAACAACACATCCATAAAGATTGAAAATATCATAGAACTTATTGTGTTTTAGACCGGAATAGTTGCCTTGCTATCCGTACACAACAACCCGGCTCTCTCCCAGGAAGAAGAGTTTCGTCAACGAAGATTGTATATTGGATTATTTCTCCCACTTGTTTCACCAATTAGAGGTTAGCTCCAATAAGATATATACTATTATATCTCATAAATCAACCACATTGAAAGAAATATAGAAGATGAATCCATTGAGGTTCTTTTTCAGCTAGTATAGCTACTGTCAAATGACAACTGTGACCATGTGGGCACAATGTATAAGGAAAGATTCATACCAAGAAGTATTGCAGGGTTCATTCAGTAGCCTAGTCTCTTCTGATTCTTGCCTAGTCGAGATCAAATCTTGTTGTAGCAAAGCATTTTGTGGATCCTTCCCCATGTCCACCAGCATCCTCAATGCCTTCAACAAACTACATGAAATGAAATATTAAATAGGATAGATTATAGTAATGGCAAAAATCTGGAACTAGCATCGATGAATGGAACCACTATGTGATCTTAACATCATATCAATCTGTTCGTGTGAGATGGGTGAGAGTTATTACTAGAAAAAGGACCAATTGTGAAGAATATATATATATATATATATATATATATATATATATATATATATATATATATATATATATATATATATATATATATTCAGGTACTGGGATGGAAACTACCTTATTCACTCTCAAATACCAAAAGAAATTCCAACAAACCACTATAAAAGACTTTATCTGCATTGAGTTTCTTAATTACCTGTACAAAACAAAGTATTTTTTTACGTATGTACAGAACGTAAGAAATGGCTGGTAAAGAAAGCAAGAAATGCATTTTGATGGATTCAACTTGCCTAAGAAGTAGACGTATTCAAGTCAATTGAAACCAAATCAATCAAAGGATTCACCATTAATTCTCCCACCCTAACTGTGGGTCTCCCAACCACATACATAATTAAAATAAAACAAACAAAGACATATAACATGATTAGCTTTTATTCTACATATATGACACATAAAAAAATAGATATTTTTATTTCATGCAAAATGCACACAGAAGTTCTGGAAATGTAACAAATAAATTAAATGGTACCAAGAACAAATTACTAAAATCTATCTATACATTATCTAAATGAATAGGAAATAAAGTGTTTTGTGTAAACAAAATACAAAGAAAAATTTAGATATGAAAAAGTCTTCCTAAGAAACTAATAACTAAATCTAAAACTCTAATGGGAAGTAGATCATTAATTTCTAATCACTCAGTTGATCCGTGCTTTCTGGTGGAGTGGATGATTGTAAAATGCGTGAAGACCGACCCTACAAAAGAAAAAAAATAAGCTACAAGTGTCCAATCCCTGTTATGTAATTTAGTCTTGCTTATAACTTAAGTAGAATAAGTAGAATAATCAACTTACCGCATTTTGAAGAACAACCTATCAGAGAGCATGCCTTCTTTCAACAAAATTCTTTTTTCCATTTCTTCTCTCCTAGTAGTACATACAAAAATAAATGTTAATAATTTCTGCCTAATGAAAATAAAGTATATGTGGTGTAAGTACCATACCAGTACAACTATTCTTAAATTAGCTTCAACAAGTTCTCTATTACTATCCTCTAGCTCCCTTTTGGTATCTTTCAGTTGTTGTTGAAGTTCTATAACAATGCCATGTAAAACTTCTTTTGCTTTCCGGTTTTTCATATCTCGACGAGATACGGTGGCACCAAAACCTCTTTCAAATCCTTCGAGCTATTTTCCAATCACTTCATCCAAAAATGATGAAAACTCTAATGGATCATGTGTCTAGTCTAGTCCCCGACTTATGCATTCATAAATAACTTTTTGTTGATGATCATTGGTAAATTTAAAAAGTTAGTGTAATTAAAAAAAACTATACAATAAATTAAAATAGTATATTTCACAACTTACAAGAATGTCTTTAGTGTACCTGTTGGGAAATTTTTGCTTCTTATCCAGATGGCCTGAGACGTATACCTCCAATGATGGATGCTCCTTTTTCTAAATATTTAGTACAAGATTAGAGAATAGACAATACTTTCTGGATAGCATGTAAGATAGAAACATCATTATAAATTGATTAATTATATAATCATACCTGTTTAAAGTGATGGCTTGCAAAAGAAATAGGTCCATGCGTATAGGTAGGCCTTACTATGCTTCAAATGCTCTTATTTTTAGCCGACAATTCCTGAAACAAGTATAATAGTTATGTCATATCAGATTTGATGATATATAGTATAATACAAAGTATTATCACCTTGTTCTTTTCATTGTTCCAGTATTGCAACAATTCTTTTATCTCTGCAAGTTGAGGCTTGTTCCTCTATAGTCTTATTTTCATCATAATATTTGCTCTTCAGGCTATATCTCCAAGTTCTCAGTTCTTGTTGCATGATTCTTTTACTAGCTATTACAACACCATCTAGAGGAGCCTGGGTCTCCACATCTTCCATTACAAATTCAAAATCATCCTACCAAAATTTTAAATAACAAAATTTCCATGTCATCAATACTTATATTATTCATTTACAAACACATGCACTTAAATTTAACTATAATGTTACATACCTTTAATTTCTCCATCACCTTCTCAAAACTTATTTGATGTTTTTGTCCCCAAATTTTAGCTATAGGTAATTGCTCCGCGCATCTAGCGTACAACCCCAACCATCCTGATAGTTTCTGACATTCATCACAAGCAGGTACACATAATTCTTTATCTACAATGCAAACCCATTTTTTTCCATCTTTTGGAGTGACTACATTGTAAGTGGTGCATCCTCTTGTATTCTTTTTAGCTTTATATGAAATTATAACCATTAAATATTAACTATAAAAATTTGTACTAAAATTTGTATGACATACAATACCTTTTTTGCATATTGGGTCATCTTGAATTTCTTCATTTACTCTCGTTTGGTCTTCTAGGTGCAACTCATCTTCAAGATGATCACCATTTTCTGTCATAATATAGAAATATGATTTGTTGTTAGAGCATTGTACCTAGTAAGGGTGATTATATGTGAAATTTTTAGTGTATTACCCGATAAATAGCCATCTAAAGTTCCATTATCATGTAAGTCATCACCATTATTGCCATCGTCTTCAACAGTAGTATCTACAAATAATTAGTGGGTTATGTAAAATTATCATAGTAGTAATAATAATGTAACTATATAAATTACCTGGAACACAAAACTCTAAAATTCTATGGATGGGCGAGTAATTCTCATCTAAAGTTTCATTGAAGTGGAAATCACCAACATTATCTTTATCACCTTCTACATTAATATCCAAATAACGAATATATTATGGATAATTATTATAGCTAGAATAATCTAACTAGAATTATTACCTGTGACAGTGGTATCCAAATTTTCTTGGATGTGAGCATCATCAAAATCTTCAAAGATTGAATATAATAATGAGATACACTAAGAGAAATTACTAGCATAGTATTATGTATAATAGATGCATAACTCACTTAAAGTTTCATCCCCATCGCTCATGTCAAAATCCATAGGTGATCCACACATTTCTTCATAGATTTCAGTATCTTCAGGTGTAATAGATATCCGCTTATTGCATCTCACATTTCTAGTGGATATAGTAATATTTTATCATTAGGGTGACAAAATATAAAATTAAATATTAAAAATGCTTACCTGAAAGTTCAGTCCTACGAGATGCATTATGATTTGGTGTACTAGAATCACAATGGACATATGTTCTCTTTAATTTTGGATCGATAGTTTTCTTGAGAGTACTTGATTCACCTTTTCTGCTCATAGACTTGTCTACATGAATTCAATCATTTCAAGGTAGTAAGAGATCAGTCATAAAGCAAAATTCTGCAATTCATATAGTAAATAATGTACTTCATACCATGATTTCGAGTTTTTTTAAATGCATCGCCAATTGGAATTTCTTCTTCCAAAATTTCTGAGTTTCTTGGTCTCTTCGTTTCAATATATTTATGGAAAAAAATGATACAAGATTGAGGCATTGGCGATATATACATAGGCAACTAAATTAATTAAGACTTACTTGATGTTATCTCACTCAAGCATTCCTTAAGTGGATTGTTATGGATGGGGACATGCTTTGCTTTGGCATTTGTATATGCATTTGTACTCTCTATCACTATGAAAAGTAGAAGGATTCATAATTGATAGTGTTTGCTAATAGAAGGGGGAAAAATCACATACACAAATATAACTTGTACCAGTTTCAGATCTATGACGGTGTTGTAAATTCTTACTTCCTCCAGTACTTTTGGTCGAGCCTAGATAAAGTGTGTTTGAAATCCATTCTAACTTTGTATCTACCTAATTACATTTTAACGTATAAATTAATTGGATATTGAAAATAATACCTCTGAAGTTGGTCCTTTGAAGTGGTGTGCTCCCTTGACTACCATGATTAGACACTACAATAAGATCATTACCATTTTGATAAATTTATCAAAAGTTACTACACAATAAAAAACACTAATGATTGGAAAAAAAACTAATGGTATGAATTACATTATTTGCATCTGGGTTCATGTTCAATTTCTTGACATGTTCTCATGTGGTCTTCTAGGTGCATGGCATTTTTAGCAATGGACTTTTTCTTCAAACTTGGCTGCACACTTTTCTTGAAAGTGTATGATTCACCTTTTTCATTTATAGATGCATCTATACAAATGCAATATTTCACATACCTAAGAGGACATGATGTTGGAAAATACAAAATATGATATTAATGTAGTAAAGAGTATACCACAATTTCTGACTGTTTTGAATACATTTGCAATAGGAATGCTATCATCCAAACAATCTGAGTTTGTTGGTCTTGTTGTTGATCCATCTAACCAAATATATACAATATTAACATAAACACATTAAATTAAATACCTTCAAACTAAATTGAGTTTATCTTACCCATACTTTCCTTAAGGATGGACGCAGATTTTCTTTTTGCAGCTGCAATTGAATTCGCATTGCTACTCACTTCCTTATTTGGATCCTTAAAGGTGGGTGCAGACTTTATGAGTGCTCTCTTCTTACTTCCATTAACCACTTCTAGTTTTGAAATTAACATAAAAGATAAAATATATGACAATTTCTGGCAAAAAAAGTGTATGCAAAAAATTAAAATAAAGTTTCACATACCTGCTTTTCTTGATGCAAGATTGGTGCCCTGATTTTCCATCTCCATGATCTGATTAACAGACTTGAACATAGATTTAGGTGGCATGACTCTGGAAAAAAATGATTGTATTAAATCTTAGTTAGATGTCTGAAGTGAAATATTAGACAGTCCTACAAAAACCAATCATAAATATTAACAAAAGACTTCCATTGATTATACCTCTACTCTCCTTTTCTTTTTAGGTTGTAAAATTTCACCGATTACACTTTTAGAAACTTTACAAGATTTAGATATATTAGACCTAGTCCATTCGACATCAGGAACATCATTCAACCCAGAACTAATTGAAGGCTCATGATATTTACCTAAGTGATCATCTTTTTGTTCAACAATGAGATCATGATCTACATATACATTTTTAGGTTTCCAGTGGCATACAATACTCCAATGTCCATCTATAGGATCTCTTGAGTAAAAGACTTGTTCAGCTTGTTCTGGGTATATAAATGGTTCATCTTCAAACCTTCACTTACTCGTGTTAACATGTGCAATGTTAAGATCATCAACTGATAACCCTTCCTCATCGACATTGAACTAGGAGTATTTAAACAGAAAATAAGGATTCATTCCATGGTAGAGAATCTCAAAGATGTCATCTAGAAGTCCATAATATACTTCACCATCAGGGCCTATTGTGGCGATACCACTATTCTGTGTTACTCGATCTTTATCAACATCTTGACGCTCAAATTTGTGTCCATTCACAAAGTAACCTTTATAAGAATATATTCCTATCTTAGGTCCTTGAGACAGATATTGGATAGGCTTGAGAAGTTCATCAAATTCTTGTAAGGAAGCAACCTAGTTAGAAAAGAAATATGGATGAAATTAAGAAATAAGATAGGATAAAAACATTATGTTAAATCAAATAGTTGTATTTCCTTATATGATCTTCAAACCAATTTAAAAATGATTTGTGGTGGTGTGACTGTAAGGTGAAATCATCCCAACTAGGGTATTGCCATCTTAAGATATCCTGATGCTTCCTGTATTTATGTATGTCACAAATAAATTTTGTTAGACAATTTTCAAAAATATTTTATAATTAATAAATTGTTACTTACTTCACATAAGGTTGAACTTCCTCAGTATTGAGCAATATGAAACATGTAGCTTGATGTAGTTCTTCGACATATATGTTCACTATAGAATGAGAGCCAAGTGGACCATCGAGATACCTTACATGTCTATGTAGCTTGGTTTCCACATCATGCAGATACCTATCACAGAATATGCTTGCTTCCTCCATTAAATATCCTTCAAGAATAGAACAGTCTGGTCTACTCTTATTACGAATGTAATTCTTTAGTGTGTGTAGATATCTCTCAATGGGATACATCCACCTAAATTTAACCGGTCCAACAAGTTTTGCTTCTGTTGCTAGATGCACAGCTAAATGGACCATGACATCAAAGAATGCAGGAGGAAAAATCTTTTCTAATTTGCACATTATTATAGGAATTTTCTGCTCCAACTCTTCCATCTTCTCAATAGTAATGACCCTTGCACTTAGTTCTTTGAAAAAAACACAGAATTCCGTTAGAACTTTTCTGACAGGTTTTGTTAATGCCTTTATCACAGCTACTGGAAGGAGATGGGGTAGCAATATGTGGTAATCATGACTCTTCATACCAATTAACTTCCTTTCTTGTAGTTGAACCATATGGGAGAAGTTTGATGAAAATCCTTCAGGGAGTTTAATGTCCTTTAATACAGACAAAAAGTTTTCCTTTTCTTCATTTGTCATACTGTATATTGTATGAGGAAGATCCCTAATATTATTTGATTTTGAAAGTTTAGGCCACAATGATTTATGTATTCGCAAGTGTTGCAAATCCAATCGGGCTTTAATATTGTCCTTGTTTTTACCATCCTTTTGAAGTAACCACGCCAAAATATTTTCACTCATATTTTTTTCTATGTGTATAACGTCTAGATTGTATCGAACCAGCAATGAGCTCCAATAAGGGAGCTAAAAAAATACTTCTCTTTTTCCACCCCTCAGGTAGTTCATGTTGGTCATGTGAATTATTACCTGAAACCTTTCCAAAGACAACATTATCATAATCTTTCCACAAGTGTTCAATTTGTTTCCCATCTACATGTTGAGGTGCGGGTTCATGTTCTTCAACTCCATTGAAGCTTTTTTTATCAACACGCCATGGGTGGTTGATTGGTAAAAAATGTCGATGTCTTAGATAGACACATTTATTATTGTATGGAAGGTAAATAGAACCATGATCAGTTTGACAATACGGACAAGCCTTGTAGCCTTTTGTACTCCAACCAGACAACATACTATATGCAAGAAAGTCGCTAATGGTCCATAGAAGCATTGCTCGCATGCTAAATACCTCACCTAGTTTAGCATCAAAAGTGTTCACTCCAACCCACAACATCTTCAATTCATCAATCAATGGTTGGAGATAAACATCAATATTGTTTCCTAGTGATTTTGGGCCATCAATAAGAAGTGACATCATTAAGAAAGATTGATGCATAGTGAGCCAGGGAGGAAGATTACAACAAATTAAGATGACGGGCCAAATACTTCTACTACTCCCCATTGCAATATTTTTTTAAGCGACCTCCACCATGCATTAACTCAAGGGCGGGTACAAATTATTTGTCAAACCTTTCTCTCCTCCCGCACAGACCCAAGGGGGAGCTTGAGGATGACATTCGCTAAGGTACATAAATGCTAACTCTTGTGGACAAGTAGCAAGTCTAATGTTGGGAGCTGGTTTCTTGAGGAACCATTTTGCCTGGGTATCAGCAAGGTGATTGAAGTCCCTAGCACAATGGATTATCCTGTAGCCATGGGTGGCTCTCTGTTTGTGTGCTACTACCGCTGTCAAGCTTGATAAATAAGTTGGTGGCTCTGTGTCCCTATGGAGGAATTTAACAGACAGTTGAGAGTCAGAGAGGATGCACGTCGACGTGCTCCCTCGTTCGATCAACACATTTAACCTGGACAAGATAGCCTGCGTCTCCCCCTCCAAGGGGTCACTGCCTGGAATTTTCCGAGTGCCGCCATTGATCCACATGCCCTGGTAGTTCCGCAGGACCCAGCTAGTACAGATGACTCCTTTGCCTTCATCCACCACCACATCAACATTGAGCTACTCGTCATATCTGGGACACAATAGCTCAGGCTTCGGCCTTGGATGCTGCGTACCATCCTGCTGTCGGCGCTTGACAGAAGCTTCTGAGTGGGACTGAACCTCGCTATGGATTCTTGTTACTATCACGTCAACCGGTGTGTTGCGATCTTCAAAGACGAAGCCGTTCCGATTCTTCCACAACATCCAGCAGGTAGTAAGAAAGGTTCTTCCACAACATCCAGGATGGGAGGAAACCACACATGGATAACAAAGGTCACAAGCGTCCTTATGTTTAGGGTTTGCATCCACATGAGCATGCTTAGACCTAACAAGCTACTAAGGTATAGTAAAACACTTACCAAAGCATGCTAGGTCACACTTGTTCTCATCCTCAACATTAGACCAACTTAGTTGTGAGGGGTTCGTGAAACATACCCTTACCTTAAGGGGTTTCCTTTAGCTCTACACATTAAGAGTACCATGCTCGAAACTACAGAGACTCAAATCTCACCATGAGCATTGGATACACTGCTTCCCCTCTTAGGCCTAGGAACCCTATGTTCACCTTTGGGTATCCAACTGCATGCTCAATCTCTTAACCACGAATCAAGCATGTCCAAGATATGTCATGTACTTCCATGATCCTTCTACTCGAGCAACACTTCAGACTTGATTCCTCTTCCAGGACAACCAGCTAGGTATATAGCCTCACAACCGGTTACTCAAACCTCCTCAGGGTCTAAAGCACTCTTTATCTCATCCAGTAGGTAATCACTTATACCATAGGTATCAGGAGCATCATCCTCCCTCTAAGGTTTGGTTCCTCTAATGGCAACCAAGATATCATCAGTCTTTAGGGATCAAACATAAGGCAACCACTATCATCCACTTCGGTTGCATCATTCTCGACTCCCCACTATTCCTCATGTCTCGAAATCTAAGCTTCCAACCTTCTTGCTTGAGTCATGCTTTTTCTCTCTAGAGCTAACTCCACATCCAACCTTACTACTAGAGGTCCTCTCTCCATGAAGGATCAAGCTCACAGGCATACCTCTACGTGGGTGAAGCCTATACTCAACTCATGTTTGGCTCAAGAGCATCCATAGCCCTTTCATAAGCCATCCATCATGTTCTTTTAACCATGATTTCATCAAGTTATACCCTACTTTCCTAAGCTCATAGGGTAACTATAGGTTCTCCTCTAACCTCATCCACAAAGGAGATATCCTTCACTATGGCATGCACGACCCTCTCTAGGGTTGGGTGGCCAAAGGTACTAGGGCATCCCAAAGGCATGTCCAACCAAACACTCAGTCAACCATGACATCTAACTCATCATGTCATCTTCCTCTCTAACCTTCACTTAGGGTTACGGTTAACATCATCCTCAAAGGATGTGCTAGGTCTCTACTTTTAATGGAGATCTCTACCTCCAAGACTAACTCTCTCTACTCATCCTCCTGACAAGAAGGTCTAGACTTAGGTCTCTCCTGAGGGCAATGACAACTCATGTCATACGACCTAAGCATGTATCTATTCCTTTACGCTTACTCTATTAAGCTTATGTCCATGACATCTTACTTACATGCTTTTTATTAATTTGGTGGAGGATTCCTTAATCCTTATCAACCTTACCCATACCTCAAGAGGGTGAGGAGAAGAGAGGAAACCCTAATCCTTAAGGTCCTTAATAGAATTTGAGTTGAGAAGGGATGAACAAGATGAGAGAGTCCTAAAGGTATCTTATTTAGAATCATACCCTAAGACTTTGGCCAGACAGTCACACAGATCTGGGAGTCCTCGTATTCTGACTAGCGGTGCGGAGGAAAATATTGCCAGCCCCCGGTCGTGATCCTTTTCTAGACACCTTTATCTTTTGGATAATCCTCTAATAACTCCCTTGGGTTCTACAGAATTTGTAAATTTTAATAATTATTAAAGATTAAGTTAGGAACCTTCGTTCTGATACCAATTGTAACGACCCCGACTCCCGGTAAACCCCAATTAAGGGAGACCAAAAGGTCAGAGCCATTAACCAATAACCCAGATCAAAGGTTTGACAAATAATCAATAACAATTAATAAACTTTACCAACTAAACTGAAAATGGTATAAAATAAAACTTTTCTTACCTTGGAAAAACTGGGATTTCTAAACATCTATCCATGAAGAAGCTAATCTAACTAATCCTCCTGTGCACGCTATTTTTCATTTAATTCCATGTATGCCACTTTACTGTTTGTTCTTTTCATTTGTACCTAAAACGCCGACAAAAAAAATGTCGGTCAGCAAGAAGCTAGTATGTGGGGGAAACAATAATCGTGCAACTATAATAACAATGTAGTCAACCAAAAATATCATTTAACATCCAAGATTACGTTTTAAGAAATACTACTCAATCCTTGCCTATCCCCTATCTCTGTATCATCCCTGCAGTGGATATGGATACTACCTCTCTTATATGGTAGATCCTTACCCCCATGGTCCTACCACACAAGTAGCCAATTCCTAGGGTTATGGAGTCGCATGGCCCTACCCAAAGGTAGCCCAATCCCTGACTCATGATGACTTGATGGTCCTACACCATTGGTAGCCATTTACTAAGTCATTTAATGACCTGATGGACCTACCCCATTGGTAGCCATTTACTAGGTCAATCTATAAAGCTACAAAGGGGACTATGATCTGAGCTAGTAGGCACATCTCTTATGTGATAGTCATATTCACATTATAATTTGCATGAATTAAATTCATCCAACCATTAATTCAAGCCACGATGTAAACATCGATAAAATCCTCAGCAAACTAATGCGAGATAATCATAAGTGTAACCACATACATGTACATGCAGATTCAGGTGCAGGAATAATCCAAACAACAATGGGTAAGCAAGCATTCAATAAGATCCTGAAACAATTATATAATTTCCTTTTATTACTCATGTCATTAAGATCTATTAAATCTAGTTCGCTTCCTAGGGTTTCTAGTCCACTTTTAGGGTTTCCATTGCAATTATGGTTTCCCTTCATCTTTTACTATTTTAAACCCTAATTTAATACAATTGATCACAAACCCTAATTATCTCAACATCAAATCCTTAATTTCGGATTTAAGGCATAATTAACCATTATATAAGTCCATTAAGCCTCTTTTACATTAAAGCTACAATTTTCATCCTTTTAATATATAACAAGATCATTATGCTCATTTATCGTCAGTTCATAGTTCATTATGATTGAATTCACATGCGAACTCTATTTGTCATTAATTTCATCTTGATTCATTCAGAAACCCTAATTTCTATATTAAGATTATTTATCCACAAATTAGGAACTTTAATGCTCGCAATAGCTTTTAACCATGAAAACTCAGTTCTATACATGAAATCGAATAATTAAAGCCATTAGTAGTCCTAATTACCAACATTAGGGTTTCAAGGCCCATTAAAGTATATTCATGCACATGAAACTCTAAATTAACTAATTTCATGCAAAATTCATCTTTTTCAATCTTAATGTATCTTTTTATGATTAAGAGGTTAATATCAACTTTAACCTTCAAATAAACCCTACTAATCACATTAATCATATCAAAATAGGGTTTCTTAACCTTTACTCCATTAAAGTTGATAATTTACACTACTTTTTGAATTGCAATTTGAATCAGACTTCAATTATATTTTTAATGGATTCCCCTCGATTTTCTGAGAAACTTTCATATTTTATGCATATCTATCCGAGCTATGGATATTTAGTTACGGTTTTTGTATGATTTCACTAACCAGAGCCAATCACAGAGTGCCATGTCACCTTGGTCCATGCAACGCGGCTTGTTGGAGGTTATAACCAAGTTACCATTATGCCCCTGGTGTGGAAACTCGCTTCTTGTATCTTGGAGGGGTAGCTTGGTCCATCTGACCTTTGGGTCGTCTTCTACCCAGCGCAACCCTGCGCTGCCGCGAACTGCAGCGCTTCGCGGTCATCTCCCTCCGCCTTCAAGCCCAAAACTCACCGGCACCTATCCTTGTGACTCCGCCGCTCCCATCTGCATCCATCAAGGTCTCTTGTCCAGAGCGTAACGGCCAAGGACATGATCTTTAAGGCTGCGAACTGCAGTTCTCCGCAGACGAGCTGCTGGTGACCAAGGTGTTGGTTTCACACGAAAAAGGTCAACGTAGTCATGCAGATTGAAGGGGAAACGTTTGGACTTCCTTCAAGCGCCCTCTGTGGCACCAGGGATGGAGTTAAGCTCAAGGTTAGGGTTTGTACAATGAAGAACAAGAAGAAGATGGGGAAGAGATTTGGAGACGTGGGATCTCTCTAGAACTTGAACTAGAGGGGCTACCCTTTATATAGGGGTGAGGAAAGGAGCCTTAGGTCGAATATACATGAATCAAGAAGTCCCTTTCCAAGTAGGAAATCAATTCCTTCAATGAGAAGTATATTCTCTCTCTCCTCTCTATCCTTTGGATATTTCATATTACTTGGTTATATAGGAATACGAAAATTCCTTCCCTTATTCTCTTTAGTCTTTTCTTTTAATCCAATGATCACGAAATTATATTCTCCTCAAATAGGAAATACTTCTTTTTAACAAAACCACATAATTCCATTAATTATGTATTCCCATTATCCTTTTATTTTGCAATTTTTGGTATTTTCTCTTTCTTTTCTCCATTGGTGATCCTTGGACCCCAAAAAGCTCAAATAATTCGAAATTTCTTTTTAAGGAATACTCATTATCTTTCTACATGCATCAATATGCATTATTCTTCTTTATCATGTATATTTCTTATTAAAATATCTCTTTTTGAGAATTTCCCTTTATTTCTCTTTTATTTTCCTCATTGGTATTCCTTTTAACATTATTAATCCTTGGGATACGAAATTCCACCAAGGATAACTCAATGATACCTCTTTTCACTTGTTTTCCATATTTTTCCATTATTTTCAATTTCTTTATTAACAAGGAAATACTCGTTTGCTCTTTTCTTTTCTTATTGCACTTTCTATGCAGCTTTGGACTCCTTGGAACCCAAGGAACCCAAGAGGCACGAAATCCCTCTTTGGATTTGCCTTATTGACGTATCCATCTCATTCTTTTCTCAAAAACTCAATCATTCATTTATTAATTTAATGGTTGAATTTCCTTTCTTCATTTCCTTGTTATTAGGCCTAATAGCCAATAAAGCCCACAACACAATCATCAAGGCTATTGTAAATGAAATCCATTTATTCAAAATAGATTATTTCATTATTCGTTCAAATATCTTTAATATGAGAAATTACATTTGTCACCAAAGGAACCCAAAATTTGGGGTTGTAACACCTTCATTGTTGATGAAAGCAGGAAAGCACGGACACATAATAGCATTGTGAGCACAACAATAAATGATGCCATTATGGGTATAGTAAATATGGTCAATGTGCAATTCACAAAATCTTACAGGTCACATGCATCCGGTTAAGCATTATAATAAAGTATTCATGGCAGGATGAATACTTTCAATTGATAGTTATTTTTGCACTGGAATACATCTTCAAATATGGGGAAGCCTTGCAGAAAGCATAAGGAAAACTAATGCATTAGGATATTGAATCCACTGAAAATAAGATCCACATAAGAAAGGAAGGTAACAAAATTACTTGGAACACTTACAAAGACTTATGGAGGAGGCATATACCACCATATCCAAAATAATTCAGAACATTATTATGTCCAAAAAATTGAAAATTCGCTCAAAACCCAACGCCCAGCCCAATCCATTGTGCCTGCAATGTATTTCAAGTTCAACAAGTGAAAGATTTAGTAGTTCTCCCATTGCATCTTACCTACCAATGGCTAGAGTAGTATCTTGACTGTCTCTTTTACCCACATCATCCTCAAATTTCTTGTTTTCATTATCAATCCCATCATCATTTATAGAATGAAAAGAAGCAACATCAGAATTTCCTGATTTCAGAAAAGTTCATAACAAGTATACATATGTACCAGAAAAAAAGGAACCAATTCACCCATTCTTGGAGAAGTTTGGGAACACACTACTACAATGATTATCCCATATACCAGTGGTTCAGTTAACCTTCAAAAAATAAGTATTAACTTTAGGGCCTTTATCAAAATCCCTCCAGTTGTGAAGAATGTCAAAAAAAAGTTTAAGTATTGCAACCTTTTTTGATACTAGAGTGTCTTTGAGTGTCTACGATTCAATGCACTTCAACAACCTACATAAATTGGTCAACTATCACAATATAGTAGATTTCCTGAAGTAGAGATGGATATATAAAAACCTAGTGATAGAGAATCAAAGAGCATGGATATAGCTAATAAAAGTGACAAATTCTAGTATGAAATAACATTTCATTGGGATCAAATAGTGATAAGGAATCATATATACTATTGCCCATCAAACAAAACTTGAGATAGGTACATTCGATATAACCTTCAACTTCCATGTTATGAGAATTTACAATTTTATAACTAGTTCTCATCAACCTACATCCAGACGCCAACCATCATTTACCCATGGGCCTCAGACTGACAATGTGTGCAACAATGCCCTTATGGCCACATTATTTTGTAATAATATTGCAATTGAAATGTTCCATTTAAATATAGGTTTTCTTTGGTAGCCACCCCCCATCAATAGAACAATGTTTGTTATCATAACAAGCTGTGATTTTAGGTTTAGAAGAAATAACCTGACTAACAATATTCCATTCTTTTTCAACTAAAATTTCACATGTAGCCCCAAGATCTGATAGGTTAATGATTCCACACACATAAAAAATCCTTACTTAAATGAGACTAATGTCAAACTTATAATGCATCACTTTATTTTTCCTTGACATTGCTGACTATCTATCTGGTTGTACTAAAGCATATAGGGGTAAGGAGAGAAAAGGAAGGATTGAGAAGGATGGGAACATATTGTTGTGAACCCTGTAGGGGATGAGGTGATTTCAAGTAAATAAGAGGAGGGTCTAATAGCCACACCCTATAGAAGATGAGTAATACTTGGAACAATAATTAATAGTGACACATCAACCTTCAACAAAGCATGAAAGGTCTACCCACCTTCATTAGGTCGTTAATCCCTACTGAGATGGGTTGGAATGACTGCATACCCTCAGAACAGGAAGTTCAAACATGATACTAAAGAGAAAGAATACATGGAGGATTCTAGGGAACATGGATCAAAATGATACCTAAAAAGCATCAACACTATCCAACACTATAACTAGGAGAAGATTGGAGAAGATAACCCAAACAAACATAATCACATAATAGCTAGGTAAGAGCATGATTGGGTCTTAATTGAATAAGCGTGTATCAGGTTTTGAGTATATCACATCTGATCCTGGATTCTAGAAATTTGAGCCAATGCTCTCTGGCCATGAAGACTTTAAATCCACAATATCTATTATAGCTCCAGAAATATGAAAAGGCATACATTTTAATCTAAAACTAGTAAGCGTTGTGAAAAAGAAGACAACTACAAATCTAGGATAGCTATTGAGTGTGCAAGCATTTAAATTAAATTAACAAACCGTCTGACTATTTGATAGGTTCAAACCACCTTTACCAAGAATTTTATTAGTTGCACTGGTAGGAATCACCAATTCATATGGTGGCAACCTTAACAAGCATATGAGCATGAGCAAAATAGGCAAAGACTTACCTCACGTAAGGTGAAGCATAAGAATAAATATAGATAAAAAGATTGGCCAAATTTCATTGTTGAGCGATCAGAAACTGTTAGTTTCAACCAACAAAAATATTTCGAAGCTTAAACAGTCAACTTTTCATATCAGCAAGAAACTGTGAAATTCTTTCTGTAAAGAAAGAATTTTTTTTATTAAATGAGGATTGGTATTTGATGTTTATTCAAACTCATATGGAGTTCCGACAGATGTATCCTTGATAATGACTCCATATCTGACTGAGATAAGTGGGCATGACCACCAAAAAATAGCAGTGAGTTAGTTACTTCAATGTTGAAAAACAAACAAATATAATAGTGACTAATACCTATGAGCATTCTGGAGTCAAGAATACCAACAATATAATATAAAACAAACACGTTCATATATGCATAACTAAAGGTTCGTACTGGCTACAAACATTTTTTTTACAGAATATGAAAGAGTAGTGCATAAATAAGAATCTAAAGCTGGCTTGTCTCCCGTAGATATATATACATAAATTGGCCAGGGGAGGATATAACTTTATTGAGTTATTAAAAATGTATATGTCTATGTGACATGCATTAGAACAAAAACATAGTATATATGAAGGAATTTATTTAAATGAGTCAAGCTAGTATTAGATTGAGGCTATAGTTAACATTTCATGACATTGTAATGCCTTCATTTGAGAACTTCCTATAGTCTATTTCTAGGAATGATGGGCCACATTTCTCACCATTATTTGACCAAGAACACAGTTACTTCCACCAAATAGCAATGGAAAGAGAACTTAACAGGTCTTATAGAAAAAATAAGTAATACTGAATTAAAGCACAAGAGGGAAGCTAAAACCTTGTAATTTCACGGGTGACTAGGCAGCTAAGATGACCTATACAGATCTGGCAGTGTGTATTGATGACAAGAGGGCCAGCTAAAACCTTGCAATTTTCAAAGTTCAGAAACCCAAGAACACGACCCTTCGGCGCCCCCTAAAGAATCATGCAGCCATCTTCAGAAGGAGAAACACAACAAACAAAAGGATTTTCATGGAAGTAAGAAAGGTCATTAGGGACCAGAGTGACAAACTCAAACCTGATTAAGGCATAGCTCTTCAGAAGGAGTATGTATCTTTCTCAAAAAAACTAGACATTTGTAAGCCCCTTACCAAGGGACCAGAGTGACAAACTCAAAAATGATTAAGGTATAGCTCTTCAGGAGTTTGTATCTTTCTCAACAAAACCAAACATCCGCAAGCCCCTTTCGATCTAATCTGAGCTGGCAAAGATCTAAAATTTCAGATTCAGATTTGGGTACAAACCAGAAAGAGTCTGAAAGCTCATCTAAGGCCAGTAAAATAGAAAATAGTAGAGGAATCAACAACAGATATCACCAAGAATCACAATAGTAATAACCAACAAGAGCTCTGAACAAGCAAGCATCTACTTTAGTGACCCCTTGACCTATTTAATCAATAACTATGTAAGTAAGATCGATATTACCAAATATGTCAAGGAGATACTCCAACTAAACATGCCCTGGTTAGATTATGAAAAATTAATATAACAAGAGTTTGAGAATGGAAAATTGTAATCTCCTATTTCAGGGCTTGTTTCTAAAGCTTTTCAATCATTTCAAGACATTCACCAGTCAAATTGACTCAACTTAATGGCTTATTTGATTCAAATATTTCTAGTTGACACCCCTTGTTGATGCTAAGGTTGTGGTAGGACATTCCACCTATACTAACAGTCTTGTAGGAATGGTTGTGGCTCTTGACTGCAACAACCACTTGTCCATTTGGAAGGTGAATGACATCATACTATCGTTTCTAATTGCATGAGATAAAGACTCGAGAAAATAGAGAGGGCCCAGTACAGGTCAATGATGTTATGCATTTAATCTATCTTGGTGGATTATTTCAAAACAAAAAAAGGTTCAGTAAACTCTTTGTTCAACCTGAATCATAAGAAGGAAAATTCACCAAAACTTAATAAGTAATAGGGAATCACCAAACGAAATCAGAGTCACTGAATCAAGAAGCACAAATTGTCACTGTATTATGAGAACATCTTGTATAATACATACTTCATACATAAAGAACTTAACAATCTGATTCTTGTGTCCCACTTGAGGCTAAAACTTTAAAATAAAATTTATTTGGTGCAATGGAAAATGTATATAGCAATAGCATCAAATTTATAGTATACCACAACTATTGAGATTCTGTCAAACCTTTTATTGTGCATCAACTCTTTCATGTATAATTCAAGTTTCCTTAAGATGAGAAACACAAGGAGTGCCATGTTCAGCATGTTCTATTTCCATGTTTGCTTATTTTGCCATACCACCATAATTAAGTTAGTAAATTGAGTGTTGGGCACTCCCACAAAGAAACATGAGGGAATAAAAATGCATGTGGCATGGGAAGGATATTTAATCTGGAATGACATTGTTTGTTGATTTTCAACTTCACTACCTACTATTGCCAAAAAGTGATAGCCTTTCATTGACTGTCCCACATTTTACAATCACTCCTAATCTATAAACCTACGAGAAAGCTCACACATGAAGCTATTAACCCCTAGCATGATTTATTTCAAATCTTACCAGCAACGTAATGAACTGACATGTAATAATGGTTCGCCCACCACATGAGATGAGTCACCATGAAATTAAAACTAAGAGCAAAGTATCGCTACACAATTTGATATGGCCTTAGAATTTTCATAAATGATACATTTTCAAATCCTTATGTTACTAAAGAAAGTTAGTGCAATGAAGTTCCACGATAGAAGCATTAAGAGAGAAATAACTTATATCAGGAAAACCAAATAATAAATCATTCTTTGCCATAAAAGAGGTATAAATGTTAACCAATAGTATAGAATATGCATATCACAGTCTTATGTAGCAAGAGAAATGGAAAACAATGTTGTAATGGTGGTTCAGATGGCAATCCTTTCTATATCAAATGAATTGACAAGCTTTACATCAAACAAAAACTTTATTCTAAGCCTATAGAAAAGGGAAAAAATAGCATCTAGAGAATTCTGAAGGAACTTTTATTGTTTGCATCGCTTGCCTCACTCCAAGCATTTTACCTACAATAACAAAAATAATTATCTAAAACCATTATATAGACATGTTACACTTATAGCACATTTAAAAAAAATTACCGAACAATGAGTAGCTTCTTTGGCCAAGCTATTATTGACCCAATTGCATCTTCAATGATTTGATAATTGTCAAATGGTCTAACCAGTTGCTCTTCAAGTTTAATTGCCACACCAATGCAAATAATAGCAAATGCAGACCCTAACTTTCCTCCTCCTATTACAAGGTCATGATTCATGCCTATCACTTGTCCTTGAGCTACAATTGATGTTCCATTATCGAAACTTAACAACCTCATGACCTATACATTATATGAATTATAATGTAAAATTTTACATATCAAGAATCAAAGTTATTATGAGTTCTTTTTGTTTAGTAACATGTCTTTCTGTAATGGTGGTTCCGCTACATGACTTTTGTGACATGGGTGTTCCTTCATTCTTGGTTGTTTCCATATTCTACAGTACAAAACACTTATCAAATTAATAAAATCATAACTTATAATTATTACTAAAAAATTGAATAATTACTTGATTTGCTTGAAATGGAACACTCCCCTTGAATTTCCCAAAATTATTGCTTCGAGATGTTCTTGTCTTTTTTTTAGATCTGACAATTCTATTTTTTTTACTCGCAAATGTGTTGTAGGTCTTTGACTATACCTTCAAAACCCTCCACATATGCCTGACTAAACTCATTAGTCTCATGGTTCACACGAGCCTTCTTTGCACCCAATATTTGATCAGCAATTTCATCTTTATCAAGATTTGCATCATTATTTTCAACTGCTGATTGTAACTTGTCCTACAACAGTAACCATAATGATGATAAAAAAAATTGAGCAAATAAAGTCAAATATGTCATGAATAATTTTATACTTACAATTAGTTCAGCTGATTTTGCATCTACAGGAGTATCGTCCTTCTTCTTATGGGTAGCAACAAACAACTGCAATCGACTAACGGGACCCCCTTTATTCTTTTGTTGCAACTATTATTAACACACAAATAAAGTATAAGTAGAGTGTGAATGTGTTATGATATTATTATCATTATTTGGCAACTCACTCACATTCGCTCTCACACAAGCATAGGGCATCGACCCCGATATATGTCGTGTGGTAACAAACTTTCTACTCATACTATTCTTTTCATTTCGTAACTACAATTCATGAACATTAATCTTATCACCAATGAAAACTAAGAGAAGACATAATATATAACTAATTATCTTACCTTTCCGTCATTAGAGTCCTAGAAATTCACAAGAAAAGCCCACTACAATGGGTCAACAGGGGAAGGACAATCATTAAGTCTGTCTGTTTTGTCTTTGGGGTGCATGTAATTTTTTCTTTTGATTTCAGATTTGAAGTTTCTCCAACAATCCCTAATTGTGCGTAGAACTGATTTCTTTCCATTTGGGTCAATAGTAAATTTCTTCTGTTAAATGAATATAACAAATGTACACTTCAATAACATTTTACTAAAATATATTACCAAGACATAATTCCATATTTCAGTTTTCTTTCCAGCTGGTACTTGTCCCCAATCCAAGTAATCCAAGGGTGCCAGTTGTGAATTTCTAGCAATTGTTCCCAAAAAAGAAGACAAGTCATTTTGATGAGGTCTAATTGGTTCTCCATTTTCATCCAATGTGATTGGTAATTTTGCATCCCCTGTCTTACTCCATAATCGAAGACACTTAGAATAGCCTCATTTTTTATTATAAACAACACCACCTAAAAATTTAAAACAATATGAGGCAATTATTTTTAAAATATACATATAAATGCTAAAATATGAGGTAATAGCTAATTGGTGTAAATTGTTGATTAGAAACTTATGTACCTTCATCATGATTAGCAGTAGTTTCTTCATTAACCAATTTGAAGTCATCATCAATTACATGATTGGTTTCAACCTCATGATATATATTTCCATTATGAACAGAATGATCAGCTCTCATGTCATTATTTTCCAAAGAATCCCTATTACCAGCTCCAACCTCATGATTGATATTGGCTATATCAACTGAATGACCAACTCCGGTACCATTGCTTGCCAAAGAATTGGCCTTATGAATAGAATGACCAGCTCTAATGCTATTATTTGTCAAAGAATTTCTATGATCAGCTCCAACCTCATGATTTATATTGGCATTATCAACACAATGACCAATTCTCATACGGTTGTTTAATAGAGACATCCTTCTACCGATTGGAACATCATGATTTATCATTGACACATGCGGATGCTTCTCTTTTATGATGTGTACTTCAACATTTTTGCTACTGAAAATGGATGATGCACCCACCTTTTTATTAGTTTTATTACTCAAACCAGCTTTAGAACTTCCATGATCAGCATTAACTGAACCAAGATATCCTCCTTTCATTCCCAAATCAGCATTAACAGAACCAAGATAACCTCCATTCATTCCCAAATCAGCATTAATTGAACCAAGATAGCCTCCATTCATTTGCAATCGTTTAGACATTCCTACAAAGATAAATATTAAGACAGAATCTTACAACTATTAGTACAAAATGATAATAGATAAATTATATGTCACCGTACCCTGCCATTTTTGTTTAATTACTCCATTGTTTGCATCATCAGTTTCTTATGCAGGCAACAAATGTGAACGTCTTTTCAACATCCTAAAATTATAATGCATAAAAAATATTAATAAAACAAAACTATAACCATAAAAATATAGTTAAATAATAATGGTTGTAGGGGCTACCTGATCTAAACATTATAAAATAGTTGCTGATTCGATTATTGAGAACAAAAAAAAAGTTTACAAATTTTAAGAGACATAGTATGCATATTAAAGGAAGAACGATGGTATTGATAATTAATAATAAATGAATAAAACTAAATTCTTATAACGCTACATCAAGATACAAAATATTACAAACTACATATGATAAATCACAATGATCTGAATCAAGTTGCTCATCATTTTTGCCATCGTAAAAAGTTACACCCTCCATATCTTCTCTAACCAAATCAGATCCACCAGAAACATCGCTAAAAATAGATTCCCAATCATCTGCATGAGAATCTTCAGGTATGCATGTCCCATCCATGAAATTTTTAGTAAGCTTCTCATCCATGTCATAAGTATCACATGGTATCATCTACACGACAAAGCTCCACCCACGGTGATTGATGTCAGTCAGATAAAAGACTTGTTGTACTTGAGAGGCCAATACAAATGGATTTTGAATTAAGTCAATGAGTTTTCATTTGACCATTGTAAATTTATTTTCATCTTTTTTGACTCCCTTGTTTGCATTGACCCAATCACCTTTGAACAGTACAACTTTCAGTTGCTCATAGTAACTAATCTCAAA
Organism: Alisma plantago-aquatica; assembly: GCA_963693085.1. Lineage (NCBI taxonomy): Eukaryota > Viridiplantae > Streptophyta > Magnoliopsida > Alismatales > Alismataceae > Alisma > Alisma plantago-aquatica. The sequence continues at coordinate 560,735,642 of OY856415.1, forward strand.
AATCTCTCGGAGTACCCCATAGAAGGTAACTAGACCCAATTTAGGATTTTTTTCCTTGGAACTGGAAAAACTTTATGTCCGGGCATTCACCATTATCCCACTATTTTGGGTTTTTTTACCATGTTCCCCCTCCTTAGTTTGAAATCTATATCCATTCGTTACATATTCATTGTATTTGTTCGCCATATTTTGTGGTCCCCGAGCCAGAGTTAGTAGATTGGATGGCAAATTTTCTGATTTGGCCTTCTCTTCAATCTATATACATTATGAATTGAGTTATTAATACAATGCTCTAACAATATTAAATGAAATTAATTTTATACACTTACATGGTTCTTAAACCAATCACTAAAAGTGTTCATATGAATATTACTGATTTCCCAATGTCTTGCATGCAGATTCATTTTCTTCATGTGGCGAATGTGTTCCCTACTAACAAGTACATAAGTCATGTGTACATACATCTAACGGTGAGCATGCATATTTCTTTATAATTTAATGAACTCACTCCATGAACGGTTCAACTACAACACAATTAGATAAAATATACAGATGTGTAGTTTTCAGCATCACATCTTCAAGATAAACATGAATACTCTTTCCTATTCGATGCCCTTTGTGTGAAAATATAGACCACTCATCGTCAGTAACAATATCGTCATCTTCAACATCATTTCGAGCCAATTTTGTGAACCTTTTCTCTACCCCGGAGAGATACCTTGAACAAAATGTTAAACATTCATCTTCCAGGTAACATTCTTCTATGGAAGCTTCTGGAGTAGCTTTATTCCTCACATATTCTTTCAAAGTTTTCAAGTATCTATAATGATAAATAGAATTTGGTTAAAATCAAAAAATACATTTGATAAAATTTTAGTGAAACAAATAGTAAAAACATACTAGCTTTCTACTGGATACATCCAACGATAAAATGGTGGTCCATCTATCTTAGCTTCTCGTGGAAGATGAATGGCCACGTGCTCCATTATGTCAAAAAATGAGGGTGGGAAAATCTTCTTCATGTTGCATGGAGTCACTGCAATTCTAGATTCTAACTTCTCAATAGTATATAGAGTTATCTCTTTTGAGCATATGTCTTTGAAAAATCTAGACAACTCAGTTATCACAGTTATGACCTTCTTTCTCGGCAATGCTATCCGTAAAGCCAATGGTAGAAATTGTTGCATTAATATATGGTAGTCGTGACTCTTTAATGCCAACAATTTTCTTTCTTTGATGTGTGCATTTCATGAGATATTGGAGGAATAACCATCTGGAACTTGTACAGACTTCAAAAACGTACAGAATAATTCATTTTCCTCCTTTTTCAAAGTAAAACAAGAAGGTGGAATAATATTCTTACTTCCATGCTTGATAATGTGTAGTCTAGGTCTTATTCCCATCTCTAAAAGGTCATAACGAGAGTTTTCATTATCCTTTGACTTGTCCATCCCAAGTAACGTGTGAATCAAACTCTCACATACATTCTTTTCAATATGCATTACATCAAGATTATGACGAATAAGGTTGTACTTCCAGTATGGAAACTCAAAGAAAATGCTTTGTTTTTTCCAATTGTAAGGCATATTGTCTACATCTTTGGTTTGAACTAAAACTTGATTTCCAAACAACATCTTTGGAGCATTTCTTAATTCTTCTTTTCCATCAAATGAGGACATATCCTTACGAAATTTATGATCCATTGGAAGGAACCTCTTGTGGCCCATGAAACATTGTTTCCTACTATGTGGTAGTCTAATAGACCACTTGTCTTTATTGCAAATAGGGCATGCATCATACCTACTAGTTTGCCAACCAAATATATAACCATAGGCAAGGAAGTCATTTATTGTCCATAGTAAGGCGGCACGCAATTTGAATATAGCTTTACGATCAGCATCATAGGTATCAACACCAACTTCCCACAGTTCTTTTAACTCTTCAATTAGAGGTTACAAGTAGATATATATCTTCATTCCTGGTTGAGTTGGACCAGGAATAATCATAGAAAGGATAAAATTAGGTTTCTTCATGCATAAACATGGTGGAAAATTGTACGAAATCAATATGACTGGCCAAATACTATATGATTGACTCATCATGCCAAATGGATTAAATCTTTCAAATGCTAAACCAAGACGCACATTATGAGAATCAGATGCAAAATCAGCATGCATGTTATCAAATGTCTTCCATGCAGGTGAATCTGTTGGATGTCTTAAAACTCCATCCATTGTGCGAATTTCATCGTGCCACCGCATTAGTGGTGTGACTCTAGAGGACACAAACAATCTCTTCAACCTAGGAGTCAAGGAAAAGTAGTGCATAACTTTACAAGGAACTCTTTTCTTTTTAATTCCCATACTTTGTGCACCGTCTACATCAGTTTCAGTCTCTATATATCTAGAAACCTAACAATACGAGCATGAAGTATTATTTGCAAACTCCTTGCGATACAAAATGCAATCATTTATACAGGCATCAATTTTCTCGTAGTCAAGACCAAGGTCCCTAATTATTTTCCTTACTTCGTAGTATGAGCCAGACAACGTGTCACCCTCAGGAAGCAAATCCTTCAAACGTTTGAGCAGCTCAGTAAATGATTTATTGCTCCAATGATTACTACATTTTATATGGAACAACCTCACAACGGTATACAACTTGGAATACTTCTTATTTCCAGGATACAACTCTTGTGCAACAATCTCTAACAATTTGTAGAATTGCTCAGCTTCTTCATTGTCAACAAATACAAATGAATCATCGTTGTCATTGTCCAAAGTTTCTCAAAAGTTTTGGACTCCATATGCATCGTGCAACATGTCTCTCATATCATCAAACGACATGTTGTCTTGCATAGAAGAATCTTTTGTGGCATCAGAAGAAGTCTCACCATGAAAAATCTAATCAGTGTAGCTGCTAAAAAAACTATTCCATAACAGGTGCTCGGTTGTCACATGACAGTTGTGTCTTTGTGTATTTAGACACTTTTTACAAGGGCATAAGATAGTCTCATTCCTACTACATTTTTTAAAAGCGTCCTCTATGAATTTTACTACCCCAGTTAAGTACTTTGTACTGGTCCTATCTTCCTCAATTATCCAGCTTTTGTCAACTATACTTCCCTAGATAAACATAAGGAAACACATCAATATAATCAATATATACGTAGAAATTATTAATCAAATGGAAAGATTTAAAAATAATAATAAAGAAGGTAAAAAAGTATACATAAATTTAACATAATGAAAAATTAAATATATAAATAAGTAGAAAATCAAAAAAGTATAATACTAATCATAGTATACATAATACTTTGACAAGCCATGTATATATCTATTTATCTATGACGAATTGGTAATAAATATCAAAATAGTTTTGTTGTCTTGTTGGACTATGATGATAAGGTTCAACCAGGGAAGCATGGATATGTTTCTAGCACGGACACCGACACAGACACTATAAATGATAAAATGTTAATTTGAATTTATCATAAAGCTACTTGCTGACATACAATATGGCTTTTGTAAGGTGATATCAATTGATGTAACTAAGTTTATGTACCTTTTTGCATGGGTAAGTCCCACTAGTTTCATCCATATTTGTCAATTAAGATGGTGTTGCTATGTTAAAACAGACCTATTGAATATCATGGTGAAGAATGTGTAGCCTGGAATGCTAAAGAATGTGTATCCTTGATTATGTTTATTGTACGTAATAGGTAGTTCATGGCATATATTCCTCCACATTTTTTTTGTTCATTCTATATGATAGGTAGTTCATGCAATATATTCCTCCATAATAATTTTTTTCATTCTATATAATAGCTAGTTAGGTAGTTCATGGCATAATAGGTGGTTCATGGAACCAATTTTTCATAGATTCAACACCATATTGAATATGACTTTTGCCTCCTACAATGCATTTGAAGGCCCAGTACGTACTTGAGTATGATGTACCTCATAATTTAATTGGCTGATTTTGAAGTGAAGCTCTGATAAAAAGTGTGTCTCCGAGGACACAAGTCACAACAAAACTCATGTTTAGGTGTAGGCATTATTATAATTTTGGTGACACTAACAAGGGAATAGTATATATTTAGAAATTTCACATCCAACCTGCCTCTAAAAAATTAAACTTTGGACATGCGAATCTTAAAGCTCCACTTGAATAGTTTACCCAAGAGATTTTCTCATCTTTAATAGATATGAGAATGACTGTATGACAACTATGATGGTCCAACTCTATTCCTTCCATGCATTCTACTTTCAAGGTGAACAAGGAAAACTTTGTTGACTCTACTGCCATTATAAGGGTGAACATGGAAAACACCACACACCCATATATGGTGAATCTGATATTTCTTGCTTGAGCATAATTGTTAACCACATGTTATAATTTTATGTCCTCACTAACAAATAACTATAGGGCATTTAAAATTCTGGAACTCGAGCATGTAGTTTTCAGATAGTTCCTACATATGCTTCTGATGTGAAATAGGTATAACACAATTGTTTTTTGTCAGTAATCATGAAACTGACATATTTCTATAAATTAACATATTTGTTTTCTATTAGCCAACTATAGTCACCTACTCACTGTTGTGTTGTGATAGCATTCATATACTATGAAATTGATCATCCGAATTCCAAACTTAGTTACTTAGGTTATGTTACATACATGTATGTTTATCATGTGACCTATTAGACCAACAATAGTATTGTATGATGATAGAAACATGAGGCCTACTGGGCATCAAACTGCCTTTTCTCTGTTACACTAAAGTATACCTTTGGTTGCACCTCTTCCATTTCTTACGCAACCCAGTCCATAATTTCCAGCCCAACATCCAGTTGTAGTATTATCCTTTCATTTGCTAGAAGTTCTAGGGGGAATAGACCCTTCCATCCAACAAATTATTGTGCAACCTTATTGTGGCTTGGCCTCGAGCACAACTAAACATGTAAAAAACCTTATTGTAGTTTCATTTTTCTTGTGCTTCTAGGCTATTTTCTAAAAAAATTTAAGTAGACCCAAAAAACCAAAACAGCCCTAAACACATTCAATCATATGGCGTGGACATTAATAAAGGAAACAATTAATTTACTCATTGGAATGAAAAAAAATGAGAGACTGGGAAAAGAAATTAGAATCTGTCGAGGCATGTACATGTCTAATCTCACAAAAATAGGGAGGTCCCACTTGTAATCTACCATGGGGCCTATAAATGAGGGAACCTTTTAAAGGAATAACCCTTTCATAATAAAAGCAAATAAATCAATGTCCATGATAAGGCTTTTGACCATCAATGTCCAAAATACTATAATATAAAAAACAAGGATATCTATTCAATTATAAAGCCTAAAGGGAACCCAAAACATAAGCACATATTTTGTTGTATAAACTATATCAAGGAATGTCCATGATAAAGACCATGAGTTGTATCTGAAACATAGTGCTTTAACCCAATTAGGACCAGAGTTTCATGTTCAAAACCCATTACATTGCAAGATTTTGGTTAACTAAGTGTGTTTTATAAAGCTAGTGCAACTCAAAATAATCGTATCCCCTTGACAAATGGTTCCCATTGGAACAACTGAGTATGATCATTTAGAGGAAAGAACCAACCTACTAGTGGTGGAATGGGACACTAGAAATACTTAAATGTGATTGGGATCCTACACTGCCATAATTACCAAATTCTAAAAGTCTATTTCAAAGTGAGATTTGGAATTAGTAATTGTCTAACATTTGAGTTAAATGATGACGTGACCACCCATCAAGAATCATCACACAATTTAGGATCCCATCTAGCCTAGTCACTTGACTCAACAACCGGCCTTAATGATAGAGACCTCAACACTTACTAAGGTTTAGAGCTACAAATACTTAAAGGAAAGACTTTCAACCACATTAATGAGTATAAACACACAAGGTCACTAGCCCCTATTAAGATGAAATATACCTCAACCAATGAGTAAGTAAATACAAAATAATTAATGTCTCACTAGCCCCTATTAAGATGAAACACAAGATCATGATAAATGGAAATTCAAGAAATTTGCAACAATAAATCTCTTATTATAATCACCCACAAGTAAGTAAATACAAAATAATAATTCAAAAAAGCAATGAGGCTTGTCAAGCAGTACTTGCCCATTCTACGTAAAGAACATAGGCCACCACAGTCAGGGGAGGTGAAGCAAGACATGCCAAATACTCTAGAGTGCCCTTGAGTGTTTTTTTCCAAACTGTAAAAATATAAAAACCTTACAAGTAATTTGTAAATGTAGTCAAATGAAGTGAATTATGTATTCTCTCATCAGTTCAATGGCTTTAGTCATGCACCCTAGTGATTGCCTTGAAAGTTTATCAAAAAATTGTACTATGCAACTACCTTATTCTTTGTGAATTTACATAAATATATACAGTTATAGACACATGTATATAATTTATTTGTGAACATAAGAAGCTCCATTGTTCTTAGAAACAAGCATAAACAAAGATCACCATGATATCCACTTCATATTGCTGATGCTACAAAATTTAGCATACAAAATGATATATTAAATTATTATACCATCCAAGAATGATGAAATGAAATACAAGAAAATCATTAGAACTGATTACAAATAATTATCCAAAGGTTCCAATACTAATGGGGTGTGCACTACAGGGAAGGGATGAGGGTTTTGGTGAGGAGTTGGGGTTTGGTTGAGGAGTCTACATGGTTGGATCTTATTTTCACTTTTCTTTTTAGTTAGATCTTATGTGGGTTGGGTTGGTCGTGTCCACTAAGCATCCTAGATGTGTCCGCGACGTGTCCAATTTGCAAATATATAAAATATGAATATGGACACGCTAGAGGAGTGTCCGCCACGTGTCCACATGTGTCCAAGGCGTGTCTGGGTTGGACACATGTCGGACACAGACACGACAACCTCCGAGAAGTGTTTGTGCTTCCTAGATAGAAAAATATATACATACCTAACATTTTTTGTTCCTAAATCAAATATCTAAATAATAAGGAGATAGTTTCATGTATATAGAACTATAGAGCTAATATACAAAAAATTTGCCTAGCATGTATTGTTGCATTTAAGTAGTGTGCCATGTTTCGATACATGCGCAATGTATGTCAAATAGCAGAAATACATCATATGGCATGGATGGAGTCTAACAAGAAGTTATGGTAATTATCTATTCGACAGTTATTGAGTAGGAGATTGAGTTGTTCACTATTTCTACTGTAATGTTTTAGATTATAGACGTAACACTAAGTCATGTATCACTTGATGCAGTTCAAACCTATGATATCGTACAAAAATAAGGGTTGGCATGTATATTCGGACCATTGATTATATATTTTTTCATGATTCCCTTCAACAATATATAGATATGCCATAAAGTACACAAACCTAGTCAAAGTTTGGAGAAGGAAAATGAATCCAACCGTGAGGAGGAGGAGCAGTTGTACCCTTAAGTTGATCCTTTGAGCTAATCAAGAGATATACAACCACTATTTAATGACTTCTGTGAGAGGGAGGAAGCCGCATGCGGTTGGAGGAGAGCCAATAGTTGGAGAAGACGCCCTAGCACTGGAAAATATAGTTGTGAGAAGGATCGCAAGTCAGGGAACAGACCTGCATTTGTGGGCGGGGACAATGGGAGTGGAAGAGGTACCTTGTGAGTGGTTCCGAAAGATAGATTGTTGGATGCCGCTAGGACGAATCTTCACGAAAGTCCATAGAGTGATGGATCTGGGACCAAGAGAACTTGAAGTGACTGGTCGATCGGAAGGAAATGGTCGCCTGCCCTGGTGGTAGAGGATCATTGATGTCGGGGTTTCCTCGGACAAAAGCTTTCATTGGATGGCCACCAAGGTGTCTACCTATGACTGGGAGAGCACAGTGGGAGAGCACAGTCGATCGAGTCCTTGACATGTGGATGTCGAGCTAGGTAGAGATCGTGCGAATGATTGGTTAGGTAAGATATCGAGCGATCACACGAGATAAAATAGGGACTATCGCGCACGGGTTGGATGAAAGGGGAGGGAATGTTGGCGCCACCCAAAAACTATAATGTCAAATGTTAAATTGATAATTTTTAGAATGTATACATAAAGACACATTTATGTATTTCCAATTAAAAAGTAGGAGGGCAACAAGTTGCACCATCACCCCTGAAAAATAAAATAGTTATTTACAACTGGCGTCGAGAGGAAGGTTATATGAGTTCAAATGAGATTTTTAGTCAAATTTGTTGTCATTATCATTAACTATATTTGTATTACTTAGATTTTTATAATTTATAAAGAAAAGTAGTTATTGACTACAAATGGAACACACGTAGTTAGACAAATTGTAGCTAATTCATGTTTTTTTGGTAGTGGTGGTCAATCCACACGTCATGACATGTCAGATGGAAATTTTTAATTTTTGACTTTACTTCTTCCTTTGTACTTGTTTTGGTTGACCCAGATGTGACACATTCTTTTATCACAAGAGAGATGATAAGTAGTTGTTATCTGCATGTTTATAGTATATGTGATAGTCTTTAGCTAGAAACCCCTTTAGTTGGTTTCGCTGAGTTGTGGCAGGTGTGTCCATCTTGTGTTGTTTATTTTTTGGGATGCAACACTTAAGTGTATCTTACACCACTTGACATGCATGGATTCAATTTGATCCTTGGGATGGATACCATAGAGAAGTATAAGGTTGTTTTGGATTGTAGTTCTAAGGTGGAGACGTTTTGTGATGGAAATAGTTCATGGATCTTCATAGGAGATAGGAATATTCTTCCTACATGCTTGGTGTCAGCTATGACAATAGAGAGGTTGATGAGACAAGGGTGTGAGGTCTTCTAGACACATGTTGTGTATACCAAGAGGAGAGGTCCTAGTATCCAGGAGGTACCAGTCGTGTGAGAGTTTGAGAATGTCTTTCCAGAAGAGTTTTCTGGTGTTCCCCCTCCTAGAGAGGTTGATTTTGAGATCAATCTTGTTCCTGGAACACAACCCATAACACAAGCTCCTTATAGGATGGCACCAATAGAGATGGAGGAATTGAAGAAACAATTGTAAGAGATTCTAGAGAAAGGTTTCATCAGACCACGAACTTCCCCTTGGGGTGCTCTCATGTTTTTTTTGAAGAAGAAGGATGTTTCAATGATGTTATGCATATATTACCGAGAATTGAACAAGGTTACAATGAAAAACAAGTTCTTGTTGTCAAGGATCGATGATCTGTTTGACCAGTTGAGAGGTTCTGCAATGTTCTCAAAGAAGATCAGAAGTTAGGATATCACCAGATGAGAATCAAGGTGGTTGACATACCTAAGACTACTTCTTAGACTTGGTATGGTCACTATGAGTTCATGGTTATGTTGTTTGGGTTAACCAACACACCGATAGATTTCATTAATTTGATGAATAGGGTCTTTAGATCATATCTAGACCAGTTTGTAGTTGTGTTCATATACAATATATTGATATACTCCATGGATCGTCAGCAACATGAGCCTAATCTATGCTAGACGTTGACGTTGTGGAGGCAACACCAACTATATGCCAAGTTCGATAAGTGTGAGTTCTGGTTGATTGAAGTATCATTTCTAGGTCACATCATATCGACTAAGGGTGTTTATGTAGATCTAAAGTAGGTAGAATCTATACCGGAATGGGAACAACCCAAGACACTAACCAAGGATTGAAGCTTCCTAGGTTTGGCAGGATAATATAGTAGATTTATTAAGAACTTTAGTGTTGTATTATTGCCCCTAACCAAGCTAACTAGGAAAGGTGTACCTTTTTCCTGGGATGACAAGTATCAATGTTCTATCCAGTTGTTGAAGAAGAAGTTGACCAGTACTCTTGTCTTAGTCCTACTAGAACAAGGGAAAAGTTACATCATCTTCTGTGATCGATGCTTCGAGAAACGACTTGGGATGTGTGTTGATGCAGGACAAGGACGTGATTTCTTTTTCTTCACGACAGATTAAGAAACATAAGGAGAACTACATGATGCGTGACCTGGATCTAGTAGTTGTGGTTCATGCCCTGAAGATTTAGAGGAACTATATGTATGTGGAGAAGTATATGATCTTCATCGACCACAAGAACCTTTAGTATATATTCTTGAAGAAGGAGTTGAACATATGGTAGAGAAGATGGATGAAGCTGATCAAGGACTATGATTACCAGATAGACTGCCATCCAAGGAAGGAGAATGTGGTGGCTAATGTGCTAAGAAAAAATTCATCTTTGTCATCATCTGCGGATAAGGTACAATTACACTCTATGGTGTGTCACAAATGGGACATGTTAGTGTCGACTTGTTAGAAGAACATATAGTTGGAGGTTTCTCTATTGGCAAGATTACTAGTACTTGCAAGTTAAGCCTACCTTGATGTAGTAAATTAGAGAGGAACAAAAGAATGATACTGATATAAAACATCGGGTCAGAGTTTGGCATTAAGAAGAATGATGGCTTTCATGAGTCATATGATGGGATGGTTTTCTTTGACAATAGGATAGTGGTTCCATATGTTGAGGCCCTAAGGAAGAAGGATCTTAAGCTGCCTCATTCCTCTATGTACCTGATGCATCCTAGTAGTATAAAGATGTACCACAATCTAAAGGATTTGTACTGGTGGCAAGGTCTGAAACGTGATGTGATAGATTTCATTAGTAAGTGTCCAATTTGTCATCATATCAAGGCAGAACATCAGAAGCCTATAGGGACAGTACAACCTTTGCCAATACCATAGAGAAAATGTGATCATATTACCATAGACATTGTGGTTGGTCTTCCTAGGACAACTAAAGGTCATGATTCCATTTGGGTAATAGTTGATAGGTTGACCAAGTCATCTCACTTCCTTCTAGTCAAGATGACATCTACAATAGAGAATTCAGTGAAAATATATGTTGATCAGATATTTCATTTTCTTGGTATTCCAGTTCCCATAGTATCTGATAGAGGCTCACAGTTTATGAGTAGGTTTTAGGAATGCCTGCATACAGCTATTGGGACACACTTGAGGTTTAGCACAACCTTCCACCCGTCGACAGATGGTTGGTCAGAAAGGACCATTCTAGCATTGAAAGATCTATTGAGAGCATGTTTCTTGTAGTTTCTTGGTAGTTGGGATGTACAACTGAGTTTGATAGAGTTATCCTACAACAATAGTTATTGGAGAAGTATAGATATGGCACTTTATGAAGCGGTGTATGGGAGACATTGCCAGTCACCTCTTTGTTGGTACGAGACATGTTAGTATCAACTTTTGGGTCTTTAGCTAGTACAACAGACTATAGATAAGATCAAGGTGATATAATAATAGTTGAAGGTAGCTCAAGATAGATAGAAGTTGTATGCTGATAATGACCACAGATCGTTGGAGTTCTAAGTTGGAGACTGTGTGTGACTTAATGTTTCCCCTTGGAAGGGTGTGTTGAGGTTTAGTAAGAAGGGTAAGTTGGCTCCAGGGTATATGGGACCATACCCTATTTTGACACATTGTGGGAAGGTGGCGTACAAGTTGGAGTTACCTCCAGATTTGCACAGGTTGCATAATGTCTTCCATTTCTCTGTGTTGAGGAAGTATTGCTTTGATATAGAGCAGATGTTGTCGTCAATAGAGGTTGAATTGGAGGAGGAAGTGTCATATGTAGAGGGTCTTGTGTTGATCCTAGATTGGAGAGTGAAGAAGCTAAAGAAGAAGGATATATCCTTAATTAAGGTTTGGTGGCATCACACAGTTTAGAGGAGGCCATGTGGGAATTAGAGGATGAGATGTGTAGGAAGTAACTATCTTTGTTTATGTAAGATTTTGGGGGTGAAATCCTTGTTAGGGGTTTATGGTTGTAAGACCCCTAACCTTACTTTTTGAATGAACATACATCCTTATTATAATTAGATGCTCAAAACCTTAATGAAACCTTAATATGTTTTGTGATATCATGTGATGAGCTTAAGTTTCAAGATTTGGTCTAGTTTGGACATTGTTTGAGCAAGTTATGCAAATATGTGCTTGTTTTGGACTTTTATGGAATTTACTCATATCTAGCATTTTTCTTGTAATTTTCAAAATTTGTTGTGCCTCACATGTTTTCATATCATGCTTGAGTTAGTTACACCTTGGGAATCCTTTTCACACCTTGGTTTAAGCAGTGACACCTAGCCCTGAGTTGAGATTAGGATTTTCTCTCATAGATGCCCTAACTTGATGGTTGACCCTTGAATTTTGTGACTCGATGTGCCACCTAGTGTATGTGGTCACCAAGAATTCTATGTGGTCACCAATAACTCTATGTTGTCATTAAGATTTCTATGTGGTCGCCAAGATTTCTATATGGTCGTTGGGATTTCTGAACAACATGATCAATTTGATTGCATGAACGAGATGGTTTAACCTTGAAAACATGACTTGCATGGCTAGACACCTCTCCCTTCCTCTCTCTCTCCCACTGAAATCTTTATATACCTCCCTCCATGCATGCAAACAAGATCTTTATACACCTAGCTCTCTCTCTTCATCCTTGCTGCTTGGAACTCGTCCCCTTGTTTGGTGGAGAAGAAGGAGCATAAGGTAGACGGATCTTGGCTGGTATTTCTTACATGTGCACCTAGGGTTCACATATGCCCTCTTTTCAATCTAGTAGAGATACCTTAGCTTGTTCTTGTCATGAGAAAGTAAGGTCTTCCTCTTTTCCTTCATTTTGCTTGCTGTCCAATCTTCTTCTTTCATTTTCTTGGTCAGATCCATGATGGAATTTGTGCTAGAGCTTGAAGAACACCTCTTTCTTGCTTCCTTGACCTATGGTTTGCTTCATTGTTTTTAAGAAGGGGCTAGCTTGTCCGAGTGGACTGCTCCAATTATGGTTTCTACCTTCTCTCTTCAAGCTACCTTATTGTTTGGACATTCTTCATCTTCTTTAAGGTGAGTTATATAACTTTCTCCATGTTTGTTTCTTACTTTTATCTTCCATGTACATGATCTTGCCCTAAAAATGTTGTTTCAAGTAGAAAGATGATATCTTTACCTAGGGTGGAGCTTAGGTGGTAGATCTTGAGTAGATAATCCTTCTTGATGCACCTCTAAACCTGGTGCACATTTCTTCCTTGAAGATAGAAAACCTAGACCTTGCATAAGTTTTCTGACTCTTGGCGACACTAAGCTTTTTGACTCTATTTCTGCTAGTGTTTCTAACACCATGGTCGATGAGATTTTTGACTCTATGGTCGCAAATTTTCTGACTCTTGGTGGCCGACGAGTTTTCTGACTCTTGGTGGTGGACAAGGTTTCTGACTGTTGTTGGTAGATGAGTTTTTTACTCTTAGTGGTCACTGAGTTTTCTAACTCTATGGTCTCTAAGGTTTCTGACTCCATGGTAGATAAGATTTCAGACTCCATGGTCACAAATATTTTTGGTACTATGTTCTCTAGGGTTTCTGACTCTATGGTTGATGATATTTTAGATCCTATTAGTATGAGCAATAGTTTTGGTTGTATGAAATCTGGTGGTCTGGTTCATACAACAACTGAGGGTTAGTTGAATGTTTATTTGTAATATTAACTCAACCTATCTTGTTGAACCTAACCCTAATACAATTTGGTGATGGAGGTTAATCATACTTCGTTTTCTTGTATGATTAGTATGATGAAAGAAATACTCCACTAATGTTATTGTAACCCTAATATGTTTCCATATGAACATCATAAGCTCTTAAATGCAATGTTATGATAAACATGTGTATCACAAGTATGGTGATGATTTATTTAACCTTTTTATAAGGTATGGAAAGATAATGATGTTCTTAAATGGAACAATGTTAATAGTCTTATGACCTTTGGATGTGGTTTTGTACCCTAATTGAGGTGTTATCCTCTTCATGATGTGACAAAGATTGATATCCTATGAGGATGTGATAAGCATGTATCTCATACAATTTATATCTTCTGGAGTTATGATAAATCCATGTTTTTATAGATATTATAGGGTTTGTATGTAACTTGACTGATGCAACTTTAACTCACTTAGTTGGTCTTAACTAATCAAGTAAAACCCTAATCATGTATTGCCATGTGTCGTAGATCCATTCCATTGTCAAGATTTGTTGGATGGTGAAATGAGTATTCCTATATTGGAAGCTCGGAGTCGTATATTGTTGAGTATATGCATGGTTTTGAGGATGGTTGTGGTCATATCTCAGTAGGAAAATGACTGCAATCATATCTTAGATATTTATATATGTGATGTGATTCGAGGATAGCTGCAAATGTACCTCGGATGATTGGGTCTATATACCTTAGTTACTAATGTCCTGACCTATATGCCAATGGCGGTTTAGGTTGTTTTGCAGCTTGACTATATATGTCGCTGCAGCGGATTCGTACTGACCTAGGGCGGATGAGATCTTAAGATTCCATCTCTCTTAGTTCTTATAAATATTGATTTCAACTTAGAAGTGGTCAATTGGAGTGTGAGTGGTATACCTCAAATTCCCTGGGGCTTAATAAAATTCACAATCCATTTGTGTAGCATATATATTTAGGGTTAAACATGATTCACATTGTGTGTTAACCCATGTCTTGTTTCTTATACTGTTAGTTGTTATACAATGCAGTAGGAGAAGTCATCTACATAGTAAATGAAAGTCTTATCTATTCCTTTATATACTTGTTAATCATGCCTATTTCTACGCTTATCTTCTTAACTTGCTTAATCTATTTAATATGCTTAACTTGTTTAATAATATCACATGATGTGATCAATCACCATTGTTGAAAGTTATATGTAGCTTTGCTCGAGCTACTTCTTCCCTCTCCTTATAGTCAAGACATTCCCATTCCTCTCCCTATAGGTCGAGTCACGTTGTACCTCTCACTTTGCTCAATCTACTTCGTCCCTAATCCCTCTACGTTGTTGTTGCTGCTGCTCGAATAGATACTCTTCGAGCTCAATGATGATAGTATTTTCTGGGACGTTGGTCTCACCTCATGAGTCACCACATCTTTTTAGGTGATCGTCTATGACTTCATTAGGATTGTGGTGGTGAGGAAGAGCCACTTGGAGAGCAGTAAGAAAGTTGGTTAGTAGTTAGTAGTGTCCTAGAGTCGTTCATGTACTGTCAGGTCCAAACAAGTAATTTTTCGTAGATGCTATGTACATCGACTCAAGTTTTTGTCAGTATGACGATGTTTCTATATGTCTAGTATATGTGGAACAATATCTTTTTTATATAGGTTGTGGGCTCAGCCATTGGACATACATGTAACTATCTAATATAGTATGCGTTGACTTGCACATTGTTGCATCTTTATGCAATTATCTCTGAACATATTGACGATGTTTCAATTAGTTTAAATTTGTCCTCTTTTCTTGTTATGCGGTTATTTAGCAATTGATCATGTATTTTACCTTTGAGTAATCTCGTTTACCATGACGGGGCATCACATATGGCCTTATTTCATATTATTTTTGTCTAATTGGTTGGGGAAATTTCTTTACTTAAACATTATAACATTCAAATTGGAATTATGTAACTAGCTTAGTTCCAAACAGATAGTGGTATCTTAATTGAGAACCAAACTTCTTTTTCAAATTTGATCTGGAACTATTATAAGTTATTTTGTTGAAAAAAGTCATATCAATTTGTAAATTTATATACTAATAAATACACTAATGGAGTACAAAATAGATTTATAAATTTAACTAGCATAGTAAGATAGACTAATTACATAATGATAGTTTGTAATGACATCCCATATAGACCCGAAAAATGGAATGTCCCACAATGATTGGTGTTGGTTGGATAGACTAAGCCCGAGTTTGGTTCAATCAATGAGAAATTTGGGTTGGGTTCCTACTGAAATGAATGTGGATCCAACCCACTATCTTGATCAAATACTGTATTTTCTCCTCCACAATGTTATTGTCAGTTCAGGAAAATTAAGGAATTGACAAGTAACAATAGTGATTGAGTGAAGATAATTAAAAAGAGATGGAGAAATGCATTCATTTTTTTTTATAAAGGTCTGTTTTATATTCCTCAAAAGTAAGTGGATTATTGAAAGGATAACTTTCAGAAAGAACCCTTAAATTTACTCTTATTGTTTTATGAAAATCGAATCTAACCCACTGTTTCTCCTAAAAAGTGGTCGTGGTATAACCCCCTTGCATAAAGACAATCTATTAGAAAAGAAAGAAAACATAATGATAAATTAGAACAACTGCGGTGGAGTGCAAAAAATGTTAAAGAATAGAAAATGGTGAATGTGTTGATGGAACGAAACGTGGGAGGCCACTGTAAGGATTTGTTAAATATATAAGAGTACTATGTATCTAGAATTTTATAGAAGCTGACCTCGTGCACATAGAGACGGCAGAAAGCTCTTGAACCATTCTATTTGCACTCCCAATGAACTGTTTGGGGCAACATCGAACATGTTCCCCGTAAGGAATCTATACTCGATGGCCGTGCTTCCTGCAACAGTAAAGTTCACCCCCTTCCGGAAGTCAGCATCCCCTTTCCACCCCTCGAGGTAGGCCACTATCAAAAAAACATAGTATAGGTGACAGTCATGTAAAAGGTTACACATTTTAGGTGACATGCTTGTGCATCACTTATAATACTTATAGACCTGTGTGAAATGGATGACATACATTTTACCATTTTGAAAATGTTACATACTTTAAGTGACGTACATGTAAATCATTTATAATTTGTATAATCCTACCTAAAATAGATGACATATATTTTATCATACATGAAAGGGTTACACCGAATAGGTGAGATATATTTGAATCACTTATGCTCTAATGGCGGTTTTCCATATAGGTGACATGTATATAAGTCACATGTGATCTGTAAGGGGGTATATATTTAGGTGACACACATGCATGTCACCAAACTTTTTGGTGACACATGTACTTGTCACCTAAACTTTAGGTGATAGACATGTATGTCATCCAATATCTCCCAACTCATAATAAGTATAAAAAATCTTCATGGGGATATATCAATACATTTATTGACAATTCATAAAGGAAGATGTGTGAGAGAAATTGTTGTTGAGAGTCTTAGTAAGTAATATGGAGGGTCAATCATAGAGGGATATTGGCATAAACATCTTCCTCCAAACTCATATATGTCTCTTTTGTAAACATTCTAAGTCTAATGGGCATTTGTCTTGCGAGGCAAATCGCTCCTTGACAGCGGCCTGCGTAGACCACCCACCCCCAACAACAGTTGTTGCAAAAGAGTGGTGGCTACCGAAAGTACTCGAAAGACCTTGCTCCCATCGTCCTCAAACTCTTACACATCTCTTTTATGAATAGTTAAGAGGACAATACATATATGCATGTCTTAAATCTAAGCATTTTCAAGGACTTGCTATGAGAGGACACTATCATGATATGGCCCCTAGTTCCACCCAGAAGCATTTTCATATACTTTCTACCGACACACATTGTCATGATATGGACCATGGCTCCTCGCTAATACTTTTTGGGATATTTCCATGAGTGGACATTCTCATGATATGGGCCCACTCTCCTCACAAATGCATTTTTAGGAACTTGTTGTGAGAGGATACTATCAAGATATGAGCCACAAATCCTCAAAGCTGCATTTCAAGGAACTTGTTGTGAGTGAACACTGTCATGGTATGGTTCATGGATCATCCCAAATATATTTTCATGGGGATATATCAGTGCATTTATTTGACAACTTGTAAAGGAGATGTGTAAGTGAAAATATTGTTGAGAGTCATTCTAAGTTATTCATAAAGGGATATTGGCATTAAAATAGTCACCAAACTCATACATGTCTCTTTGGTGATCATTCTAATACCAATGAGCCTTTGTCTTATGAGGCAAATTTCTCCTTAGAAACATGTTACATAGACCTCCCACCCCCAATAATGATTCCTACAAATGGGAGGTAGTTGTCATAAGCACCCAATCAACCAAGCTTCAATTGTCCCCAAACTCATAGATGTCCATTTATGAATAGTTAAGAGGATAATACATATATACACATCTCAAGGATATTTTTGTGAGAAGAGAATGTCAAAACATAGTCCCTAGCCCCTCCTTGAAGCATGTTAATGGACTTGTCTGAGAGGACATTGTCATGTTATGGGTCGTAGCTCCTCGCACATGCATTTTGGGGGACTTTCCTGAGAGGATTCTCATGATATGGGACTAGATACTCACAAATGCAATTTCAAGGACTTGTGGTGAGAGACCACTATCATTATATGGGCCCAAAATCCTCACAAATGCATATCAAGGGGCTTGTTGTGAGATGATACTGTCATGATATGGGCCTAAGATCCTCACAAAAGAATTTCAAGGGACTTGTTGTGGGATGATATTGTCATGATATGGGCCATGCCTCCTCCTAAATGCATTTATGGACATTATCAATATATGGGCCTTGACACCTCCTTAATGCATTTGAAAGGACGTGTTGTGAAAGGACACTATAATGATATGGGTCATGGAACCTCCCAAATACAATTTTAGGGACATATTGTGAGTTAACATTTGTCATGATATGGTCCCTGACACCTCCCAAATGCATTTTCATGGGCTTGTCATAAGAGGATATTCTCATGATATGAGGCCTGACACCTCTCAAATGTATTTTTAAGGACTTACTGTGAGATTGCATTGTCATCATATGTGCCACGGCAACTCCCAAATGTATTTTCAAGAACTTGGCGTGAGAAGAGATTGTCATGATATGGGCCCAAACTTCACCCAAAAGCATTTTTAGGTGCTTATTATGAGAGGAAAATGTCAATATATGGGCCATGTATCCTCCTCAATGCATTTGAAAGGACATGTTGTGAAAGGACACTATTATCATATGGGTTGTGGTACCTCACAAATGAATTCTTAGGGAGTTGTTGTGAGATAAAATTTGTCATGATATGAGCCCTTAAACCTCCCAAATGCATTTTGATGGACTTGTTATGAGAGGACGTTGCCATGATGTGGGCCCTGACATCTCCCAAATATATTTTCATAGACTTGTTGTGAGAGGATGTTGTCGTGATATGGGACCTAACACCTCCCAAATACATTTTAAAGGACTTACTGTGAGATGACATTGTGATCATATGCTCCATGGCACCTCCCAAATGTATTTTCAAGGACTTTGTGTGAGAGGATGTTGTCATGATATGGGCCCAAACTTCACCAAAATGCATTTTTAGGAACTTATTATGAGAGGACATTGTTAATATATGGGCCCTGGCTCCTCAATGCATTTTAAGAGACATGTTGTGAAATGACATTATCATGATCTGGGTCATGTCACCTCCCAATTGCATTTTTGGGAGTTGATGTGAGATAAAATTTGTCATGATATGGACCCTGACACCTCCCAAATGCATTTTTTTGGATTTGTTGTGAGAGGAAGTTGTCATGATATGGGACCTAACACCTCCTAAATGCATTTTTAAGGACTTACAATGAGATGACATCGTCATCATATGCACCATGACACCTCCCAAATGTATTTTCAAGGACTTGGTGTGAGAGGATGTTGTCATGATATGGGCCCAAACTTCACCTAAATGCATTTTCAAGGACTTATTATGAGAAGACACTGCCAATATACGGGCCATGTATCCTTCTTAATGCATTTGTAGGGACATGTGAAAGAACACTATCACGATATGGGTTGTGGCACCTCCCAAATGCATTTTTAAGGACTTACTGTGAGATGAAATGGTCATCATATGTGACATGGCACCTCCCAATTATATTTTCAAGGACTTGGCGTGAAAGGCGATTGTCGTCATATGAACCCAAACTTCACCTAAATGCATTTTTAGGGGCTTATTATGAGAGGAAACTGTCAATATATGGGCTATGTCTCCTCCTTAATGCATTTGAAAGGACATGTTGTAAAAGGACACTATCATCATATGGGTCGTGGCACCTCCCAAATGCATTTTCAAGGTCTTGTTGTGAGATAACATTTGTCATGATATGGGACCTGACACCTCCCAAATGCATTTTGATGGACGTGTTATGAGAGGATGTTGTCATGATATGGGCCCTGATACCTCCTAAATTCATTTTCATAGACTTGTTGTGAGAAGATGTTGTCGTGATATGGGACATAAGACCTCCTCACTGTGAGATGACATTGTGATCATATGCTCCATGGCACCTCCCAAATGTATTTTCAAGGACTTGGTGTGAGAGGAATTTGTCATATATGGGCCCAAACTTCACTAAAATGCATTTTCAAGGACTTATTATGAGAAAATGTTGTCAATATACGAGTTGTGTCTCCTCCTTAATGTATTAACATGTTGTGAAAGGCCATTATCATGATCTGGGTCATGGAACCTCCCAATTGTATTTTTTGGGAGTTGATGTGAGATAACATTTGTCATGATATGGACCCTGACACATCCCAAATGCATTTTCATAGACTTGTTGTGAGAGGACATTATCATGATATGGGCCCCAACACCTACCAAATGAGTTTTTAAGGACTTACTATGAGATGACATTGTCATCATATGTGCCATGACACCTCCTAAATGTATTTTCAAGGACTTGGGGAGAGAGGAAATTGTCATGATATGGGATCAAACTTCACCAAAATGCATTTTTAAGGACTTATTATGAGAGGACACTACCAATATACTAGTCGTGGATCCTCCTTAATGCATTTGAAGGGACATGTTGTGAAAATACATTATCATGATCTGGGTCATGACACCTCCCAATTATATTTTTCGAGAGTTGATGTGAGATAACATTTGAAATGATATGGACCCTGACACCTCCTAAATGCATTTTCATGGATTTGTTGGGAGAGGACATTGTCATTATATGGGACCTAACACCTCCCAAATGCATTTTTAAGGACTTAATGTGAGATGATATTCTCATCACATGCGTCATGGAACCTCCTAAATGTATTTTCAAGGACTTGGTATGAGAGGACACGGTCATGATATGGGCCCAAACTTCACCGAGATACATTTTTAGAGTCTTATTATGAGAGGACACTGCTAATATATGGGCCATGTATCCTCCTTAATGCATTTGAAGGGACATATTGTGAAAGAACACTATCATGATATGGGTCGTGGCACCTCCCAAATGTATTTTTAGGGACTTAATGTGATATAACATCTGTCATGATATAGGCCCTGACACCTCCCAAATGCATTTTGATGGACTTGTTATGAGAGGACGTTGTCATGATTTTGGACCTGAAACCACCCAAATGCATTTTTAAGGACTTACTGTGAGATGACATTGTCATCATATGTGTAATGGCACCTCCCAAATGTATTTTTAAGGACTTGGCATGAGAGTACATTGTCATGATATGGGCCCAAAATTAACTGAAATGCATTTTCAAGGACTTATTATGAGAGGATGTTGTCAATATACGGGTCGTGGCTCCTCCTTAATGCATTAACATGTTGTGAAAGGACATTATCATGATCTGGGTCATGGTACCTCCCAATTGCATTTTTTGTGAGTTAATGTGAGATAACATTTGTCATGATATGGACCCTAACACCTCCCAAATGTATTTTCATGGACTTGTTGTGAGTGGACATTGTCATGATATGGGCCCCAACACCTCTCAAATGAATTTTTAAGGACTTACTGTGAGATGGCATTGTCATCATATGCACCATGTCACCTCCTAAATGTATTTTCAAGGACTTGGCGAGAGAGGACATTGTCATATTATGTGTCCAAACTTCACCAAAATCCATTTTTAGGGACTTATTATGAGAGGACACTGCCAATATACGGGTCGTGGCTCCTCCTTAATGCATTTGAAGGGACATGTTGTGAAAGGACATTATCATGATCTGGGTCATGACACCTCCCAATTACATTTTAGGGGAGTTGATGTCAGATAACATTTGCCATGATATGGACCCTGACACCTCCCAAATATATTTTCATGGACTTGTTGGGAGAGGACATTGTCATTATATGGGACCTAACACCTCCCAAATACATTTTTAAGGACTTACTGTGAGATGACATTGTCATCATATGCGCCATGGAACCTCCTAAATGTATTTTCAAGGACTTGGTATTAGAGGACATTGTCATGATATGGGCCCAAACTTCACCGAGATACATTTTTAGAGACTTATTATGAGAGGACACTACCAATATATGGGTCAAGTAACCTCCTTAATGCATTTGAAGGGACATATTGTGAAAGGACAATATCACGATATGAGTCGTGGCACCTCCCAAATGCATTTTTAGGGAGTTGATGTGAGATAACATTTGTCATTATATGGGCCCTAACACCTCCCAAATGTATTTTGATGGACTTTTTATGAGAGAACGTTGTCATGATATGGGACCTAAAACCACCCAAATGCATTTTTAAGGACTTACTGTGAGATGACATTGTCATCATATATGCAATAGCACCTCCCAAATGTATTTTTAAGGACTTGGCGTGAGAGGACATTATCATGATATGGGCCCAAACTTCACTCAATGCATTTTCAAGGACTTATTATGAGAGGACACTGTCAATATATAGGCCCTGGATCCTCCTTAATGAATTTAAAGGGCCATGTTGTGAAAGGACACTGTCATGATATGGTTCATGGAACCTCCCAAATGCATCCTTAGGGACTTGATGTGAGATAACATTTGTCATGATATGGGTTTTGGCACATACCAAATGCATTTTCATGGTCTTGTTGTGAGAGGACGTTGTTATGATATGAGACCTGACACCTCCCAAATGCTTTTTTGAGGACGTACTATGAGATGACATTGTCATCATATGTGCCATGGCACTTCCTAAATGTATTTTTAAGGACTTGGTATGAGAGGACATTGTCATGATATGTGCCCAAACTTCATCAAAATACATTTTAGAGACTTATTATGAGAGGACACTTCCAACATATGAGCCATATTGAAAGATCTAGAGGGGGTTGAATAGATCTTTTTGGTGTTTTTAAAGTTAATTAAAAACAATTAAACACTTGAATAAGAAGTAGGAAGAGACAAGGAATACACAAGGATGTAGAGTGGTTCCTACCTTAGAAATCTAAGGTACTCAGTCCACTACATGATTGTTTCCAATTGAGATTTTGAAAGTGATCAATTTTATTACCTCACAAGGATGTTACATAAAATACAATCACCTTCCTACACCCTTGAAGTTGCCTTCACCTGAAGTAGCCTCAATCTTCCTAGAAGCAGCCTTTTGAAGTAACTCCAAGATCACCCTTGAAGTAGCCTTCACCTGAAGTAGCCTTCACCTGAAGTAGCTTCACCTTGAGGCAGCCTTCTGAAGTAACTCCAAGTCACTGGGAGCAGCCTTCACCACCTGAAGTAGCTCCACAAACCTCCTTTCAACAGCCTCCAACCTAGGAGTAGTCAAGGAGAACAAAATACAATAGAAGGAACAAGATTGGAAGAAAGAAATAATGTTACCAATAAGTACAACGCTTTGATCCTATATCAAGCATATTGATCTCCTATCCACTATAGATGAATGTGGTAGTGTGGTGGCTAGGAGATACTAGGCTATAGGACACTAATGTAGAGATCAAAGAAATAGATTGCAAGTGTAGCTCAGCTTGTTGCTCACTAAGAATGAATCTCAAGTGTAATTGTATGCACAAGTAATGCTTTGGGTGTCCTAAGGCCTCTCCTATTTATAGGAATGGATTACATATGCTTAAGGATGTTCTAGACACTTTCTAGGGTGTTCTTATTGCTCAAATAGCCGTTAGGTGTCCACTAATTACATTGCAACAACTAATTGTTTATTGCTGAAAAGTGCAGTTCCAGAACTTCTCTCGATCGAGAAGTTTGTCGATCGAGATTGTCTCAATCGAGCTTTTTGTCGACCGAATGGGAGGTTGAGGTCAATGTGTTGTAACATTCAATTCCAACTCCCAACTATTTTTCTAACTCAGTCTAATGGCTAGGAGGGTCTATTCTCAGTCAAGAACTTTGTCGACCGAGAGTGTCTCGGTCGAGGAATTTGTCGACGGAGAAAATCCCTGATTCAATGTGTTGATCTACTAAGTGTGTGTATCAATGTGTAATTATGCTTATATCTTAGGGGAGGATCTATCTAAGTGTTTTGAGTTGATAGGGAAGATCTAACGCTTGATTTACATGAAGTCTAAGTACTTGTACATTATATAATTGTACAAGTTTTTACATTGAGTACAATCATGAAAATAAAAACAATCTAAGCATGTTGATCTTCCAATTTGTGTATATTTTTAGCTATCCACTTCCTTATTTTTTCCCTTGAAACACTCAAATAACAAGTTAGATCCATAAGAATGAAATGTTTGTCATCATCAAAACAAAGGGTTTAATAATGTCTGATTTAGCCAACACATGTATCCTCCTTAATGCATTTGAAGGGACATGTTGTGAAAGGACACTATCACAATATGGGTTGTGGCACCTCCCATCTTGATGTGAGATAAAATTTTTCATGACATGGGCCCTAACACCTCCCAAATGCTTTTTGATGGACTTGTTATGAGAGGATGTTGTCATGATATGAGACCTGACACCACCCAAATGTGCTTTTAAGGACTTACTGTGAGATGACATTGTCATCATATGTGTAATGGCACCTCCCAAATGTATTTTAAGGACTAGACGTGAGAGGACATTGTCATGATATGGGCCCAAACTTCAGCCAAATGCATTTTAAGGACTTATTATGAGAGGACACTATCAATATATGGGCCCTGGATCCTCCTTAATACATTTGAAGGGACTTGTTGTGAAAGGGCATTGTCATGATATGGGTCATGGAACCTCCCAAATGCATCCTTAGGGACTTGATGTGAGAAAACATTTTTCATGATATGGGCCCTAACACCTCCCAAATACATTTTCATGGTCTTGTTGTGGGAGGACGCTGGTATGATATGGGACCTGACACCTCTCAAATTCTTTTTAAGGACTTACTGTGAGATGACATTGTCATCATATGCTCCATGAAACCTCCTAAATGTATTTTCAAGGACTTGGTGTGAGAGGACATTGTCATGATATGGGCCCAAACTTCACCAAAATGCATTTTTAGGGACTAATTATGAGAGGACACTGCCAATATATGGGCCATGTATCCTCTTTAATGCATTTGAAGGGACATGTTGTGAAAGGACACTATCACGATATGGGTCGTGGCACCTCCCAAATGCATTTTTAGGGACTTGATGTGAAATAACATTTGTCATGATATGGGTCCTGACACCTCCCAGATGCATTTTGATGGACTTTTTATGAGAGGAAGTTGTGAGAGGACACTGTCATGATTTGGGCCTTGACTACTCACATATGCATTTTTACGAAGTTACCGTGAGAGGATACTCTCATGATATAGGGTTTATCTCCTACCAAATGCATTTCAAGGGACTTGTTTTGAGAGGACACAATCATTATATTCCTTCTAAATGCATTTTTAGGGACACTCTATGAGAGGACACTATCATGATATGGGCTATGGCACTGAACATTCTTTGATTGTTCCTGAACTCATACATGTCTCCTTTATGAACAATTAAGAGGACAATGCATTTATACATGTATCTGATAATATCATTTCTAGGGACTTATTGTGAGAGAAAATTGTCATGATATGAATGACTTGTTCTAATTAAGAAGAACTGTATCAATGTTGCATCTTAAGGTCTTATAAGCCCAAATTAGGCCACTTAAAGTGTAATTCAGAATAATCTAGGTCTATATTGTTGGCATGGTATGCCCATAGAGTCAATCGTATGATGATTGTGATGGCATATCACAT
Organism: Alisma plantago-aquatica; assembly: GCA_963693085.1. Taxonomy (NCBI): domain Eukaryota; kingdom Viridiplantae; phylum Streptophyta; class Magnoliopsida; order Alismatales; family Alismataceae; genus Alisma; species Alisma plantago-aquatica. Next base: position 560,761,471 of record OY856415.1, read on the forward strand.
AAAGGATTTGATTGATATTAATAATAGTAAAGCCTTTATGAAAGGGCAAGGGTAGACTATGCAGAGGAATAATTGTTATCTCTAGAATTGCTTTAAAGGTCTAAGATTCAATGAGCGATGGATTTCAATGGTCAAACAATGTGTGACCACCCCTTCAGGTTGGTGTCTTTCCAACCAAATATCTTGGTTTCCCTATTGCCGGTGGAAATCTGAGAAGGAGGCACTTCCATGAATGCTTGGATCATTTGAAATACATGATCAGTAGATGGCCAGGTTCCAAACTACACATGGTAGGTAGACTAGTTCTCATCAAAAGGTGCATCCTTAGACTGGCTATATCTCCTTCTCTAATCATTTCTCACATCTTCAATCAAAGCTTTTCCAATGACTTACTATGAGAGGACATTTTCATGATATGGGCCCTCACTCCTTCTAGAAACATTTTCCCAAACTTGTTGTGAGAGGAAACTATTTTGATATGGGTGGTTCATCCTCAAAAATGCATTTCATGGGACTTGCTGTGAGAGAATAATCTCAATATATGGGCTATGACTTGTCACTAATGCCTCTTGAGGGATTGGTTGTGAGAGGACATTGTCATGATATGGGCCACAACTCCTCACAAATTCATTTTAAGATACTTGTTGTGATAGAGCACTATAATAGTATGGGCCATGCCTCCTCTTGATTACATTTTCATGGGGATATACCTAATATGAAATCACTCAAGTATATACATTAGACACAAATAAGTGGAATGGTTAGTCATCATCAAAACAAGGGTTTAGTCAATTGAAACAAGGATTTCAATTTAGACCTTGAGTCAACATATATGTCTGCGTGTGTGTCAATTGTCACAATTGCTCAAGCTAAGGGTTATAATTTCCACAATCCAATGTTTCCATTGTTGTAAGTACCACAAGAGAGTGTTGCAATTGTCACAATTTTGAAATTGACATGGCATAGTTGATAGGTGGTCCAAAATGGATGTCTATACATATACCTCAAATGCTTTTTTAGAGACTTGTTGTGAGTAGACAATATCATGATATGGGTCTTGGCTAATATGAAAAGTATCTCCAAGGACTTATTGTGAGTATACCCTAAGTCATCCTAAGTCATTCTGAGAGTCATTTATAAAGGTATATTGGCATGATTATCATACCCAAATCATACAAATCTCTTTTATTTTCATTCTAAGGCTAGTGAGCCTTTGTCTTACGAGGCAAATTGCTCCTTGGAAGTAGCTTGCACAGACCACCCACCCCCAATAGTAATTGCTTCAAATATGTGGTGGCTACCGCAAACACCCGATCGGCCATGCTTCCATCATCCCCATACTCATACTTGTATTCTTTATGAACAATTAAGAGGAATATATATATGTATGTGTCTCTGATCAAGAACTTCTAGGGACTGGTCGTGAGAGGACACTGTCATGATATGGGTTCTACCTCCACCCACAAAGTATTTTTGTGAACTTGCTATGAGAGGACATTTTCATGATATGGGCCATTGATCCCCACAAATATATTTTGGGGTACTTTCTCTGAGAGGACATTCTCATGGTATGGGCTCTAGTTCCGCACAAATGCATTTTGAAGGACTTGTTGTGAGAGTACACTATCATGATATAGGGCCCATGTCCTCAGAAATGTATTTTAGGGAACTAGCTATGAGAGTAAACTATCATGACATGGGGCATGGGTCCTCTGAAATTCATTTTGGTGGGGATATATCAATATATTTATTTGACAATTCATAAAGTGAGGTGTGAAAGAAATTACGACATTGTCATGACATGGGGCATGGTTCCTCCCAAATCCTTTTTGGTTAGGATATATCTCATGGTCAAGAGCATGTTGCCATAAAATCTACTCCCTACTCCCTCACATATTCTCCCGAATAACACAAGGAAGCATAAAACATGTATAAAAGGTGGCCAACCAAGCATACACGCTGTAAATCACCATAGGAACTCATGGAGAAGCAAATTAACTAGCATATGATATAATTAGGAGTTTTCATGAGTCATAGCATGGGAGCTACTCTCCCATATAATTAGGGTCTACTCATACATGTTTAAGAAGCAAAAGCACATTATAGAAATGTCAGTGTTTTTCGTTATTAGAGAGAATAAAAACACAAGAGTAACCAAGAATGATGTAGAAGGAGTGAAAATCTAGCTTGAGGATGAAGTTCCACCTTTGTGGAAACCCCAACTTGAGCTATCTTCCCTCCTGAGAAGTTTGACCAAAGTAGGGAAGCTCTGCTACACCCTTGTGGAAGAAAAGGGAAGGAGATGATGGAGAAATGAGGGTTCTCTCTCAAGAAACTTCCTCTTTTTCTCTAAATTATCCCCTCCTTTTCTCTGCAACCCCCCTATCACGAGTGATAGCCGCTCCAAGTGGATGCACTTGACTTTTTAAAATGAGGGGTGGTTTCTTTCAAAATCTGTATAAACTGATAAAGACACGGTGTGTGGCATGGTGCAACTTACACATCATGTCTTTTGATATGCAGTTTGGGGATGAAATTCCTATGGAAACGTGTACGCCCGTGTGTTAAATAACACAATGTGTTCTTTGCTTTGCAATCTTTTTTGGAAAGTTACATGCCATATACAAATAAAGACACGACTTGTCTTGTGCTATTTCTTCAAGATCAACCCTGAATCAGCTTCAAATCAATGGGGAATCCAACTAAGGTTAGATTTGAGAGGATATTGTCATGATACAAGTCATGACTCCTTCCGAACTCATTGCCAGAGACATGATTTGAGAGGGTGTTGCCATGATATGGGATGTGGGTCTTGTAAATGCATTTTTAGGAACTTGTCGTGAGACGACATTGTCATGATATAGGCTGTGGAACCTCTCAAATGCATGTTTAGGGCTTGAACCTGGATCTCTCCATTCAGACTTGTTAACATTTTTCAACCAGTCATGTATCCTTTACTTCTTATGTATAATATATATTTATGACTGTCTAGCCATATATATATATATATTCACTCACAAAAGGGTCTTGGAATAAAAAGGTGTGGCAGGAAAAATTTTCTTAAAAGGGAAACAAATTTAATGAGTTTTTTGTCTTGTAGAAAAAAATATTTAGTGAGAAACTTTATTTTGTAGGGAAAAAGGTACGATGAAACATTATCTTGGAGGGGAAAGGTATCTTTGATGAAAAAAGTATGGCAGGAAATTTTACTTGGAGAGAAAAACTTGTCTATGAGAGAAACGTTATGCTGGAAAATTATTCTGTTAGAAGGGAGCTTTTTAACCAAAAAAATATTTTTAGTATGTAATTGTGATTAACAAAATAAAACAAAAATTAAAAGGAGAAATTTTTGCTTGTAGAAATAAGATACATAGCAAAATAAGTTTTAGTGGGAAACCAAAATGTGTTGGCGAAAAAAAATCTTTAAAATGTGGCCTAGAGAAGGAAACTATATTGGAATTTTACTTTGCACATATGTCCATTTATTAGTGGAGATTTAACTTTTTTCAAAGATATTTTTTTCACCATCATTCACCATGTTTTTCCGTAAGGATAAAAATTGACCAAAATTCACCATGAAATTTTTTTTCTATTACAATCACCATGCTTACCAAACAATATTTTTTAGTTCTTCATGATTTCTTTCTCCATGATTCATTGCCTACTAAAGACAGCTTTAATCAAATACATACAACCAAATTTATCATGGAAACATCACGGTACATTTATGTGATGTTATATATATAAGTACTTATTATTGTAAATACTTCTTCCCGTAACTGTACAATTTCCTTTCATATTTCACCCCTTTTTAGTCAAATACCACTTCACACGTTTTGCTCCCCATCCCCAAATCTACCATCGCCCCAACCGTCTCTCCACTTCTATTGATCTTCCCTTCTATTCCTTGGCATCACTAATTGTTATAGATAGCGATCGATAGAGCATAGTTCGACGGTCCATCTCATAGTCAAGGAGTCCGGCACCCCGTCTCGGAGTCCGGCACCCCGTCTTGTAGTCAAGGAGTCAGTCGCCCTTCTAATAGCCAACAAGTCTGACGTCGTGCTTGTAACCGAGACATTTCACGCCTCATCTTGCAAAAAACCAGTCTAACGGCCTCACCTAAAATCGAAGATTCTGATTCACTACTTGGAATCAACGAGCCCAACACCCCAATATCACTCCTTCATGTAATGATCCATGGATCCCCAGACCCAAGGTGGCTCATCGGTACTGATCTAGTAAGAAAAACCATAACGTAGGGTATTGGACAAGACAATTACTGTTAAAAGGCAGATCTAGACGTTAACAAGATGGTCCAACCTTCCAAGAGGCGCCTTGCTCGATGACTATTGTTAGATCTCCAGTTCCTCTTTTGATTCTTGCTCTTTATTCATTGATAATTATTCTTTTATTGACATATGTATCTCACACTATGCCTTTAGTTCTTCATTTGTTTATGAACAGAAGGTCTGTGCAAGATTCCGAATACATAATTTATTTTCTTTTACAACAAACAAGGTAACTCAGACCTCACAAGATTAATAGTTGTGTAATTTTTCAGTCAATCATTTTAGTAAAAAGTTCCAGAATGCTTCTTGGCATATTGATGTCTGCAGTGTCGTGTGCTCCCCCAAAGGTAACTTATAATAATATATCCTCAATATTGTCCGTCTTATTAGGTCATCAATATATCTATCATGTATAACTTAGTAGGAACTGACAAAAACTGATTCATTACATAAAAATATACTCTGATACTCTATTCTTTATGTGGTGTATTTGCAGAGTGCTCAATATGCTATATTTGTTTAGTTGACTGACGTATTTGCATGTAAAGAAGGTAGGTAATATCTTTTCTGCACGTTTTCTTTTTATATAAACCCATCTTCGACCAGATGACAATGAACCTTGTCTCAATGGCCGACGTTGAGTAGCTATTTTATTCATTGTTTTAATTTGCACGTATGAATTTTGGCCCTAGTAATTTTGAAATCCCTTAATTTTTGTTATCTCTAGTAATTTTCTAGTGATAAACCATTTGCGATCTCTTTCTATATCTAAGAGATCAACACTGACTTGTCTTTTTTTTTTGATAAAGGGCGCCTGCCATTTTATTAAGTGATCAAATCATTTACAACAAGTGCACAGATCTGATCCTCAAACCCCTCTCCACGAGAGATGGGGTGAACAAAATGACAAGCGGGTGAGGCCAAGGCATGAGCTACCCTATTACCTTGTCTCCTAACAAAACATAAATTGAAAGACAAAAAAAGAGAAGAGAGCTCGGATATGTCCTTGACGATGAAGTGCTCATAACCACGTCCACCATATCCCTTCTTCACGGCCTCTACCAGAGTAAGGAAATCTGTCTCCACAATGACGTCCGTAAACCCCTTCCCAAGCGCGAACTGTATGCCTTTCAGGACAGCCACACCCTCCGCACTAAGCACCGAGTATGGTTGTTCTAAACGACACTGGGAAGTCCACAACAGGCGTCCGCGATCATCCCGTATAGCTGCACCACAACCACCGTCACCTGCCAGAGAGATGGAGGCATCCGTGTTAATCTTAACGCAGCCCGGTGGAGGGCGACGCCAAGCTACACTGTCTGAAGAAGGCGGGGAATCCACTACGCTGCTGACGGCTGCATGGTACTGTGCATATCTCCTAACAATGTCGATGAAGCTCGCTGCTAAGCCCGGGAGGAAAGGAGGATGCTCGTCAAAGACGTATTTGTTCCTTGCTGTCCACGTAACCCATAGAAGCGCCGCCCCCTCCTCTTTGCGTCTATCGTTCTCCTCATCCAGAAGGCTGTCCACAAAACTCCCCAAATCATGAAGGCCCATCTGTCCCAACCAATCAAACTCACCGGTAGCCCAGATCCTCCTTGCTATCTCACACTAGAGTAAAACATGCGTCGAGTCCTCACGCTGCCCGCAATGGTGGCAGCCCTCATCCGTAGTCACCTGCTTTTTCTGCAGCTCCGTCATAGTAGGAAGGATATTTTGCAAAGCTCTCCAGATGAAATGTTTTAATTTTGGTGGCCATCTTTCTTTCCACAGCCTTCTCCATCTCTCATCTTGCTCCCCTTCCCACATTTCCTCCCCCGCCCTTAGGAGCTGGTAAGCACTCCTGACCGAAAAAATCCCATTGCTTTCCTTGTCCAAAAAAAGGCTATCCTCCACACGCCACCGTGGAAGTGGAATGTTTAGGACAGCCCTCGCAAGATGACTGGGAAAGCACTCCTCCACCGCCTCCCTCCTCCATTATTTCGTCACCAGACAAATCAAATCACTCACCCAGTTGTACTCCTCCGGGCCACTCACCAAGTACCTATGTACCGTGCCACCCAAATGAGGGATCCACCTATCCCTATAAATGTGAATGTCCTTCCCATCACCCACTCTCCATCTCATACCTTCCTTGACCAGCTGCAGCGCCCCCCATATGCTCCTCCATGTGTAGCTGGGACTACCTCCCATCCTTGCATGCAAGACAGAAGAGGACATGTAGTATTTTGCCTTCAAAATCCTAGCTGCCAAAGACTCACCATGGACCGCCAATCTCCATCCCTGTTTGGCTAACAAGGCTTGGTTGAAAACCTTCATATCTCTAAAGCCCATCCCTCCACTCTCCTTAGTCTTGCATAACCTCTCCCAACTCATCCAGTGTATCTTCCTCTCCCCTTCCGTCGACCCCCACTGTTACGACCCGCGTCGAGCTTATCCCGTAAGTATGCTGTTAAGCATGTGATTAGCTGATGTGCTAAGTTTAAGCCTGTTTTTGTTATTAATGTTTAAAACAGATAAAGACATGTGCTTAGTGTGTTTCTAGCTTCTAAAGCGTGTAGGACCTTACGCTTGAAGCGTTGCCAGAGAAATTGTTCGAATCCGACCTTCGAGTCAAAAGTTGCATGTTTTTGGGCTTATAGGGACCCGTTTGTAGTTTTGATCTTTGCGTTTAGGCCCCTAAGTTTCCTCCTTATCCTTTCTCTCTTCCTTATCTCGTTTCACCTTCTCAGAAACGAGAGAACGCTTCTGCGTTCTCCTTCCTTGCGAGAGAGAGAGAGAGAAAGAGAGAGAGAGAGAGAGAGGGAGCTGAGAAGGGAGAGACGTCGGAGCTTCGTTTTGCTCCGATCAGCTGTTGCAGCTCGTCCTCTTCCCTCCGTTGATCATCTTCTCCGTCAATTCGATCCAGTTTGCAGCAGGAGCTGCGGTTGCAGGGGAAACGGCCAAGAGATTGGGGCGCAAGGAGCAGCCCTAGCTCGTTTCTTTCCCCCCTTCAGGTGCGGTTTAGTGATGTGTATCATTTGCGAACGTTTCGCGATGTTTGTTTGAGTTTTGCCCGTCGATTCGAGAGAAATCGACATCTGCAGGCCGTTTTTGTTTTCTGCCTGTGCGCGGTTCGGCCGAGTTCCTATTCAGTCGGCCGAGTTCCATATTAGGGCAATCGTATAGAGTTTTGGTTGGTCGAGTTTGGGGTCTTGGATCGGCCAAGTTTCTTATTTAGATAAACGAACAACATTTTTGTCGGCCGAGTTTGGTCCTGATCGGCCGAGTTTCCTTGTAGGTAAATAAAGCAGTGTGTCAGTCGGCCGAGTTCCCCAGAGGATCGGCCGAGTTTCCTGTGGGTCGGTCGAGGTTGGTCGGCCGAGTTACAGATTCTGGGAAGTGTTCGGCCGAGTTCCATAGTGATCGGCCGAGTTTCAAGTGGTGAGTGGCAGTTCATTTAGAAATCATTATTTAACTCATTTTAAATGCTTAATTGCTGCAGTATCAGTTGATATGACTTTTTAACAGTGTAGCATGTACATTTTAGTATGATAAGTTCATTGGAACTTGAAATGCGTGATAAGAATGATGAGAAAGAGGAAATTTTGTGTTTTACAGTTGTAATGTGATATTTCTGTTAAATTGTTTATCTGTTAATTAATTAATAGACCTAGATGCCCTAACACCGTAGAACCCCTTAGACAGGTCTGCAACTTTGGGGTGCAACTCGTGTTGCAACATCATCCGTGCTTGTGTCACGGACAAACGAGGAAAGAGAGGCAGTGTCCAACAACAATCGTGCTTGTGTCACGATGGCACTGCGATAACAAAAGAAAACACGGTTATCTAACACCATTCGTGCTTGTGTCACGATGGCACTGCGATAACAAAAGAAAACACGGTTATCTAACACCATTCGTGCTTGTGTCACGAAGGTAACCCTGTGACTCTCCGCCGGTGTACTCAGGTTAAAGGAGGAGTCTCGAGCACACGTGGTTGTGCAGCACACGTGGTTGTGCGTTGAGGCCGTGGAGCCTAGGGTCCTGTGCAGACCAGGACGAGTAGTCAGACTTAGCATTTCCTGGGTGTGTCGCTAAGTCTTGTATGGTGGGGTCGTAGCATGAACTTGTTACAGATCTTTATATGCAGAGTACACTGCATATGATTAGGGCATAATAAAAAAATGAATAAGTAATTATGTAGGATCACAGTAAATTTATATAACTGTTTATTTACCTGAAATACCTATTGATGCTTAGAAATGTGGTTATTATCTGTATATTTGCTATGTCAAAAGAACTGCCCTGTTTGAACTGCATATATGTTTATTTTCAGTTTATAAACCTGACGAGTTGTTTAGTGATAGCTAAGTGAAATGTTATTCACTGAGCGAGTAGGCTCATCCCTCTACTCAAACATTTTCAGGTCAGCATCAGCATCAGGAATCAGAAGGATCGTTTCACCCTAACGCTTAGTCGATAGAAGGTTTGTTGTTAGTCTAGTTAGAGGTCTCTTAATCCATTCCCCTCGATCCTCGGGACAAGGTGTGAGTGAGAGAGAGAATGTGTACAAAGATGTAAATTAATGTTATGCTTTCTTTATGTTAATCAATGTATTATGTTGTAGACTTTGCTTGTATCTTCTATCAGTTTAATAGAGAAGTTTCTGTAGATTGTTTAGTTCTTGTTTACAGCTTAAACTTGATTATCAATTAAATGCCTTGGATTGTTTTAAAAGCGACGAGTGGTTGATTATGTGTAATTTCCACCTGTCATGCCCTAATTTCGTGGTTGTTCTTAATGTGAAATTGGGGCGCGACAATTTTTGGTATCAGAGCCTAGGTTTTAGTACTTAGTTACTCAAGATCAGGGGACGATAAGAGACCAATATGATTAAGGTTTAGGTGTCTTTCTTCTATCTGTTGTTTTCTAATAGGAAATATTCTATTATATTATTGCAGATGGCAAAAAGAGGCTTTGATCGTGATGATCAGGCTGAGAGCCATGTTGGCCCCGATCCTTTGTACTTGGGTCCAGGTGGTGGTGACCACGTGGATGAAGCATCTCGTATGTATAGGATGTTTCTGGAGACCAGGGAGAAGTACAAGGCTGATAGGCGAGTTTCTACTTCTACCAGCAGTAAGGATCTGATGCGATCGTATGAGCTTGTAAAGAAGCTCGGTGGTATAGAATTCAGTGGTACTATAGATCCTGCCGAAGCTGATGAGTGGTTTAGACAGATAGAAAAGGTCTTTCGTCTGATGGAGCTTCCAGAAGATAAGAAGATCAATCATGCGGTCTACCTTTTAAAAGGTGATGCAGAGTTGTGGTGGCGTGGTGTGGAAGAAAAGAGGAGAGGTACAGAGCTTTCCTGGCAGGATTTCTCTGAGGAGTTTCATCTCAAATTCTATCCACCCACTTTTCTTAATGAGAAAATCAGGCAGTTACAGAATATTAAGCAGGGGAACATGACAGTTACTGAGTATGAAGCGCTTTTCACACGGTTAGCGAATTTCTATCCGCAGCTTGTTCCCGACAACATAGAGAGATGTAGAAGGTTTTAGGAAGGACTAAGGCCAGAGATTCGGCATACAGTTTCTGCTACTAGTAGGAGGAACAGAGAGAACTTTGGTGAGTTTGTCGAGGCTGCTAGACAGGTTGAAGAATCTGTGAATGCTGACAAGGTGGCTGAGTCTAAGAAGAGATCTGCAGACTTCAGTAGAGGGCAATCTAGTAGTGGATACAGAGGTGGAGGTAGAGGTTTCTTTTCTAAACTTGGGCGTGGTTTTGGTTGTTTCGGCAGGCAGAGATCTGAGGATGTCACTACTTCTAGAGGCAGAGGAGGATACAACCCAGGAAGATGGGGCAGTGCCGATAGTGGACAGTCTTCTGGGTCGTCAATGTCAGTGACAGGTCCCCAGAGGCAAGATTTACCGCCATGTGACAAATGTGAAAGGCCACATACTGGACCGTGTTGGAGTTCTGGATGTTATGCCTGTGGACAGATAGGACATGTCAAAAGGGAATGTCCTCAGCTTCGACAAGCAGCATCGCAAGCTTTCCAGCCTCAATACCATAATGTTCCGAGTTCCTCTGTGGCTTCTGGTTCTAGAGGTGGTGGAGTGTCCAGTGGCAGAAGTGGTCAGAGAGGACAACGTGGCAGAGGGAGAGCTTCAACATGTTTCTTTTCTTTGACACCTCAGGAAGGTATAATTTCTTCACAAGTTGTTACAGGAGAGATGCTTTTGTTTAATAGTATACCAGTTTCAGTTTTGATAGATCCGGGAGCTACTCACTCTTTTATACGACGTTCTTTATTTGGTGAACTTAATCTGTTAACTCGAGAGTTGGTAGATGAGTTAGTGTTGAGGGTTCCACTAGGTGGACCAACAGTTTTATCCGAGTCTTGTCCCGGATGCTTGTTATCTTTTGGAGGTTTCACCTTTGCTGCTAATCTCATACCCTTGGATGTAAATACCTTTCAAGTCATCTTGGGTATGGATTGTCTTGAAACATATCGAGTGCAACTCGATTGTTGGAAGAAGGAAGCTACCTTTCAACTAGGGGAATTTTCTTGTGTCTTTACTGGAGACAGGAAAGTTCTGCCTACGTGCATAGTATCAGCTGCTGTAGCTGATAAGATGTTACAGAAAGGATGTGAAGCATTCCTTGCTCATGTGGTTGACACCAGAGCAGAGAAGAGCACTGCCAGTGTTTATGATGTGCCTGTGGTTCGTGAGTTCTCTGATGTTTTTCTAGAAGAGTTACCAGGCTTACCTCCTATCAGAGACATTGATTTTGAGATTCAGATATATCCAGGTAGTCATCCAGTAGCACTACCAGCCTATAGAATGGCACATGTAGAGTTGAAGGAACTCAAGGTGTAGCTGCAGGAGTTGCTAGATAAGGGTTTCATTAGACCCAGTTCTTCCCCGTGGGGTGCTCCAGTCCTGTTTGTTAAGAAGAAGGATGGTACCATGCGTCTCTGTATAGATTACAGGCAACTGAATAAGATCACTATTAAGAACAAGTATCCATTGCCGAGAATAGATGATCTGTTTGATCAGTTGTGTGGAGCGACGATCTTCTCTAAAATAGATTTGAGATCTGGATATCATCAGCTTAGGATAAAGGCTTCTAATATTCCCAAAACAGCTTTCAGAACCAGGTATGGGCATTATGAGTTTTTGGTCATGTCGTTTGGGCTGACCAATGCCCCAGCAGCCTTTATGGATATGATGAACTGGATTTTCAAACCGTTCCTAGATCAGTTTATTGTAGTCTTTATAGATGATATTCTGATCTACTCCAGAGACGATGCACAACATGAGAAACACCTGAGAGTAGTGTTGCAGTTGTTGAGACAACACCAGTTGTTTGCTAAATTTAGCAAATGCGAGTTCTGGTTGGCCGAGGTAGCATTTCTTGGACATATTATCTTGAGAGGTGGAGTTAGTGTTGACCCTAAGAAAGTTGATTCTGTACTTCAGTGGGAACAACCTAAGACTCCTACTGAGATCAGAAGTTTCTTGGGATTAGCAGGTTATTACAGAAGGTTCATACAGAACTTTAGTGTGTTAGCATCACCCTTGACACGCTTGACAAGGAAAAATGCACCGTTTGTTTGGTCTGATAACTGTGAGAAGAGTTTTCAGATTTTGAAAAGGAAGTTGACCACAGCGCCAGTGTTAGTGTTGCCTGAGGCAGATAAGGGTTATACAGTATTCTGTGATGCTTCTAGGAGAGGTTTGGGTTGTGTACTGATGCAAGAAGGCAAAGTTGTGGCTTACGCATCTAGACAGCTTAAGAAAAATGAAGAGAATTACCCTGTTCATGATCTGGAGTTAGCTGCTATAGTTCATGCTCTTAAGACATGGCGTCACTATCTGTATGGTGAGACATGTCAGGTGTTTACAGACCATAAGAGCCTGAAATATATCTTCACTCAGAAGGACTTGAATTTGAGACAACGCAGATGGCTGGAGCTGATCAAGGATTATGATGTGACAATCGATTACCATCCTGGTAAGGCGAATGTTGTAGCTGATGCCTTGAGTAGAAAGTCAAGTTCAATAGCCAATGCATTTTCTATGGCATGTTTCAAAAGAGACTTGCTTGTAGATATGTGAAAGTTGAACTTAGACTTGAATGTGACTGGACAGAGTGGGTTGATTGCTCAGATGCAGGTCAAACCTACTTTCTACGATCAGATTAAGGAATTGCAACAGAGTGATAATGAGTTGAGGCAGGTTATGCAGGATATGTCGGAAGGTAAGAGAACAGAGTTCAGGTTTTCTGATGAAGGTATGTTGTATCTTCATGTTAGGTTGTGTGTACCTGGGAACAGTGAGTTGAAAGAACAAATTCTTGAAGAAGTGCATACTTCCATGTATGCTATGCATCCAGGTAACACAAAGATGTACAGGAACCTCAAAGAGCTGTACTGGTGGTCTGGTATGAAAAAGGATGTGGCTGGATATGTGGCTAGATGTGGAGTGTGTCAGTAGGTTAAGGCTGAGCATCATAAACCTGCTGGTACTTTGCAGTCGCTTCCTATACCAGAATGGAAATGGGAACACATCACGATGGACTTTGTGGTAGGATTACCCAGAACGCCTAAGGATTCAGACTCGATATGGGTGATTGTGGATAGGCTAACTAAGTCTGCTCACTTTCTTCCTATTAATTCAACCTTTGACGTTTCAAAGTTGGCCAAAGTTTATGTGGATGAGGTAATCAGATTACACGGGATTCCAGTTTCCATTATTTCTGACAGAGATCCAAAGTTTACATCTAGATTCTGGAATCAGTTACATCGTGCGTTGGGCACAAGGCTGAAGTTCAGTACAGCGTTTCACCCACAGACAGATGGTCAATCTGAGAGGACCATTCAGACCCTTGAAGGCATGCTGAGAGCATGCATGCTACAGTTCAGAGGTAACTGGGAAGAACACTTAAGCCTAATGGAGTTTGCATATAATAACAACTACCATTCTAGTCTTGGAATGGCTCCATATGAAGCTCTTTATGGCAAGAAGTGTAGATTGCCAGTTTGTTGGTATGAAGTTGGTGAAAAAGAAATTCTTGGACCGGAGCTAGTTGATGTAACTACAGAAAAGATATCTGTGATCAGGGATCAGTTGAAAGCTGCCCAGGATAGACAGAAAAGTTATGCAGAGAGATGACGTCGACCTCTTGAGTTTGAGGTTGGTGACGAGGTTTATTTAAAGGTTTCACCGTGGAAGGGAGTGCTGAGGTTTGGCAAGAGGGGTAAGTTGACCCCTAGGTATATGGGTCCATATCCTATTGTTGAGAGGATTGGACTTGTAGCTTACAGGTTGGATTTACCGTCTGAGTTGGCAAATCTTCATGATGTCTTCCATGTGTCTATGCTGAAAAAGTGTCATTCCGGTACAGAAACGATTGTAGATCCAGAACCGGCGCAGCTTAAAACAGATGTGTCCTATGTTGAAGGACCAGTGCAGATAGTTGATCATCGGATCAAAAAGCTTAAGAACCGGGAGATACCTTTAGTGAAGGTTTTATGGAGAAACCATAATCTTGAGGAAGCTACGTGGGAACTAGAGTCTGAGATGCGTGACAAGTTTGCTTTTCTCTTCTAGGAATTTCGGGACGAAATTCTTATAAGGGAGGGAGATTGTTACGACCCGCGTCGAGCTTATCCCGTAAGTATGCTGTTAAGCATGTGATTAGCTGATGTGCTAAGTTTAAGCCTGTTCTTGTTATTAATGTTTAAAATGGATAAAGACATGTGCTTAGTGTGTTTCTAGCTTCTAAAGCGTGTAGGACCTTACGCTCGAAGCGTTTCTAGAGAAATCGTTCGAATCCGACCTTCGAGTCAAAAGTTGCATGTTTTGGGGCTTATAGGGACCCGTTTGTAGTTTTGAACTTTGCGTTTAGGCCCCTAAGTTTCCTCCTTATCCTTTCTCTCTTCCTTATCTCGTTTCACCTTCTCAGAAACGAGAGAACGCTTCTGCGTTCTCCTTCCTTGCGCGAGAGAGAGAGAAAGAGAGAGAGAGAGAGAGAGGGAGCTGAGAAGGGAGAGACGTCAGAGCTTCGTTTTGCTCCGATCAGCTGTTGCAGCTCGTCCTCTTCCCTCCGTTGATCATCTTCTCCGTCAATTCGATCCGGTTTGCAGCAGGAGCTGCGGTTGCAGGGGAAACGGCCAAGAGATTGGGGTGCAAGGAGCAGCCCTAGCTCGTTTCTTTCCCCCCTTCAGGTGCGGTTTAGTGATGTGTATCATTTGCGAACGTTTCACGATGTTTGTTTGAGTTTTGCCCGTCGATTCGAGAGAAATCGACATCTGCAGGCCGTTTTTGTTTTCTGCCTGTGCGCGGTTCGGTCGAGTTCCTATTCGGTCGGCCGAGTTCCATATTAGGGCAATCATATAGAGTTTTGGTCGGCCGAGTTTGGGGTCTTGGATCGGCCGAGTTTCTTATTTAGATAAACGAACAACGTTTTTGTCGGCCGAGTTTGGTCCTGATCGGCCGAGTTTCCTTGTAGGTAAATAAAGCAGTGTGTCGGTCGGCCGAGTTCCCCAGAGGATCGGCCGAGTTTCCTGCTGGTCGGCCGAGGTTGGTCGGCCGAGTTGCAGATTCTGGGAAGTGTTCGGCCGAGTTCCATAGTGATCGGCCGAGTTTCAAGTGGTGAGTGGCAGTTCATTTAGAAATCATTATTTAACTCATTTTAAATGCTTAATTGCTTCAGTATCAGTTGATATGACTTTTTAACAGTGTAGCATGTACATTTTAGTATGATAAGTTCATTGGAACTTGAAATGCGTGATAAGAATGATGAGAAAGAGGAAATTCTGTGTTTTACAGTTGTAATGTGATATTTCTGTTAAATTGTTTATCTGTTAATTAATTAATAGACCTAGATGACCTAACACCGTAGAACCCCTTAGACAGGTCTGCAACTTTGGGGTGAAACTCGTGTTGCAACATCATTCGTGCTTGTGTCACGGACAAACGAGGAAAGAGAGGCAGTGTCCAACAACAATTGTGCTTGTGTCACGATGGCACTGCGATAACAAAAGAAAACACGGTTATCTAACACCATTCGTGCTTGTGTCACGAAGGTAACCCTGTGACTCTCCGCCGGTGTACTCAGGTTAAAGGAGGAGTCTGGAGCACACGTGGTTGTGCAGCACACATGGTTGTGCGTTGAGGCCGTGGAGCCTAGGGTCGTGTGCAGACCAGGACGAGTCAGACTTAGCATTTCCCGGGTGTGTCGCTAAGTCTTGTACGGTGGGGTCGTAGCATGAACTTGTTACGGATCTTTATATTCAGAGTACACTGCATATGATTAGGGCATAATAAAATAATGAATAAGTAATTATGTAGGATCACAGTAAATTTATATAACTGTTTATTTACCTGAAATACCTGTTGATGCTTAGAAATGTGGTTATTATCTGTATATTTGCTATGTCAAAAGAACTGCCCTGTTTGAACTGCATATATGTTTATTTTCAGTTTATAAACCTGACGAGTTGTTTAGTGATAGCTAAGTGAAATGTTATTCACTAAGCGAGTAGGCTCATCCCTCTACTCAAACATTTTCAGGTCAGCATTAACATCAGGAATCAGAAGGATCGTTTCACCCTAACGCTTAGTCGATAGAAGGTTTGTTGTTAGTCTAGTTAGAGGTCTCTTAGTCCATTCCCCTCGATCCTCGGGACAAGGTGTGAGTGAGAGAGAGAATGTGTACAAAGATGTAAATTAATGTTATGCTTTCTTTATGTTAATCAATGTATTATGATGTAGACTTTGCTTGTATCTTCTATCAGTTTAATAGAGAAGTTTCTGCAGATTGTTTAGTTCTTGTTTACAGCTTAAACTAGATTATCAATTAAATGCCTTGGATTGTTTTAAAAGCAATGAGTGGTTGATTATGTGTAATTTCCACCTGTCATGCCCTAATTTCGTGGTTGTTCTTAATGTGAAATTGGGGCGCGACACCCACCAAAATCGAGCCATCATCGCCTGAATCTCATCAATCAGACCATCTGATATCTTAAAGACACTCATAAGATATGTGGGAATAGCTTGGATGACCGCCTTAATAAGCACCTCCTTCCCCAGCCTTGAGAGAAACTTCTCCTTCCACCCCTGAACCTTCTTCCACACTCTATCCTTTATCGCAGCAAAAACAGCTTTCTTAGATCTCCCAATGACTGTAGGGAGTCCAAGATACTTCTCATGCTTATCCACCTCTCTAACCTGCAGTCGGTCCTTGATCAGTTCCCGTCTCTCCGTAGAAACATTCGCACTAAAGGAAACCTCCGTCTTCTCATAGTTAATTTTCTGTCCAGATGCCCTCTCGTATTGGCTGAAAATTTCAGCTAAAGCGGAGCATTCTTCTGAGGTTGCCCTTGTGAAAATAATACTGTCATCTGCGAAGAAAAGGTGAGTGACCCTTGGCGCCTTTCTGCAAATTCTCGTGCCATGGATTTTATTGTCCTGTGCTACTTTGGAAAGAGAGAAAGAGAGAGCTTCAGCGCAAAAAAGAAAGAGATAGGGGGAGATGGGATCACCTTGGCATAGACCTCTTGTAGGGGTTGCAGTGCCTCTCCTTTTGCCATTGACGATGATCTTGTGGGATACACTAGACACACACTCCATCACCTTATTCCTCCAAACATCCGAGAACCCCATTCTCCTCATAACCTTCTCCAGAAAAGCCCATTCGACCCGATCATATGCCTTTCTCATGTCGAGCTTGAGAGCCATCAAGCCTTCTCTTCCCCGCTTCTTGTGCTTCATCGTGTTGAACAACTCATAGGCAATAAGGGCATTGTCTGTTATCATCCACCCCTTCACAAAGGCACTTTGGTTCTCTGAAATAATGTCATTCAACAACGGCTTGATCCTATTCGCCAACACTTTTGTGATAATTTTGTACGAAACATTACATAGGCTTATAGGGCGGAACTCAGAAATCCAAACCGGGTTGCTCGTTTTAGGAATCAACACAATATCAGTATCATTCATATCCTCCATAGTCTCCTCCCCTTTCCACCATCTACTAATAAAAGACAACAAGCTGGATTTGATCACCTCCCAAAATTTCTGATAGAAAATAGCCTTCATCCCGTCTGGACCTGGAGCTTTATTGGGGTGCATTTGATTAAGAGCCTGCCAGACTTCCGTCTCCGTCAGGGCATGGTTGAGACGTGGGAAATTATCTTCAGAAATAACACCCGGCATATCAGCAATGAACTCCTCCATTCCGGATGGGACCGAGCTCGTGAAGAGTGAATTGAAGTACAAGGAAATAATTTCAGCAATCGATTCCTGTTCTGTATGCCAGCTACCGTCCTCCTTGAAGAGACCATGAATCATATTGCGCCGCTTTCGTTGACTAGCTTTGTGGTGGAAATACTTTGTGTTCTTGTCGCCGTCTCTCATCTCATTGGTCCTAGCCCTTGCCAACCAATAGCTTTCCTCCAGGCGCTGTAAATCCTGCAGCTCATGTGCTATCTCTGTACATTCTTTCAACATTTCATTGGAAGGTGGCCGATTTTGAGCGCTAACAAGCTTCTTTTCCGTCTCTGCCAGTCTCTTCTTGATGTTTCCGAACTTCCCTTCTGCCCATTTAGAAATCCTCTCTGCGCAGCTATCAGTCTGACCACTTAAACCCAAGTCCGCATTGCTGTCCCATGCTTGTTGCACCACCTCTTTGCACTCCAGGGAAGATAACCAAAAAGTTTCAAATCTGAATTTTTTCTCTTAAGAACCACTGCCCGTACCTCTTCTTTCCGCCCACAAAAGAACCTGTCCATGATCCGAATTGAGAATAGGATAATTCTTGACCCGTCTCACGTTAAAGGTCTCGCACCATTGCCTGTCAGCCAAAAAATGATCAAGCCTTTCCATAATGAGATTCTCCTCATGTAAACCACGCTTCCAAGTAAATTTGCACCCCGTAGGTCCCAAGTCCGTTAGAAGGCAATTGTCAATCGCCTCCCTGAAGTTGCGCATCTGCCATTCATTCCTCGGCTGTCCTCCTTTCTTTTCTTCATGAGATAGAATTTCATTAAAATCACCTCCTAACAGAATAGGACCCCTAATCTGAGCACAGACCTCCTCCATCAACTACCAAGTACGTCGCCTCTCCTGTGTAGCAGCCCACCCGTACATCCCCACAAAAAGGAAACAGTCTGGATTGCCTTCCACTCCCACCTCCGCTGCAATATGATGGTCAGAGAAAGACTTTATCCTCACATCATCACCTCTCCACCATAAACCCAAACCCCCCGCCCTGCCTCTGCTATCCACACTAAACCCTACATCGAAACCACACCTCCTTCTCACCGCCTCCTGGTCTCCCCCTCTGCACATAGTCTCCATGACGAAGACTATATCGGGCAACTCTCTCCAAGACCGCCTTCTCAGAGAGTCAATCGTCCCAGGGCTGCCCAAGCCCTGGACGTTCCAACATAGGATTTTCATGGCTGTTCACGGGTCTAGTCCTCGCCAGTACCCGCTACTGAAAAAGAAGTAGGAACTCCCAGACCCTCCTGCTTCCTTCTTTTTTCCAAATGCAGCTCCGCCTCTATCCCTTCAAGGACCCCATCCACTTCCCTTCTATTCCTTTTCCCCCCCATCTTGTATCTACCATCTCCTGTCCCCGTCCCCCTCTCTTCAGTCATAACCGTTTCCCTCCTATCAAGCTTCCCCATGCTTCTCCCCCTCCCCCTTCCTATCTTCTTCCTTCCTCCCTTCGCCCCCTTAAGGATTTCAGACCTCTTTCTTCCCACGCATGTGGTCCCAGGTGCAAAACAGCCCCCCGACTCTCCAACTCCCTCTACCTCCTCGCCCAACGCTCCCATAGCAACCCCTCCATTGCCACAGACAGAAGCAGGTGTACCCATAGATGTATCAATCCCTTCAGGATCCGCGTCGTCGATCATGGGCTGCACACTGATATTCTCCCCCTCTCCTGGTCCCTGCATCAGTGCTCGATCATCTTCTCTTGGCCTCGCGGAAGTCTCAGTGGCTTGCATAGCACAGACCTCCCCTACCGCAGTTGTGTAAGAACTGAACCCCTCCTTTCCGCGACCCTCCTCAATGCTCCTGCTGTGGACAACGACTCCCTTAGTCTTAGTATGCTGGTTGTCCATTGTTCCTTGCCCGGTCCGACCATCGCCGATGTCCTTCCCTCCGCTTCCATTACCTTCTAGCTCAGATGCCCGTTTGGTGAAGACTTGCTCGAGATCCTCCGCCGACGGTGAACGATCTTTGTCCCTCCCCTCCATTATCTGGCCTTTGCCCCGATTGCACGACGCAGTGGCAACGCTGTTATCTAGCGTACGCCCCCCGGTCTTCGGCTTCAAGACGAAGCGCAGTTCCTTCTCCGATCTGCCCAGCAGTTCGTCCTTCATCGACGTCGCCCATCGCTTAGTAGGTGACGCTTTGATCCAGGTCCCCCACAGCCTCGGTGGCGCCCCGTCCTCGTCCTCCCCATCGTCGGTGCAGTCCTTCTCGAGATGTCTGATCAGCCCGCAAAGATAGCAGAAGGATGGCATCCTCTCGTATCGGATTTCCACATCAACAATTCGTCCGCCGCCGTCCCTTATTTTCTGCTTCTGCCGTATTGGCTTTGACACGTCGATCTCCACCCTAGCTCGGCATGACGGCCCCCAGCCTAGGTCGCGCAAGTCGACCGCCGTGACCCGACCAATCTTCGATGCCACCGCCCTGATCGCTCCCTCCGACCGGAACCCTAGAGGGAGGTTGTACAGTCGAATCCAGAAGAAGCTTAGGTTAAGTGTCCGCGCTGTTGGGACGTCATCCGGTCAGATGTCCCTGACCACCAGTAGATGATTGTCGAAATTCCACGGTCCGTCCTCTACTACCTTCTCTTTGTCTTTCCAGTGCATGAATTGGATAACGAACAGGTTCCCTGCTAGCTGCCGGAACCCCACCTCACGTCACAGTTCCCATGCGCTGGTCATCGTGCGCTTCAGCGTGGGGAAGTTGTAAGGCCTACTTGTCATCAGTCGACCCACAAGAGCCAGGTCAAGGTGATCCTTGCTCTCTCCGTCCGCCGTCCCTCCCAGATCAAGAACATCCATTTCCTCCTCCTCCCTCACCCTGAGTGCTGCATATCGTTCCACTAGATCATCCGCCATGGCGCAAAGAAACCCTGCAACCTGCAAGAGAGAAACGCCTCGGTGGCGAGAAGACCCCGCGTGCGTCGCCCAGAGGGAAACCCTAGGAGCGCCGACCAGGGAGCTAAAACCATACCATGAACAACCAACACTGACTTGTCTAGAAAATAGAAATAGCATTAGATGTCTGATTTCTGAAACTTTTTAGCCTAGGCTCCGATTGGTTTGTCGTAACTGGTCCGAAAAACTTATGAATTGGACTTCTGCAAGCAATTTTTCATGATTGATTTAAAGTAGGTGTTATAACTTGAGTTACGTGACTTCCGCTGAGTTACATACTTATATACAAAATACAGTTCCTGAGTTCCCTCTAAAAAAGAGCAGAAAATGAGTTCTGGGACAACTAACAACATTTTTATACAATTATATTTTTCATTCGTCTTACGTGACATGTGTAAAATATTTATAACAAAAAATATTAGCGGTATGGATATAAACTCATTGCTAAAACCGTAAAAAATATGAAAAAATATCATACACTGTAATCGTACTATGTAAAACATTATACACTATAACCACAATTATTAGTACGATTTAAAAAATAAAACATACAACGTCATGAGAAAGAAACACATCACATAATATGAAAATAATGTGATTTGTTTAACATATTTTTATTGTCCATGTTTAAACAATAAGATGTAAAAAATAATACTGAAATATAACCATACACGAATAATATAGTAAAACTCTCTACAAACCTATAAAATAAAAATTCTACATTTTGTTAGATAATAATGGAGCAAAACATATATTTACAAGCACATGAAATGAATATATTATTATAATACTTTGTATATACAAAATGAAATAAAAATATTATTAAGTAATTTTAATCATAATATTTTATTATAGTACCATAAGAAAATAATTTTAAAAGAGCAACATTTGCACCATAACTATTATGATTTAAGAATATCATAATTTTTCTATCATTTTTTAATATCTTTGCCATCCTTATTTATATCACACCCGAAACTTCAACAATATTTATAATGAGTTCCATATTTACACTCAAAACAAACCAATCACATGGAAGTAAGTGAAACTTAAATTCTAGAAACCGAACTATAGCACCCAGAATGAGTTCCATGGAACTCTTGACTTACACCAAACCAATAGGAGCCCTAGATGAAGAGTTGATTAATTTGGCTTATTTCCAGTGACTCTTGTTCACTTTTAAAACTCTTGGATCAATGATTCCTTCCAATGGGCCAATTTTTATAACCTGTATGTTGTGGACAAGGCCAAAAATGCACTAGAACTGTGTTCACATGAATCCAAAATTCACATAATATGAAATGATGACACTGTGGAGCTAAAATAATTTCATCTTCCCTACCTACCGAGGCAAAAAATAAAAAGCAAAGATAAAATTGACATCCCAGTGACATGTCTTTTAGATATGAACTTTGTTATCCATATGGAAGTAGTCACGCCATGCCTTCTAAATGAGAACTCAAGGGAGACTCAACATCTCTTCTGAATAAGGACATCTCATTGTTCCTATGATCTGGTATGTAATGAGAGGATGCCTATGTTCATTGATTAGAATCACATAACCTCATTACTTACTGATGCGCAGTCTTATAAATAGTACTATTATTCTACAACTTTCCCTTAAATTTCGATGATAATCATGGCTGGATGTTATTGTTCACTTTCTTATTATAGAACTTTGATTTGTGAGTGAAAGATTTCAAGAAGCTTGTGGGGGTTGTCGCTACCCCAACTTGTAGCTTCTCACCATCAAAATTAGATCATATTTTGATTCTATTTCTCGAATATGTTCATACATCAATTGAGAAACGAGCTGCTATTTTTTTGGTTCTCTTTGTACTGCAAATAAGATCAAGTTTAGATGGTGATTGAAGTAAATTTTGCGTTCAAGAGTTGTTATGTCATTTCCTTATGTCAGATAGTCTTTTATTATATAGGTTGAATCACACAATAACATTCGTTTTCTAATCTTTATGATAGATTACACTTATTCTTAGATAGAATTTTGATTCAGATATGGTTGTTGTGGCTTGTAGTACTAAAATGAAGCTACGAATGAGGAAATCCAGAATGAAGAATGCACACATGGAGACATCCAATTGCTATTTTTGTTGTGCAAAATTTCAAGAATAATGATTGGGTCGGGCATACTACAAAATCAAATGCTTCACTTAGCAGAGGTGTTGCTGCCACTCAAAGTTTCTGTTTGAAGATTCTGAATCAGTCTTTAATTAACATGAAGCAGTTAGAAGAGGCCTGAGCTTGAACTGTATGATGTCTGTGAAGGGAATATATAGTAAAACTATACTATGAACATAGGCAGTCCATAATATACCCTTTATCATGAGTTCTCTATTATGTATGTATACAAAATGTTAGTTTGCATTGGAAATTTACTTGGTGGGTGTAAAAAAAATGAATTTATGCAATATATTATTTCAGAAAAGGTTTTGCTGTGACACAACTGTGAGTTTTTTAATGTTTTTTGCAATATTTATTGTTTGTTTTCTTATTTCATATAAATAGAATACTGACTTCAATTGTTGTTGAGAACAACATAGACGATGTGTGTGCTATGGATGATATACAAACCCATCAGCCTAATGCAGTACCTGAAATCCTTTGTTATATTCATTTATGTGTAAGGTGATGGTTTATCATGTCACCTAATGATGATGGGCTAGTAGTTGTGATCCATGTATAGGTGACGTTCATTGTAAAGACCTACACAACTCATAGCTTACACATAAAAGATGACATACATTTATTTGATGATTGTCAACCATGTCACCTATTTGGAAAAAGGTGATGTCCTTGCATGTCACCTACAAGCAACATTTTAGTAGTGGGCGGGGAGTAGTGGCAACCCCATGGCTTGGGCTACATCAAGGACCAAATACATATCAACATCCACTACTTGATTCTGGACTAGAATGTAAGAAGAAAGTTGTTGGCAGCATATACTTACGCTGACTAACCGATAAAATCGATGATGAGTCACCCGTTGGAGCAGCGGCCACTACTACAAAACACTTCATCTATTACGTTCAAGTGTGTCACCTTTATCCTAATAGATGACGTGATTGATTGTCATGTACCTAATACATATCATCTTTTATGTGTAAGCTTTGTGCTATGTAGGCTCTTCTAAAGCATGTCATCTAAAGCCAATTACAGGTTTGCTGGAAACTGTCAATAGATGACATCAAACACTATCATCGTCGCAAGTAAAAGCAATATCTATTGTTGTCACCTATGTAATAATTGATGATGACACTTGTTGTCACCTAATCGATATAATGTGTGTTGATGATCACATAAATTCTAGTTTAGAGTGGGTGTTTGATGATTAGGAAGATCATGGTGTTGTACGTCCAGAACGTATCAACATTTTCATATATTGGTTGCATTTACTAATCATGATAGTATATATAGATATCATATTCTCACGGTAGAAAGAACCAAAGGAGCCAAAAAGAAAGGACTAAATAAATATATTATAAAAAATCAATGTATACATGACGCATACACATTCAACATTTGTTCCATGTTTCATGTCTCAAATGTACAACTACAACACCAATACTCTCCACACTCCACACAATCAGACTAGGGAGAACTCCCACCAAACAAATTGATAAATGGCCTGACGGGGATCAATGTGTGTATCTTGAAACATTACAAGCTGATGTATCATGAGATGGAACGGTCTAGGATGAATGAGTTAAATTGGTTGGAGTTGAAAAGGCTGCAAAGTCCATGCTCTTTTTAGCTTTTGTGTCATCCTCCCTATTGGAAGCTCTCGGTGCCTGACCATATTCCATTGGAACCTGCTTCAGGCACGACACTGTTGGGGAGGGCAATGGCATCCCTACGCGTAAGATCAAGTACTCGGATGTATGCCCTGGTGACCATCACTGTCAACCCACGGCATGACCTTGTCACTATTTGCGGTGATAGGTCCATGAAGTGTTTGTTGTAAACATCTTTCTTCAACTTCATCAGACCATCAAGCTCCAGATGATCTGGTAATCCATCATCCATCCGCTCGTCCAGGTTCATGCTCCAAAGCATGTGATACGAATCAAGTCTCTCATTCGGGACGTGGAACCACACGGTGAGGCGTCTCCCTGATCTGGAAAACCCCTTCTCTGCAGCGACGTTTCGTCGGAAGACGAAGTAGTCGTTGTCGATCATGTTGTGCCAGAAGCGAGCAACGACACGAAACCGCAGAAGGGAGGACACCGGCAACAGCTTCACGACTTCCTTGATCGACCTTGCCCAGCAACCCTTCCCATTGAGGCATGCAGTAGAAGTTGGCCTCCAAAGACATAGTACAAAATGTGCGGTTAACGACGACTACGGTGTAGATGTGTACATGGATCCCTGTTCAGCATCCCAGGTCATATATGTACTACAAATGTTGTCTGAGCTTCCTCGATATGTGCTCATCTGGATGAATAAGTGCCCATATTTGAACAACCACCTGATATGTGCTCCACACCTTTGCATCTGATAACTTCCTCCTCCCTGAGGGGATGATAATGTCGGTTCGACTGGAGATAAGAACTGCAATCATCAACAACAATGAAGGCTCTGCAACTGCCATTGCCACTAGAAGTGGAGAGGATCTGGGAAACGGCAGAAAGGGTGGTGTGAAGAACATGCATTGCAGTATGGGCAAAGAGAATCTTCTCTAGCTATTGATGAGCTTGTTAGGAATGCCCACCAATATGACTACTGAACTGGAAACACATATTGGTTAAGTGAAACAGTGATATATAGGGACTTGCCAACACAAGAGATAATTTTAGAGACAGAGCTTCAAAGTATATCCATACCTTGGCAACCTCCATTTTATAAGGATTTCCCTTGTAAACTGTAGAGAATTTGCACATATATATATATATATATATATATATATATATATATATATATATCAAGGCTTTGGAATCAGAATCAAGGCATGTGATGTAGTCACTATTGAAGCGTAAGATGTCATGTTCTTGGCTAGTTGTTCACATTTCAACCCATCAGCAATTGCCCAATCTATGTACAGACATCAATATAGTCCACAATGCCACACAACCAGACCACAGATAACTCCCACCAACCAAATTGAGAAACATTTCCTGGACACGTTCTTTAAACCCGCTCTTATCTTTATAAAGGTATGTTCCCGTTGCATGTAATTGAATAAATGCATCCACCAATGTCTTATCATCAATTTCACTCCATAAGAGATAGTCCTGCATAGAAAATGGAATAAATTAGTCAATACAATTCTACAAATAAAAGGTGCAAAACATTATTTACTAATGATTCAAAATAATTTGATTAAGAATTATTTGAACAAAATATGATGCTAATCTAAAAAATATACACATATTTTCCATTACCTACTAAATACAATCAAAGATATTATATCTATTATGATTTTTGTTTCTCGTGGCACAATATCATTGGAAAATATGGATATGATATGTTGCTACAAGGTATAGAATGATAACTTCAAGTTAATATATAAAAAATGAAAGATAAAATACTAGTTGCTTGTTGAAATGACTGGAAAGTAAAAAAATGTTACAATTCATATTGTCTATAAACATATGTTATTCTTGCATCCTTAAATGGCTAGATGTATGACTCTAAGCATCCTAATTTAATGCTGATATATATATCACAAACAACACATCCATAAAGATTGAAAATATCATAGAACTTATTGTGTTTTAGACCGGAATAGTTGCCTTGCTATCCGTACACAACAACCCGACTCTCTCCCAGGAAGAAGAGTTTCGTCAACGAAGATTGTATATTGGATTCTTTCTCCCACTTGTTTCACCAATTAGAGGTTAGCTCCAATAAGATATATACTATTATATCTCATAAATCAACCACATTGAAAGAAATATAGAAGATGAATCCATTGAGGTTCTTTTTCAGCTAGTATAGCTACTGTCAAATGACAACTGTGACCATGTGGGCACAATGTATAAGGAAAGATTCATACCAACAAGTATTGCAGGGTTCATTCAGTAGCCTAGTCTCTTCTGATTCTTGCCTAGTCGAGATCAAATCTTGTTGTAGCAAAGCATTTTGTGGATCCTTCCCCATGTCCACCAGCATCCTCAATGCCTTCAACAAACTACATGAAATGAAATATTAAATAGGATAGATTACAGTAATGGCAAAAATCTGGAACTAGCATCGATGAATGGAACCACTATGTGATCTTAACATCATATCAATCTGTTCGTGTGAGATGGGTGAGAGTTATTACTAGAAAAAGGACCAATTGTGAAGAATATATATATATATATATATATATATATATATATATATATATATTCAGGTACTGGGATGGAAACTACCTTGTTCACTCTCAAATACCAAAAGAAATTCCAACAAACCACTATAAAAGACTTTATCTGCATTGAGTTTCTTAATTACCTGTACAAAACAAAGTATTTTTTTACGTATGTACAGAACGTAAGAAATGGCTGGTAAAGAAAGCAAGAAATGCATTTTGATGGATTCAACTTGCCTAAGAAGTAGACGTATTCAAGTCAATTGAAGCCAAATCAATCAAAGGATTCACCATTAATTCTCCCACCCTAACTGTGGGTCTCCCAACCACATACATAATTAAAATAAAACAAACAAAGACATATAACATGATTAACTTTTATTCTACATATATGACACATAAAAAATAGATATTTTTATTTCATGCAAAATGCACACAGAAGTTCTGGAAATGTAACAAATAAATTAAATGGTACCGAGAACAAATTACTAAAATCTATTTATACATTATCTAAATGAATAGGAAATAAAGTGTTTTGTGTAAACAAAATACAAAGAAAAATTTAGATATGAAAAAGACTTCCTAAGAAACTAATAACTAAATCTAGAACTCTAATGGGAAGTAGATCATTAATTTCTAATCACTCAGTTGATCCGTGCTTTCTGGTGGAGTGGATGATTGTAAAATGCATGAAGACCGACCCTACAAAAGAAAAAAAATAAGCTACAAGTGTCCAATCCCTGTTATATAGTTTAGTCTTTCTTATAACTTAAGTAGAATAAGTAGAATAATCAACTTACCACATTTTGAAGAACAACCTGTCAGAGAGCATGCCTTCTTTCAACAAAATTCTTTTTTCCATTTCTTCTCTCCTAGTAATACATACAAAAATAAATGTTAATAATTTCCGCCTAATGAAAATAAAGTATATGTGGTGTAAGTACCATACCAGTACAGCTATTCTTAAATTAGCTTCAACAAGTTCTCTATTACTATCCTCTAGCTCCCTTTTGGTATCTTTCAGTTGTTGTTGAAGTTCTATAACAATGCCATGTCAAACTTCTTTTGCTTTCCGATTTTGCATATCTCGACGAGATATGGTGGCACCAAAACCTCTTTCAAATCCTCCGAGCTGTTTTCCAATCACTTCATCCAAAAATGATGAAAACTCTAATGGATCATGTGTCTTGTCTAGTCCCCGATTTATGCATTCATAAATAACTTTTTGCTGATGATCATTGGTAAATTTAAAAAGTTAGTGTAATTAAAAAAAACTATACAATAAATTAAAATAGTATATTTCACAACTTACAAGAATGTCTTTAGTGTGCCTGTTGGGAAATTTTTGCTTCTTATCCAGATGGCCTGATACGTAGACCTCCAATGATGGATGCTCCTTTTTCTAAATATTTAGTACAAGATTAGAGAATAGACAATACTTTCTGGATAGCTTGTAAGATAGAAACATCATTATAAATTAATTAATTATATAATCATACATGTTTAAAGTGATGGCTTGCAAAAGAAATATGTTATGACCCACATTGAGGTTAACCAGTAAATACCTCAATTAGCATGAAGAACCTTGATTAGTGCCAATCATCCTGTTAAATAGCATGGTTAATCAAGATAAGCTATGTCGTGAATCAAAAGTTGAGATTGAAACATATGTGGTAATTGATGATAACAACAATGTTGATCGTTAGGTTAATTAAGTTGAGTTAAGTACTCACTTTTGCAATTAGTGCTGTGACTAGTTGTGACATGTTAAATTGCATAATTTTCTTGCCCTAAGGTGGTAGAGAATCTTGCGCTTGAAACGATGCAAAAGAAATCATCCAAATCGGACCCCCGAGGCCATAGTTATGGCATTTTTTAGAATGTTGGACTTGAGATGCAATTTTTCCAATTTTTCACCCCTTTAATGGGTCGGTTGATTTTTTTTTTCTTTTCCCTTTTAACACTTCTTCTTTACGCGACTAATAGAACAGTTTCGCTTGAAAGCGGCGCCCTCTATAGCAGTTAAGGCAACCGATGGAGTGGCGATTTGGGCGATCCGAGCTCCAGCTCCGCAGCAGCGCCCCTTCCTTTCTTCTTTCTTCTTCCTCCCTTCCTCTATCCTAGCCTAATAGCAGTGCCGAACTAGCAAAGGTGTCGGCCTCCCAAGCAAACCGCAGCAACAACTGCGAGAAGAAGAGGCCAGAGGGCATCCGGGCAGAAGCAAGGGAGTTTATGCGACTGATTCTTGGGTTCGTGGAGGTTTCGTTTACCGCGCCTCGCTCCTCCGTCACCTCCTCGTCTCCTACCTTGCTCCAGTTGAACCTGACCAAGCTAGGGCGGCGCCCTGTAGCTGCGGCCACCAGCAACAGATGCAGCTGCAACGACGCTCGATCGGGAGCCTTCTTGGCGCGGCCAGCAACACCAGCGACCAGCAGCACATCGTGCTTTGCTTTAACCACCAAGGGATGGTGCGCAGCTGTGCCCCATCTGCCCAACGTACAGATGGCCGGCCGACCAGCAAGCTACTGTTGCTGCGGTGGTGGCTAGAGGCCTTGGGGCGCATGAAGCAGCAAGACAAGGAAATAACAGGGGGATGATGTCCTCGAGCTCGGCCCAGAGTCCTACATTCAAAATCACAACCCTAGCCATGAGCAACAACCTCAACCGAGATCGTTTCCAACCTGAAGCTGTGTGTGAATCAACTGGGCCGTAAATAGAGCAAAATCCAAGGTTGAAGATGACTTGTGTGTGCCCATAAACTGGCCCTAGTCGCGTTTCTGTACGGATCCGGACAAATTCGGACATCCCGAATTAGGTGAGTAGAATTTCATTTATTTATCATTAATAAACTCAAGCGTTTGAATGTTTTCTGTTTTGTGCGTGAATTACGTTGATAAAAGGCGTTATCAGGCGTAGGGCGGCGTTTGGCGTCGCCCGACTTTTTATTTCATAAATTGCTTCTAGACGCTGTTATATGATTAAATTTAGCAATTGATCAGTGTGGATTGAATCGGTAGATTTATATGGTTCATTGGAACCTAACTTGCTTATTTGAATGTTGAAATTAGAAATTCATGTCTAAAAATGGTATGGATTGGGTATGAACCCAGACAATAAGGATTTCTGATAAATTATCAGATGTACGATTTTAAAGTTGATATGAATAAATATAATATGCAATAAAACCCTAAATTGCATATATCTTTTGACGTTAATATGTGTAAATGGATATTTACATGAAATGGCACATTTCTCTGAATTATTACCAGAAATTCTCAAGTATTGTTATTAAATTGTGTTGTGATAGGTAATTAACTTTTAATTGAGTTAAGTGGTGCGAAAACCAAGATTAGGGTTAATGTGCACGTTTTTTGAGAAATTTAGAGAATTGACAAATGTTGAGTATGATTCTCGTATGTGAAGTAAATTTCTTTAATTTGTGCAATAAGATGTTCAATTGCGTAAATTCTCTATGTATGTGCCAAATTGAAATAAGTTGGGTTATTTATGCATTTCTAATTTGCCTGAATGTATGGTATGAGAATTTCTCAGAAATTACTATGATTTGAAATATATTGCTCTGTCAGTTTAGAATGACAGTGTATTGTGATCTGATATGAAATCAGTAAATGTGATATTCCTGTTTAAGTGTTTATATGTTAACCAGTTAATAGACTTAGATGCCCTGACACCGTAGAACCCCTTTTGGAGGTCTGTGCCTTAGGGGTGAAACGACCTACCTAGCGTGTGTCTAGATGGTCGGTGGCTCGTGTTTAACAATAATCTGTGCGTGTGTCACGGTGGCACGAGGACAGAGAGGCAGTGTTCAACAATAATCCGTGCGTGTGTCACGGTGGCACTGGAGTAAATAGGGGTTATTCAACAATAATCTGTGCGTGTGTCACAGTGGTAACCCAGACTCTCCGCCTGTGTGCTCAGGTTAGAGGAGGAGTCTAGAGTACACTCTTTGAGAGTGCAGTGAGGCCGTGTGAGCCTGAGAGTCCTGACGCAGACCAGGACGGCAGTCAGACTTAGCATTTCCCGGGTGTGTCGCTAAGTCTTGTACGGTGGGTTCGTAGTTCGCTACGAGACTTTATATGCAGAGTACACTGCATATGATCAGGGCATAAGTTAAAAAGATGATCACTCAGAATTAAGGTAGATTAATATGAAACTTGTGTATGTTCAGATTTAGAATTTATAATACTTGTTCTTTAAATGTTCATTATACTTTTATGCGATAATTGCACTGTTTAATTAGAACTGCTCAGTTTGTTATTTTATTCACATATTCCTGTTAAAGGTAAAATACGGAGTTGTTTAGTGATAGCTAAATGAAATGCTATTCACTGAGCGAGTAGGCTCATACCTCTACTCAAAACATTTTCAGGTCATCATCAGCAACAGGAATCATAAGGATCTTTTCATCCTAACGCTTAATCTGTAGAAGGTATATGTAGTTAGTTTAGTTAGATTGTGGTCTCTTAGTCCTTTCCCCTCAGTCCTTGGGACATGGCGTGGGTGAGAGAGAGAGTATGTATGGCGAATGTGTAAAAGATGTAAATTAACTGTTATGTTTTATTTTCTGTTAAACAATGTTACATGTTGTAAACTCTGTTTATGTTCTCTAGCCAGTTTAATTGAAATGCTTCCGCAATAGTTATTTATGTTTTAGTTTACAGCAATAATCTGGATATCATTACGAGGTTTTAAAAAGAAAAAGTTCTCAGTGATTTGTTTATGTGATAATCCCTCCGTCGCGCCCTAATCTCGTGATTAGTGGTTAGTGAGAGATCGGGGTGTGACATCTTGGTATCAGAGCATAGGTTGAGTATGCAGTTACTCTAAGTCAAGCCAGGGGACAACAAGAGACCAATAGGATTAGGACTTAGGTGTCTTCCTTTTAACTGCAATTTTATAACAGGAAGTGTTCTGTTATATTATTGCAGATGGTAGGAAGATGATGTGGTCACGAGGACCAAGTTGAAAGCTTAGGCTGAGTCATCACGGATCATTAGGATCAAAAGATAGAATTATAATTAAGATGGATAAGAAATGATGTGTCTTTAGCTCTGGGAGATCTGAGTGTTTGGATACCCTGGCCAGGTGTCTGAATACTTAGATTGACCAGTATCAAGCTACTCTGTCTATTCTTCTCTGGATGCCCTGGCCAGGTATGCAGAGGAAGGATAGGCTAGAGAGAAACCCTCGAAATCTTAGGGTTAAGAAATCAGAAATTAATGTAAGAGTAAGAGATTAAATATAGGATGCAATACAACTCTTGTTTTTATATTGTTTATTTGATTAGAGATCATTAGAAATGCTCTTATATGCATGAAATTAGATTTTCAGTTTGTAAAGTAAACATGATTCTTTTATGTTGTTGTAAGTCATGAACTGATTCATTTATTATTTATATTCTTTGTATTAAGTAGACCAGGAGTTATGTTTAAATGAGCTTGCCCTAAGTGGATATTCTTTTCACATGTTTGAGATTAATGGGAGTTGGTTAATCTCGAGTAGCTCTTGGCTTCAGGACTACAGGTTCGGCCTGGTCCGGCTGGCAGGATGCGTTACTGAGATCTAATGACTCCTATTAATAGTATAATAAAAGTAGACTCTGGATAATTTAGACCCGCATCATAGTGAAGAATGTACATACATTAAGATGTTGAGATATAAGAGAAAGATTAGAACAACTAAGAATTAGTTGGAACTGATATCAGAGACCCAACATTGGGACCTCATATGAGCAATCCTTAATTAGAAATAAAGGAACACAATAAGATTCAGATTAAATTAAATGATTAGGTGAGAAATACCCTTAATGGTACTAATCAATAATGCATAACAAATGCATGGATCCAATACATGATTAGTAAACCCTAGTGGAGGGTGTATCATTGTGAGCCCTGGTTGAGGGTGTATCCTTGTGAAACCCTAGTTGAGGGTGTATCATTGTGATTGTTTATATGCAACTTTATAATAAAGTTATGCCCTAAACTAAGATAAAGTTGGTTAACTCAAGAGGGTCTGAATTAATGAGAAATGGGGAACCCTAACCCTAATTTGGGGAAAAGGGAATGATAAGTCCTGTTTGATAGTGAACCCTAATTCCTGGTTAAGGAATGATGGTGTTACTATTGTATCACATGATGTGATGAATATCTTGTATGACTGTTATCATGCCTAATAACCATGCAGGTATGATGAGATGATGAATATAGCCAAGTTTGGGCTGTGACATTTATATAATAAATGTTGATTGGCTTTTTGTGTGTTGATGTTGTTGTTGCTTAATAAAAGTAATAATGTGTACGGATTTGTGAGCCATGTGAATAAGTTGTTTCCTAGTGAGAGGTGACAAGATGTGAATGGCCTTGTGAGCCATGTGAATAAGTTGTTGCCTAGTGAGAGGTGACAAGATATGAATGGCCTTGTGAGCCATGTGTGATGCTTGGGTAACAAGTATCATGTTTATTTGTAGCATTTGTGTTAATAAGTTATGCTAGAGAACTTGGCTGATGTTACATTTCTGTTATATATCTATAGTTCATTGATGATTATTCATATCTGTTGTATTCATTACAAGTAGATGGATGAAATTATGAGATCTAAAGTTTGGATTTCAAACAAAGGAAGCAAAGTCATATCACAATAACGCTATGTTACTGATAAGGACCAAACCCTAGAATGTTTAAAGTTGTAGTAGTTCAAGGAATATCACTAGTGATTTAACCTTGAGTACTAGCATCTCTATAAAACAAAATCATGAGATTTGCTTTATGAAAGTAAGCTAGTACTGATGGTGATCCATGGTTTAAATGTAGCTAATATGAAAGGTAGATAAACAATAAGAAAATGACTTGGATAAAAGAGTAAGATATAAATTTGAAATGTAATAAGTGTGTTTGAAACAAAAGGAGAAATACAAAATAAGTGAAGTGCATTATGAAATAAATTCTTACAAGTAATAACAAGAAGTAAGTAACATAGAATGAGGAGTATTACCCGATACATGATCTGAAATTAGTTGTTGTAGTTCATGCTCTTAAGACATGGTGTCACTATCTTTATGATGTGACAATAGATTATCACCCTGGAAAGATGAATGAAGTAGCAGATGCCCTCAGCAGGAAGTCAAGTTCAACACTTGATGCATTCTCTATGGCATGTTACAAGGGAGACCTGCTAGTAGAAATGTGAAAGTTGAACTTAGACTTAGAGGTGACAAAGTATAGTGGTTTGATTGCACAGATGCAAGTCAAGCCTACTTCTTATGATCAAATCAAGGAACTACAATAGGGTGATAGTGAGTTAAACCAGATCATGCATGGCATGACATGGGGTAAAGACCAGAGTTCAGGTTTCCAGATAATGGTGTGTTGTATCAGCATGATATGTTGCATGTACCTCGAGACAGTGATTTGAAAGAACAAACTCTTGAGGAAGCGCATGCATCGATGTATGCCATGCATCTAGGCAACACTAAGATGTATATGAATCTCAAGGAGTTGTACTGGTGACGTGGTATGAAGAGGGATGTAGCTGAGTATGTTGTTAAGTGCAGAGTGTGTCAGCAGGTTAAGGATGAGCACCAGAAACCTACAGATACCTTGCAATCTTTTCTTATACCAGAATAGAAATGGGAACATATCACAATAGATTTTGTGATAGGGTTGCCCAGGACACCTAGAGGTTGTGACTCGATATGAGTGATGGTGGATAGACTAATTAAGTCTGCTCACTATCTTCATATTAAATCAACCTTTGATGTCCCAAAGTTGGTTAAGATATATATGGATGAGATACTCAGGTTGCATGGTACCCCAGTTTCAATTATATCTGATAGAGATCCTAAGTTCACATCCAGATTTTTTTTGAAATCAGTTGTATCGTGCTTCGGGCACAAAGTTGAGATTATGTACAACTTTCCATGCACATACTAACAATCAGTCAGAAAGGGGCCATTCAGATTCTTGAGGAAGTTATGTTGAAATGAGACGTTGACCTCTTAGAGTTTGAGGTTGGTGATGAAATGTACTTGAAAGTTTCACAATGGAAAGGAGTGTTGAGGTTTGGCAAGAGAGACAAACTGACTCCTAGGTTTATGGGCCTGTATCCTATTATTGAGAGGATTGGACCTGTAGCCTATAGGTTAGAATTTCCATCTGAATTGTCTAATCTTCATGATATGTTTCATGTGTCTATGCTTAAGAAATGTTACCCTGGTACAGAGAAGATAGTGGACCCAAAACCTGCACAACTCAGGTCAGATGTGTCCTATGTTGAGGGACCAATACAGATAGTTGATCGAAGGATCAAGAAACTCAAGAATCGTGAGATACCATTAGTGAAAGTTCTGTGGAGGAATCATAATCTAGAGGAAGCTACGTGGGAGCTTGAATCTTAGATGCATAACAAGTTTCCTTTTCTCTTTAAGGAATTTCGGGATGAAATTCTTCTAAGGGAGGGAGATTGTTATGACCCACATTGAGGTTAACCAGTAAATACCTCAATTAGCATGAAGCACCTTGATTAGTTCCAATCATCCTGTTAAATAGCATGGTTAATCAAGATAAGCTATGTCGTGAATCAAAAGTTGAGATTGAAACATATGTGGTAAATGATGATAACAACAATGTTGATCGTTAGGTTAATTAAGTTGAGTTAAGTACTCACTTTTGCAATTAGTGCTTTGACTAGTTGTGACATGTTAAATTGCATAATTTTCTTGCCCTAAGGTTGTAGAGAATCTTGCGCTTGAAACGATGCAAAAGAAATAATCCAAATCGGACCCCCGAGGCCATAGTTATGGCATTTTTGAGAATGTTAGACTTGAGATGCAATTTTTCCAATTTTTCACCCCTTTAATGGGTCGGTTGATTTTTTTTTCTTTTCCCTTTTAACACTTCTTCTTTACGTGACTAATAGAACAGTTTCGCTTGAAAGCGGCGCCCTCTATAGCAGTTAGGGCAACCGATGGAGTGGCGATTTGGGCGATCCGAGCTCCAGCTCCGCAGCAGCGCCCCTTCCTTTCTTCTTTCTTCTTCCTCCCTTCCTCTATCCTAGCCTAATAGCAGTGCCGAACTAGCAAAGGTGTCGGCCGCCCAAGAAAACCGCAGCAACAACTGCGAGAAGAAGAGGCCAGAGGGCATCCGGGCAGAAGCAAGGGAGTTTATGCGACTGATTCTTGGGTTCGTGGAGGTTTCCTTTACCGCGCCTCGCTCCTCCGTCACCTCCTCGTCTCCTACCTTGCTCTAGTTGAACCTGACCAAGCTAGGGCGGCACCCTGTAGCTGCGGCCACCAGCAACAGATGCAGCTGCAACGACGCTCGATCGGGTGCCTTCTTGGCGCGGCCAGCAACACCAGCGACCAGCAGCACATCGTGCTTTGCTTTAACCACCAAGGGATGGTGCGCAGCTGTGCCCCATCTGCCCAACGTACAGATGGTCGGCCGACCAGCAAGCTACTGTTGCTGCGGTGGTGGCTAGAGGCCTTGGGGCGCATGAAGCAGCAAGACAAGGAAATAACAGGGGGATGATGTCCTCGAGCTTGGCCCAGAGTCCTACATTCAAAATCGCAACCCTAGCCATGAGCAACAACCTCAACCGAGATCGTTTCCAACTTGAAGCTGTGTGAATCAACTGGGCCGTAAATAGAGCAAAATCCAAGGTTGAAGATGACTTGTGTGTGCCCAGAAACTGGCCCTAGACGCGTTTCTGGACGGATCCGGACAAATTCGGACATCCCGAATTAGGTGAGTAGAATTTCATTTATTTATCATTAATAAACTCAGGCGTTTGAATATTTTCTATTTTGTGCGTGAATTACGCTGATAACAGGCGTTATCAGGCGTAGGGCGGCGTTTGGCGTCGCCCGACTTTTTATTTCATAAATTGCTTCTAGACACTGTTATATGATTAAATTTAGCAATTGATCAGTGTGGATTGAATCGGTAGATTTATATGGTTCATTGGAACCTAAATTGCTTATTTGAATTTTGAAATTAGAAATTCATGTCTAAAAATGGTATGGATTGGGTATGAACCCAGACAATAAGGATTTCTGATAAATTATCAGATGTACAATTTTAAAGTTGATATGAATAAATAAAATATGCAATAAAACCCTAAATTGCATATATCTTTTGACGTTAATATGTGTAAATGGATATTTACATGAAATGGCACATTTCTCTGAATTATTACCAGAAATTCTCAAGTATTGTTATTAAATTGTGTTGTGATAGGTAATTAACTTTTAATTGAGTTAAGTGGTGCGCAAACCAAGATTAGGGTTAATGTGCACGTTTTTTGAGAAATTTAGAGAATTGACAAATGTTGAGTATGATTCTCGTATGTGAAGTAAATTTCTTTAATTTGTGCAATAAGATGTTCAATTGCGTAAATTCGCTATGTATGTGCCAAATTGAAATAAGTTGGGTTATTTATGCATTTCTAATTTTCCTAAATGTATGGTATGAAAATTTCTCAGAAATTACTATGATTTGAAATATATTGCTCTGTCAGTTTAGAATGACAGTGTATTGTGATCTGATATGAAATCAGTAAATGTGATATTCCTGTTTAAGTGTTTATATGTTAACCAGTTAATAGACTTAGATGCCCTGACACCGTAGAACCCCTTTTGGAGGTCTGTGCCTTAGGGGTGAAACGACCTACCTAGCGTGTGTCTAGATGGTCGGTGGCTCGTGTTTAACAATAATCCGTGCGTGTGTCACGGTGGAACGAGGACAGAGAGGTAGTGTTCAACAATAATCTGTGCGTGTGTCACGGTGGCACTGGAGTAAATAGGGGTTATTCAACAATAATTTGTGCGTGTGTCACAGTGGTAACCCAGACTCTCCGCCTGTGTGCTCAGGTTAGAGGAGGAGTCTAGAGTACACTCTTTGAGAGTGCAGTGAGGCCGTGTGAGCCTGAGAGTCCTGACGCAGACCAGGACGGCAGTCAGACTTAGCATTTCCCGGGTGTGTCGCTAAGTCTTGTACGGTGGGTTCGTAGTTTGCTACGAGACTTTATATGCAGAGTACACTGCATATGATCAGGGCATAAGTTAAAAAGATGATCACTTAGAATTAAGGTAGATTAATATGAAACTTGTGTATGTTCAGATTTAGAATTTATAATACTTGTTCTTTAAATGTTCATTATACTTTTATGCGATAATTGCACTGTTTAATTAGAATTGCTCAGTTTGTTATTTTATTCACATATTCCTGTTAAAGGTAAAATACGGAGTTGTTTAGTGATAGCTAAATGAAATGCTATTCACTGAGCTAGTAGGCACATACCTCTACTCAAAACATTTTCAGGTCATCATCAGCAGCAGGAATCAGAAGGATCTTTTCATCCTAACGCTTAATCTATAGAAGGTATATGTAGTTAGTTTAGTTAGATTGTGGTCTCTTAGTCCTTTCCCCTCGGTCCTTGGGACATGGTGTGGGTGAGAGAGAGATTATGTATGGCGAATGTGTAAAAGATGTAAATTAACTGTTATGTTTTATTTTCTATTAAACAATGTTACATGTTGTAAACTCTGTTTATGTTCTCTAGCCAGTTTAATTGAAATGCTTCCGCAATAGTTATTTATGTTTTAGTTTACAACAATAATCCGGATATCATTACGAGGTTTTAAAAAGAAAAAGTTCTCAGTGATTTGTTTATGTGATAATCCCTCCGTCGCGCCCTAATCTCGTGATTAGTGGTTAGTGTGAGATCGGGGTGTGACAAAATAGGTCCATGCGTATAGGTAGGCCTTACTATGCTTCAAATGCTCTTATTTTTAGCCGACAATTCCTGAAACAAGTATAATAGTTATGTCATATCAGATTTGATGATATATAGTATAATACAAAGTATTATCACCTTGTTCTTTTCATTGTTCCAGAATTGCAACAATTCTTTTGTCTCTGCAAGTTGAGGCTTGTTCCTCTATAGTCTTATTTTCATCATAATATTTTCTCTTCAAGCTATATCTCCAAGTTCTCAATTCTTGTTGCATAATTCTTTTACTAGCTATTACAACACCATCTAGAGGAGCCTGGGTCTCCACATCTTCCATTACAAATTCAAAATCAACCTACCAAAATTTTAAATAACAAAATTTCCATGTCATCAATACTTATATTATTCATTTACAAACACATGCACTTAAATTTAACTATAATGTTACATACCTTTAATTTCTCCATCACCTTCTCAAAACTTATTTGATGTTTTTGTCCCCAAATTTCAGCTATAGGTAATTGCTCCGCGCGTCTAGCGTACAACCCCAACCATCCTGATAGTTTTTGACGTTCATCACAAGAAGGTACACCTAATTCTTTATCTACAATGCAAACTCATTTTTTTCCATCTTTTGGAGTGACTACTTTGTAAGTGGTGCATCCTCTTGTATTCTTTTTAGCTTTATATGAAATTATAACCATTAAATATTAACTATAAAAATTTGTACTAAAATTTGTATGACATACAATACCTTTTTTGCATATTGGGTCATCTTGAATTTCTTCATTTACTCTCGTTTGGTCTTCTAGGTGCAACTCATCTTCAAGATGATCACCATTTTCGGTCATAATATAGAAATATGATTTGTTGTTAGAGCATAGTACCCAGTAAGGGTGATTATATGTGAAATTTTTAGTGTATTACCCGATAAATAGCCATCTAAAGTTCCATTATCATGTAAGTCATCACCATTATTGCCATCGTCTTCAACAGTAGTATCTACAAATAATTAGTGGGTTATGTAAAATTATCATAGCAGTAATAATAATGTAACTATATAAATTACCTGGAACACAAAAATCTAAAATTCTATGAATGGGCGAGTAATTCTCATCTAAAGTTTCATTGAAGTGGAAATCACCAACATTATCTTTATCACCTTCTACATTAATATCCAAATAACGAATATATTATGGATAATTATTATAGCTAGAATAATATAACTAGAATTATTACCTGTGACAGTGGTATCCAAATTTTCTTGGATGTGAGCATCATCAAAATCTTAAAAGATTGAACATAATAATGAGATACACTAAGAGAAATTACTAGCATAGTATTATGTATAATAGATGCATAACTCACTTAAAGTTTCATCCCCATCGCTCATGTCAAAATCCATAGGTGATCCACACATTTCTTCATATATTTCAGTATCTTCAGGTGTAATAGATATCCGCTTATTGCATCTCACATTTCTAGTGGATATAGTAATATTTTATCATTAGGGTGACAAAATATAAAATTAAATATTAAAAATGCTTACCTGAAAGTTCAGTCCTACGAGATGCATTATGATTTGGTGTACTAGAATCACAATGGACATATGTTCTCTTTAATTTTGGATCGATAGTTTTCTTGAGAGTACTTGATTCACCTTTTCTGCTCATAGACTTGTCTACATGAATTCAATCATTTCAACGTAGTAAGAGATCAGTCATAAAGCAAAATTCTACAATTCATATAGTAAATAATGTACTTCATACCATGATTTCGAGTTTTTTTAAATGCATCGCCAACTGGAATTTCTTCTTCAAAAATTTCTGAGTTTCTTGGTCTCTTCGTTTCAATATATTTATGGAAAAAAATGATACAAGATTGAGGCATTGGCGATATATACATAGGCAACTAAATTAATTAACACTTACTTGATGTTATCTCACTCAAGCATTCCTTAAGTGGATTGTTATAGACGGGGACATGCTTTCCTTTGGCATTTGTATATGCATTTGTACTCTCTATCACTATGAAAAGTAGAAGGATTCATAATTGATAGTGTTTGCTAATAGAAGGGGGAAAAATCACATACACAAATATAACTTGTACCAGTTTCAGATCTATGACAGTGTTGTAAATTCTTACTTCCTCCAGTACTTTTGGTCGAGCCTAGATAAAGTGTGTTTGAAATCCATTCTAACTTTGTATCTACCTAATTACATTTTAACTTATAAATTAATTGGATATTGAAAATAATACCTCTGAAGTTGGTCCTTTGAAGTGGTGTGCTCCCTTGACTACCATGATTAGACACTACAATAAGATCATTACCATTTTGATAAATTTATCAAAAGTTACTACACAATAAAAAACACTAATGATTGGAAAAAAAAACTAATGGTATGAATTACATTGTTTGCATCTGGGTTCATGTTCAATTTCTTGACATGTTCTCATGTGGTCTTCTAGGTGCATGGCATTTTTAGCAATGGACTTTTTCTTCAAACTTGGTTGCACACTTTTCTTGAAAGTGTATGATTCACCTTTTTCATTTATAGATGCATCTTCACAAATACAATATTTCACATACCTAAGAGGACATGATGTTGGAAAATACAAAATATGATATTAATGTAGTAAAGAGTATACCATAATTTCTGACTGTTTTGAATACATTTGCAATAGGAATGTTATCATCCAAACAATCTGAGTTTGTTGGTCTTGTTGTTGATCCATCTAACCAAATATATACAATATTAACATAAACACATTAAATTAAATACCTTCAAACTAAATTGAGTTTATCTTACCCATACTTTCCTTAAGGATGGACGCAAATTTTCTTTTTGCAGCTGCAATTGAATTCGCATTGCTACTCACTTCCTTATTTGGATCCTTAAAGGTGGGTGCAGACTTTATGAGTGCTCTCTTCTTACTTCCATTAACCACTTCTAGTTCTGAAATTAACATAAAAGACAAAATATATGACAATTTCTGGCAAAAAAAGTGTATGCAAAAAATTAAAATAAAGTTTCACATACCTACTTTTCTTGATGCAAGATTGGTGCCCTGATTTTCCATCTCCATGATCTGATTAACAGACTTGAACATAGATTTAGGTGGCATGACTCTGGAAAAAAATGATTGTATTAAATCTTAGTTAGATGTCTGAAGTGAAATATTAGACAGTCCTACAAAAACCAATCATAAAGATTAACAAAAGACTTCCATTGATTATACCTCTACTCTCCTTCTCTTTTTAGGTTGTAAAATTTTACCGATTACACTTTTAGAAACTTTACAAGATGTAGATATATTAGACCTAGTCCATTCGACATCAGGAACATCATTCAACCCAGAACTAATTGAAGGCTCATGATATTTACTTAAGTGATCATCTTTTTGTTCAACAATGAGATCATGATCTACATATACATTTTTAGGTTTCCAGTGGCATACAATACTCCAATGTCCATCAATAGGATCTCTTGAGTAAAAGACTTGTTCAGCTTGTTCTGGGTATATAAATGGTTCATCTTCAAAGCTTCGCTTACTCGTGTTAACATGTGCAATGTTAAGATCATCAACTGATAACCCTTCCTCATCGACATTGAACTAGGAGTATTTAAACAGAAAATAAGGATTCATTCCATGGTAGAGAATCTCAAAGATGTCATCTAGAAGTCCATAATATACTTCACCATCAGGGCCTATTGTGGTGATACCACTATTATGTGTTACTCGATCTTTATCAACATCTTGATGCTCAAATTTGTATCCATTCACAAAGCAACCTTTATAAGAATATATTCCTATCTTAGGTCCTTGAGACAGATATTGGATAGGCTTGAGAAGTTCATCAAATTCTTGTAAGGAAGCAACCTAGTTAGAAAAGAAATATGGATGAAATTAAGAAATAAGATAGGATAAAAACATTATGTTAAATCAAATAGTTGTATTGCCTTATATGATCTTCAAACCAATTTAAAAATGATTTGTGGTGGTGTGACTGTAAGGTGAAATCATCCCAACTAGGGTATTGGCATCTTAAGATATCCTGATGCTTCCTGTATTTATGTATGTCACAGATAAATTTTGTTAGACAATTTTCAAAAATATTTTATAATTAATAAATTGTTACTTACTTCACATAA
The DNA here is from genome assembly GCA_963693085.1 of Alisma plantago-aquatica. Lineage (NCBI taxonomy): Eukaryota > Viridiplantae > Streptophyta > Magnoliopsida > Alismatales > Alismataceae > Alisma > Alisma plantago-aquatica. The sequence continues at coordinate 560,804,154 of OY856415.1, forward strand.
GGTTGAACTTCCTCAGTATTGAGCAATATGAAACATGTAGCTTGATGTAGTTCTTCGACATATATGCTCACTATAGAATGAGAGCCAAGTGGACCATCGAGATACCTTACATGTCTATGTAGCTTGGTTTCCACATCATGCAGATACCTATCACAGAATATGCTTGCTTCCTCCATTAAATATCCTTCAAGAATAGAACCTTCTGGTCTACTCTTATTACGAATGTAATTCTTTAGTGTGTGTAGATATCTCTCAATGGGATACATCCACCTAAATTGAACCGGTCCAACACGTTTTGCTTCTGTTGCTAGATGCACAGCTAAATGGACCATGACATCAAAGAATGCAGGAGGAAAAATCTTTCCTAATTTGCACATTATTATAGGCATTTTCTGCTCCAACTCTTCCATCTTCTCAATAGTAATGACCCTTGCACTTAGTTCTTTGAAAAAAACATAGAATTCCATTAGAACTTTTCTGACAGGTTTTGTTAATGCCTTTATCACAACTACTGGAAGGAGATGGGGTAGCAATATGTGGTGATCATGACTCTTCATACCAATTAACTTCCTTTCTTGTAGTTGAACCATACGGGAGAAGTTTGATGAAAATCCTTCAGGGAGTTTAATGTCCTTTAATACAGACAAAAATTTTTCCTTTTCTTCATTTGTCATACTGTATATTATATGAGGAAGATCCCTAATATTATTTGATTTTGAAAGTTTAGGCCACAATGATTTATGTATTCGCAAGTGTTGCAAATCCAATCGGGCTTTAATATTTTCCTTGTTTTTACCATCAATGTCTAGATTGTATCGAACCAGCAATGAGCTCCAATAAGGGAGCTAAAAAATACTTCTCTTTTTCCGCCCCTCAAGTAGTTCATGTTGGTCATGTGAATTATTACCTGAAACCTTTCCAAAGACAACATTATCATAATCTTTCCACAAGTGTTCAATTTGTTTCCCATCTATAGGTTGAGGTGCGGGTTCATGTTCTTCAACTCCATTGAAGCTTTTTTTATCAACACGCCATGGGTGGTTGATTGGTAAAAAACGTCGATGTCTTAGATAGACACATTTTTTATTGTATGGAAGGTAAATAGAACCATGATTAGTTTGACAATACGGACAAGCATTGTAGCCTTTTGTACTCCAACCAGACAACATACTATATGCAGGAAAGTCGCTAATGGTCCATAGAAGCATTGCTCGCATGCTAAATACCTCACCTAGTTTAGCATCAAAAGTGTTCACTCCAGCCCACAATATTTTCAATTCATCAATCAATGGTTGGAGATAAACATCAATATCGTTTCCTGGTGATTTTGGGCCATCAATAAGAAGTGACATCATTAAGAAAGATTGATGCATAGTGAGCCAGGGAGGAAGATTACAACAAATTAAGATGACGGGCCAAATACTTATACGACTCCCCATTGCAATATTTTTTTAAGCGACCTCCACCATGCATTAACTCAAGGGCAGGTACAAATTATTTGTCAAACCTTTCTCTCCTCCTGGACATACCCAAGGGGGAGATTGAGGATGACATTCGCTAAGGTACATAGATTCTAACTCCTGTGGGCCAGTAGCAAGTCTAATGTTGGGAGCTGGTTTCTTGAGGAACCATTTTGCCTGGGTATCAGCAAGGTGATTGAAGTCCCTAGCACAATGGATTATCCTGCAGCCATGGGTGGCTCTCACTTTGTGTGCTACTACCGCTGTCAAGCTTGATAACTAAGCTGGTGGCTCTGTGTCCCTCTGGAGGAATTTAACAGACAGTTGAGAGTCAGAGAGGATGCACGTCGACGTGCTCCCTCGTTCGATCAACACATCTAACCTGGACAAGATAGCCTGCATCTCCCCCTCCAAGGGGTCACTGCCTGGAATTTTCCGAGTGCCGCCATCGATCCACATGCCCTAGTAGTTCCGCAGGACCCAGCTAGTACAGATGACTCCTTTGCCTTCATCCACCGCCACATCGACATTTAGGTACTCGTCATATCTGGGACACAATAGCTCAAGCTTCGGCCTTGGATGCTGCGTACCGTCCTGCTGCCGACGCTTGACATAAGCTTCCGAGTGGGACTGAACCTCACTACAGATTCTTGTTACTATCACGTCAACTGGTGTGTTGCGATCTTCAAAGACGAAGCCGTTCTGGTTCTTCCACATCATCTAGTAGGTAGTAAGAAAGGTGCTCTGCCAAGCCTCGACCTCAGGCATGGGCCTGAAGTTCAGTGCGACCCACTCCAAAATAGTCGAGGACGCAAAGAACCCAGAAGGCAGATGGCGAGCAATCAAGGTCCATGTCCGGTGGCTGTCGCGACAGTCACGAACTACGTGCAAGGAGGTTTCCTCTAAACCACATTTCTTGCAGGCGGCAGAGGTGGTCATGTTCCGTTGATGCCGTAGATGATTGGTGAGAAGTCGATCGTGCCCCAGGAGCCAGCCAAACACCCGTGTGCATTGAGATACTTTGCCTTGGCAATGGCCTGCCACCGTCCCTCCGTGCTCTGGGTTCGAGTTAGAATGAGGTGTGAGTAGGCTTTCGCCGTGGAGAAGATGCCATGGGTACCGTGAGGCCAGTACCACCCGTCGGGTCCTCCATCTAAGTGTGGGTGGCCAGTGAGGAGGATATCCTCCACCGATTCCTGACTTAACCAGGCTTCGATGAAGCTTCTGTCCCAACTGCCCTCGTCAATACTCATGCTGCTAACCATGAGATTCTGCAAGCTAGGGGGTATCACCAACCCAGGCTTGAGGGACGGCGACTGTCCGCTTCTGGTCCAGGCCTCAGACCAAACGTTGATGTTCTGGCCATCCCCAATCATTCGACGTGCTTCCTGCCTACCTTCAACAATAAGCGGTCTGATTGCCCTCCAAATAGAAGAACCCTTCGGAGTGATAGAGTCTCCTCGACAATACTTGTTGTGCATCATCTTAACCCAGAGTGGAGGTCTGCAATAGATAAACTCCCATGCAAGCTTCATCAGTGAGGCTATATTCTACTCCCTGGCACTACGAATACCCATGCCTCCCTGGTCTACAGGAGCAATAACCTTGTTCCAGGCCACCAAGGTAATGCCCTTCGAGTCAGCCTTTCTGGACCACACGAATCTTCGAATGAGCTGATCGACCCTGTCACAAACTGTAAGGGGAATAGCTGAAGTTTGCATCAAGTAAGAGGACGAGTGGGTAAGGACATATTTCGCCAACGTGATCCTGCCCGTGAGGGAGAGGCACTTGTTAGCCCTGCCCGCAATCTTAGCATCAGTCGAGGTCGTCACAGAGAGGTACTACTCCTTCTTCTTCCTGTGGTGGACAATTGGAACACCCAGGTGTTTCCCAATCTCTCTCGTCTCCACAATACCAAGCTTCCTGCATATGCGATTTCTAGTTGAAGGGTGTGTGCCTTTGATATAAAGGACCTGAGACTTTTCTTTGGAAAGTTGTTGTCTAGATGCCTTTTCGAACTACCTGATGCACCGGCTAACAACACGGGCCTGCTCGCCTGAGGCCTCTCCAAATAACATGATGTCGTCCGCAAAGCAGACGTGTGAGATACTGGTCCATTGCAATATTGAAAGGGCTAAATCCATCTGTCGCTAAGCCAAGTCTAACATTTTGTGGCTCAATGATGAATGAAGGATGATTGGTATCAAAATATTTCCAAGCCTTAGAATCCCTCGGATGTTCCATTTCACCTACTGCGCCAGCCATACTTGTGGAATGCCAAATCATCCAAGGAGCTGTCTTAACTGAATTGAATAATCTTTTCAATCTAGGAATCAAGGGGAAGTGGCAAAGAACTTTTCGTGGTGTGTTTTTATTGATCTTTATCCTTCTTCCCCGACTTGTATCAATCCACCTCGAGGTAGAACACTTTGGACATTTTGTCTAAATTCAAGTATTCTCCTATATAAAGTATACAATCATTGGGGCATGCATGGATTTTCTGACAATCTAACCCTAGAGAACACATGAGTTTTCTACATTGATACCATGTTGTTGGCAACTTGTGTCCCATAGGCAACACTTTTGATAGAAGTTCTAGATATCCTGACATCGCCCTGTTGCTTATTTTATTCAAGAATTTGTGTCTAAATAGATGAACAACAAAGGAGAGCTTTGAGTAGTTATCACAACCTGGATATAATGGTTCACAAGTATCTTTAAGTAGTTCCTCAAATTTCTTATTATCATGAATATGATTTTCATTATCACTACCACCATCATCATGAATAGGATATTCACCGCCACTATCAGGAAAGTATGTGTTCATTTCTACTTCCTCATAGCATGCATCATTTATCAACCCCTCCATATCATCAAAAGAGTTAGCCATATGTTGATTCACCATATGATCTTTTTTGTCAATATGACCGTGATATTCCCAATCGGTGTAGGTCGATAGAAATCCAGATCTAATAACATGCCATGTAATTGTCTCCCTATTATGAAAGAATTTGTTCTCACATTTCACACATGGACACCTGACCTCAGTACGATTACTAAATGCAAAATCCAAAAATAAGTTAAATCCTTGCATGAATGCCTGTTGGCAATGTTCATGTTTAGATTTTCCTCTACTCATCCAACTCTTATCCATGGCTCCCTGAAAAATGATCATGTAATTTTGTTAAATTTTTAGTTATGTATAAGAACCAATTGTTGTTAATGTAAATTAGGCTTGAATTAGGCCAAATCATGAATGTAAATACTTAATTATTAGCACCTTATCCAATGCCTAACCACCTTATCAACTATGCCTTAGCTATAAAGGTGTTGTTAGGCCCCCTACGCTCTAGGTGGGCCACCTTAAACTGGGCTCCTAGGCTAAATACATCTATTTTTGTAATTTCCATTCCTCTTCCTTGCAATTAATATTCTTCAAAAATATTATCTATTTTTATTATAACTATATTGAAGAGGACATCAATAGAAAGAAGAACCAAATAGAGAATCTATTTCACCAAGAAGAACTGTTGAGGTCTAGTTTAGGTGTTTTTTAGCCTCCTAGATACTATTTAGACTTCTCTTTTTTTGGGTAGGATTTATTTTAGACTTAGATCCGATTAGGTCACATAATGTAAAATTAGATTTTAATTAGGCCAAACCATGCAAATATGGACAATAAGGTCTAATTTGGGGAAAAAATATCTAATTTGAGGCAAATAATTGGGATTTGAGGAGTTTAGGTCCTCATCTAATGGTTACCCCACTTTCCCATAACAAGAACTAATCTTGCAAACCTTACATATGGAAAATTATGTTACCATAATAGAAATAGAAATAAGAATTATAAGACTGTATGTTGAGTTTTAGCCTCTGAGGTTCTGGTCAAGATGCCTCCAATTGGGTACCCGGTCCCTAAGGTAGCTTCATGCTCACAACAAGTCCCTAAAACATATATTTATCAAGTTGCGCTTAGGCCCTACTACATAACTGATTGTCACCAAGTTCCGTTGTAAAATGTTTTAAGTTGGGGTGATATACTGGGCGTCCCTAGGCAACTCCTGGTCGCCTAGCCGCCTATACAACCATGCATTGAACAATAAAAAGAACAAGAAAAAATCCCAATTGGTTATCATATTTCTATATTTTAAGTTGAACACCATGTTCTGTTCTATTTTACCCTCAAGTTTATACTATCACCCCAATGTTACTGCATTCCCTCTTTATTTTTTGTATCTTATATTTGCATGACCAAGCAACAATTTCCTGCTATGTTATGGAGTTATTGTTGCTGCAGTATTATGATATTACCCATTTACTACTGCTCCACTTATTGATTTACTATATATCACAATGTTTTTTTCTTCTTCATTCTCTTATTTATATAATCTATTTATAGACCTCTTATCTAAATGTACTCACATTAGTACAATGCTAATTTCTTGCTTTCATTTTCAATTTCTACTCTACCATTCCTATGTTAGATTCAACTTCCCTTGTACATTCTTTACACTTTCTAACAAAACCCACCGTTGTTTTCTTAAGAATAGTATTAATTTTATGCAATTCACCTTAGGAGAAATATGATTAGATCTAATATTTGTGAAGCTCTGTCAAGCTAAAAATGAAAAACTCATTTCTAGTTATTTGATTCTAGATGTGGGATCGTTAATTGATTTTGATTTTGATGAAAGCAAGGTAACCCAAAATGGACTGTCGAAATGGACTGTCGAAGACACTATGTTCCTACTTTTTGAAGACAGTTCTCAAGGTTAATTATCATTTTGAACATCACAGGACAAGTGTACTTCTCTTTTTCAACAACTTTGGTTTGAATTAGGCCAAATCATGAATGTAGATACTCCTTAATGCCTAGGACGTGGTGCTCTAGTTTTAGCAATCTATTTAGACATTGAGGCTAGATGTGAAAAATTCACATGAGTTCAAAAAAATATATCATAGAAAGGAAAAAAAATGAACAAGTATTAATGTAAAATCAAGTTGTAATGTATCAATTGTAATATATTTTGTTCGATTCACTTTATATTATGATTATTAAAAAAATAACGTTCTAGTTCTTAATATATCGTGCATGCACTTAAACATGTGTACAACTATATAATGTCTATAATACATATTCCCCTCATTGGGGTTGAGTCAGACCATAATGATGATTAAAGATCTATTTATACTATGTCCAATACTATATTCTTTTTCACCTGCCCTCAAACATGTTCAAACATGTTCTTAAAGGTCGAATTGCTACTCAGATTTCACTTTTTAGGGTAGTATTTATATAAAAATTAGATCAGAGTAGGTCATGTAATATAAAATCAAGTTTAAATTAGGACAAATCACCTTGTTATGATTTTGAGAATCACTATATTGACTCAACAATGTAGGTCGATAAAAATACACCTAAACATACTTGGCTGCCCACCTTGGTGCCTAAGCTCCTAGGCTTTGGAAAGGCACCTCAAATTGAATACCTAGCACCTAAGGTATCTTTAGTGCCCATCTAAGGACACTTAGAATATTATCCTAGCAAGGAAAAATGGTGGACACTAAATTGACCAATAAAGCCCATTATCTAAGTTTATTGGGGAAGTAATTCTAGTCTTTGACTCATTCCTACATAGAAATATCGGCTAGGACACTCAATGAGGGAATACAGACTTGTAAGGGATACTATTTGAGTTGGTATATAATCTATTGGAATTACCTAATATATTGACTGACATTAAATAATTAGATCTAGGTAAGATATTAGATGGGGGGGAGATCATATTCCTAAAAATAAGTAATCGGGAAGCTTTCTTTGGTAAATCAGATTCCCAGCCAAACAAAATAGTCTGGATCAATCTAAACAATTAAAAAATGAAAAAAAGATTTCCTAGATGCCTCAGTTTACTGTCATCTACTCTTTAGTTCCATCTTACTAACCTTGCTAAGGTTAGTGGTATCCGAAACCATTGAGAAACCACCGACTACAACAAATCCTTAGTTTTGAAAATTCACATGGTCATTACTCCGTACCACATAAATGCTATCCGCACACATGACACATCTCGAGTTAGCTACTAATAGTTTTCTAGATAATCAATCATTACGTTGCCAGAAACATATTCCGGTTAGAAGAAACAATATTACATGTGTGCTCTGCATCTGTGGTTCCAGAGGTGTTATTTAATAGTCAACTTAGTTAGATTAATGAGTGGAGAAACGCATGCAATGGGGGTTCAAAGTAAGGAAAACTTTCATAATTATATACTTTTTGGATTTATCTTATGTGAAGCAGAGATGGTTGGGCAGTAAATCAGACGTCATGGGCAGCGATCTCCTCCCTTCAAGCATTTTTTCAAAAAGTCAGTGTGCATGGAATTCAAACAGAGAGAGGGAATAGAAAAGCAACAAGAAAAAAGTGGAGAAATATGTGAAGATCAGGGGCTTACCTGGATGACGATGACAACGATGCAACCACCTCCACCAACTAATGTTGTCACCACCGTTGATGCCCTCAGGAGCTCGCTCAGATTTGGTGCTTGTTTCCGCTGATGCCCTCGCTTGAAATGGGTGCATGTTGCCACCGGTGCACTAGCCTGTTGTCACCGGTGAGCTAGCCTCTTGCCACTAAGAAGAAAGAAAGCTCGATCAAAAATGAAAAAGATGGGACTCCGAAGCACCATCCATGAGAAGAAAAGACATTTCTTCGCACTATGCCTGGAGTCCGAAGCGGCGTGCCGATTCAGCAGGAAAGGCAGCTATTTTCCATGTTGTGCTTGAGAGGTTTCTGTTGCAAACTCTAATCGTGAGAGGAAACTATCACCAAGGGAGAATAGGGATTTGGGTAACAAATCATGGAGATAGAAATTGAAATGAAAAGATGAAGGAAGCCGTAAGTCGGGTGATTTAGGGAAACGGTAAGTTGATAATTTTTAGCATTGATCAGTCTTCACACGCGGGTGATTTAGGGGTCCGAGGGATTAAGTGGAGGGAAATATTGTTACGCGGGTGATTTAGGGGTCAGAGGGATTAAGTGGAGGGAAAGGTTGTTACGTGTTAATGCAAAGGCCATTATAACACCAAATTATTTGATTAGTAAAATCTGGTTTGGCAAGGTTTTCCAAAATCGGCGTTTGCATAGTACCTTTTCGAAAAGGGAATCGGGCCAATAAACACAAGTTGTCGCTCATAACATGTCACTGGATATGTTTTTGGGAGGAACCAGGGCTCATATGTCATTTATATTGCATTTGGGAGGATATGTGACAACTATCATGATAGTCCATAGAAATATATTTTTGGGAGGTGTCATCGCACATATGATGATAATGTCATCTCATAATAAGTCCTTAAAAATGCATTTGGGTGGAGTCAGGTCCCATTTCATGACAACATCCTCTCATAACAAGTCCATCAAAATGCATTTAGGTGTCAGGGCCCATATCATGACAAATGTCACGACCAATATTGTGATATCGTCCTTTCACAACATGTCCCTTCAAATGCATTAAGGAGGATACATAGTCCATATATTAGCAGTGCCTCTCATAATAAGTCCCTAAAAATGCATTTCAGTGAAGTTTGGGCCATATCATGACAATTCCCTCTCACGCCAAGTCCTTGAAAATACATTTGGGAGGTGTCATCACACATATGATGACAATTTCATATCACAATAAGTCCTTAAAAATGCATTTGGGTGGAGTCAGGTCCCATGTCATGATGACATCCTCTCATAACAAGTCCATCAAAATGCATTTGGGAGGTGCCAAGGCCTATATCATGACAAATTTCATGACCAATATTGTGATAGCGTCCTTTCGCAACATGTCCCTTCAAATGCATTAAGGAGGATAAATAGCCCATATATTGGCAGCGTCCTCTCATAATAAGTCCCTAAAAATGCATTTCAGTGAAGTTTGGGCCATATCATGACAATTCCCTCTCACGCCAAGTCCTTGAAAATACATTTGGGAGGTGTCATCGCACATATGATGACAATTTCATATCACAATAAGTCCTTAAAAATGCATTTGGGTGGAGTCAGGTCCCATTTCATGATGACATCCTCTCATAACAAGTCCATCAAAATGCATTTGGGAGGTGTCAGGGCCCATATCATGACAAATGTCATGACCAATATTGTGATAGCGTCCTTTCACAACATGTCCCTTCAAATGCATTAAGGAGGATACATAGCCCATATATTGGCAGCGTCCTCTCATAATAAGTCCCTAAAAATGCATTTCAGTGAAGTTTGGGCCATATCATGACAATTTCCTCTCATGCCAAGTCCTTGAAAATACATTTGGGAGGTGTCATCGCACATATGATGACAATTTCATATCATAATAAGTCCTTAAAAATGCATTTGGGTGGTGTCATGTCCAATTTCATGACAACGTCCTCTTATAACAAGTCCATCAAAGTACATTTAGGAGGTGTCAGGGCCCATATCATGACAAATGTTGTGACCAATATTGTGTTAGTCCTTTCACAACATGTCCCTTCAAATACATTTCAGTGAAGTTTGGGCCCATATCATGACAACCTTCTCTCATACATGTCCATCAAAATGCATTTGGGAGGTGTCAGGGCCCATACCATGACAAATGTTATCTCACATCAAGTCCATAAAAATTATTTTGGGAGGTGCCACGAACAATATTGTGATAGTGTCCTTTCACAACATGTCCCTTCAAATGCATTAAGGAGGATACATAGCCGATATATCAACAGCGTCCTCTTATAATAAGTCCCTAAAATGCATTTCGATGAAGTTTGGGCCATATCATGACAATGTCCTCTCACGCCAAGTCCTTGAAAATACATTTGGGAGGTGCCATCACACATATGATGGCAATGTCATCTCACAATAAGTCCTTAAAAATGCATTTGGGTGCTGTTAGGTCCCATTTCATGATGACGTCCTCTCATAACAAGTCCATCAAAATGCATTTGGGAGGTGTCAGGGCCCATTTCAAGACAAATGTTATCTCACATCAAGTCCTTAAAAATGCATTTGGGAGGTTCCATGAATCATTTATCACAATGCAACATCATGAATATCTCCACAATGCATGTTGTGACCGCGATAGAACATGATACAACATACACTCCAATTCCTCCTAGAAGCTAAGTGTCATCAAACATCTTAAAGCAACTCCATGAAAATGCATTTGAGAGGAGACATGGCCCATATCATGAGAGTGTACTCTCAAACCAACTCCCTCAAATGCATTTGGGAGGATACATGGCCCATATTGTGCCACTAACCTCTTGCACCAAGTCCCTAGAAATGTATTTGTGTGGTGTCATGCCCTTATCATGACAGTGTCCTCTCACATTAACTCACAAAAATTGCATTTGGGATGAATATTGTGACAGTTTCCTCTCACAACAAGTTTCAAGTGAAAATGGGAGGTGCCATGGCACATATGATGACAATCTCCTCTCAAGTTTGGGCCTATATCATGACAATGTCCTCTCACACAAAGTCCTTGAAAATACATTTCAGAGGTGCCATGGCACATATGATGATAATGTCATCTCACAGTAAGTTCTTAAAAATGCATTTGGGAGGTGTCAGGGCCCATATCATGACAACGTCCTATCACAACAAGTCCATGAAAATGCATTTGGGAGGTGTCAGGGCCCATATCATAACAAATGTTATCTCACATCAAGTCCCTAAATATGCATTTGGGAGGTTCCATGACCCATATCATGATAGTGTCCTTCATAACATGTCCCTTCAAATGCATTATGGAGGATACATGACCCATATCATGATATTGTCCTTCATAACATGTCCCTTCAAATAAATAGAATCAGGGAGCATAAATAGGGAAACAACAATTGAGAAAGGATGAAGGGGAAATAGAAGCTAACCTGACCCAAATGAGAAAGGCAATCGATGAAGCAACTAGAATGTCAATTGTGGTACTTATTAGTTGTGCTTGCATCTCTTGCTTGTTCTAAAAAATGTATCTGGAGGAGCCAAGCCCCCTATCATGACAATCTTTTCTCACTACAAGTCCCTTGAAATTCATTTGTGAGGATCCAGGGATCATATCATAATAGTGTCCTCTCACAACAAGTCCCCAAAAATTCATTTGAGTGTATTTGGGGCCCATATAATTACAAATGTTGTCTCACAGTAAGTCCCAAAAAATGCATTTGGGAGGAGCCATGACCCGTATCATGATAATGTCCTCTCATAAAAGGTCCATAGAAATGGATTATGGAGGATCCAAGGCCCATATCATGGCATTTTCCTCTCACATAAAGTCTCTATAAATGCATTCGGGAGGAGACATGTCACATATCATGATAGTGTCCTCTCATAGAAAGTCCCTAGAAATGTATTAGGGAGGAGCCACGACCCATATCATGACAATGTCTGCTCACATCAAGTCTCTAAGAATGAATTTGTGAGGAGTCACAACCCATATCATGATGTTGTCCTCTCACATCATGTCCCCAAAAATGCTTTTAGAAAGAACTATGGCTCATCTCATGAAAGTGTCCTCTCATAACCAGTCTCTGAAAATGTATTTGGGAGGTGCTTGGGCCCATATCATGACAAATGTCATCTCATAGCAAGTCTTTAACAATTCATTTAGGAGGATCCACAACCTATATCATGGCATTGAGCTCTTACAACAACTCCTTAAAAATGCATTAAGGAGGATCTAGTGACCATATCTTGATAGTGTCATTTCACAACAAATCTTTACAAATTCATTTGGCTAGATTTGGGGCCCATATCACCACAATGTCCTCTCACAACAAGTCCCTAAAAATGCATTTGGGAGGTGTCATGGCCCATATCATGATAGTATCATCTAATAGCAAGTCCCTCAAAATGCATTTGGGATGAGTTAAGACCCATATTATGATAGTGATGTCTCACAACAAGTCCCTAAAATTGAATTTGTGAGGGGTCAACGCTCATATCATGATGTTTTCTTCTCACAACAAGTCCCTAAAATTCTTTTGAGAGGAGTCATTTCCCATGTCATGAAAGTGTCCTCTCACAGCAAGTCTCTGAAAATACATTTTTGCGGTACTTGGGCCCATATCATGACAAATGTCATCGCATATCAAGTCTCTAACAATTCATTTAGGAGGATCTATGACCTATATCATAGCATTGAGCTCTCATAGCCTATGAAGTGTTCCACTCTATGAAGAGAGAAAAGGGGAAGAAAAAAGGCAGTCTTGCTATGAAGTTGGACATGTCCAAAGCATACGACATGGTGGAGTGGAGTTTCCTTGATGTGGTGATGGAGAAGATGGGTTTTGGGATGAAGTGGAGGAGTAAAGTCAAAGATTGCATCACATCTGTCCAGCACACTTTTGCTATAAATGGGGATCGGACCAAAAGCACAAAGCCTGCATGTGGACTTTGCCTGGGTGACCCTCTATCCCATATCATGAGAATGTCCTCTCGTAGCATGTGGATGGAGGTGTATATGGGAGGATCTATGACCAATATCATGTCAGTGTGCTCTCACAACAAGTCCCTAAAAATAGACTTTTGACGAGCCATGACCCATATCATGATGGTGTCCTCTCATGAGAAGATCCCAAAAATGCATTTTAGAGGAGCCACATCACATATCATGAGAATGTCCTCTCTCAACATGTCATTGTAATTGCATTTGGGAGGATATGTGACCACTATCATGATAGTGTGCTCTCACAGTAAGTCCCTAAAAGTAAATTTCTGAGGTGCCAGGGCCCATATCATGATGGTGTCGTCTCACTACATGTCACTGAAAATGTTTCTGGGAGGAACCAGGGCCCATATCATTATGGCATCCTCTCACATCAAGTCTTTGAAAATGCATATGAGAGGAGCCACCTCCAATATCATGACAATGTCCTCTCCCAACATGTCATTGTAATTTATTGACATCATGAGAGGACTTGATCCCCAATTCCCCTAGATGCATAGGAAGTGTAGCCAAACACCATTGTAAATCACCAAAACATGGGCCGTCACCAACCGCAATATGCTCCAGACAACGATGAAGACCGTGATAAAAAATATCCAACATAGGTGTGATAGAAGAAGGAGGTGTTGTATGAAGATCAAACAACAGTTTGGGCATCCCAACACAAGACCTAAGAAGAAGAAGCTCACACTGTGGGTCCTGGAGTGAGGACATGCGATCCATCATATCAAGGGTCTTCATCACACGTTTCTGGAGAAGTTCCTTCACAAAGGATGCGTCTGTAGAAAATTGGGCAACCTAGAATCTTCACTACATGCTCTGGATGAGAGATGTCAGTTGGAAATAAGCCCACATTCGAGCCTCATCTAAGGTCATCCGATGGTCAAAAAATATGTCTTCTTAGTATTGAGATGAAGACCATACATCGGGACTCACTCCTGAATGAGGGATAGAGCCTTTGAAACAACCTCTGTGTCCTAAATGAGGGTACCATCATCAAGGTAGAAAGAAAGGAGGTCAAGTTGACATGCATCCTTTTCCTGTAAAATAAGAGGGTGGAGTCCCAGGAAAAAAAGTAGGGGCCTAATGGGTCACCTTGTTGTACCCTGACAGAAGAAAAAAGAGGCTTTCCATGATCCATATAGAGAGGAGATGCAGATCTATAGAAAAACTCCACCCATCATACAATAGAACGGTAATGAAGGTGAACCTCTCAGAATATGGTAGATCTATCAACCATGTTGAAGGCATTATTGAAGTCAATAAGAGCCATGGTGACTGTAGTGTGGTGTTGTTGTTCATAGACAAGTCGAGTGACAGCATGTTGAAGGGCCTCAACACCACCAGAAATACCAACACCATACTAATGATCCATAAGATAAGGGACGACATCAGAACTTACACCCTTTCCCGCAACTTTGGATACAAGGCACTGCCAAATAGTACCCATAGCAATAGGCCGAATGCCATTGTCTGGTTTGAGAAAAGGAGTCAATGGAGCACTGGCAATGTAGGGAGTTAGGGAATCTGGACAACGACCAGTGAGCCAAAGATTCACCATAGTTGAAACTACATAAAAAAATCATCTTTCACTACAGTGGCAGCCCCACACATATAATCAATAAGATGTTGTGATCGTAGGCCATCACGTGCTCAAGCGGTCCCTTTCTTGAATGATAAAATGGCTTCTTCAATCATAGAGCAAGAAGCAACAAATGGAGAGCTAGAAATTTCAGACCGAGGTTGTACCAATGGCAGTGGAGGTTGAGGGTGTTTAGCTTCAAGATAAGAATAATTAGTAGCTTTTGTGGGGGTAACACTACTAGAGGATAGAACACGAATGGCAGTAGAAAATTGGCTATCTTTGATCTTAGACATAGCACATGAAATACAAGCTTCAGAAGAATGTTCTCGCCCGGTAGGACAACAATGAGCCAAAATCTGAGTCAGGAGTTGTTGAATGCCATCAGGTCCTGAATTCCAAGTCTACTAACCTTAAGGATCATAAGTTGTTGTAGAGAGATGCATTTTTGAGAAGACTGTTCTTGAGAAGACTTAGGGGAGAAGTGATACAAAACACATGCTGGAAGCAACAAAAGACGAATCCATGCATCAATAGAGCATGGGCAAGAAGCCACCTAGAGTAAGCAAGCACGAAGAGTTAGGCAAAGGTCAAACGACAAAGAAGAGGGATGCTCTTTACGACAGGGACACCCGTGCAGAAGACAGAATCTAGAAGATCTATGTCGAGCTATAGTCGGTCAACAGGTAGAGGCGGTGGCTCAATACGCTGACGAGCTGACAGGGTGCAAGGAACATAATATGGAAATCCAGAATTGATGGGAGCAGGCAAACCAACTATCACATCGAGTGATGTCTCACCAGGATATCGAGGTAGAGTGGTAGTAACATCAGAGCCATCATAAGCTTGATGAGGACATGCTTTAGACCATGGCATGATGCCAAGGCAAACACCACACATTCAATGCTTGGAAGAACAAAGAGAAAACACCAAGCCCTCCCAAACATCCACATACTCCAACGCCTTACAGATTCCATCAACACGACTCAGTGAAGATAAATGAACAACCTGAATATGATTACCAAAATTGTTAGCTGCTAACGGTTTGCCGCGACATGTATGGAGGCTCCTAAAAGGACATGAAACTTGGGCAGTAGGTCCAACCATGCAGGATGTAGGCCCCGCACGGTAAAGGACCACAAGAACAACCTCATGGCTTTTCACTTGTGACCCAGCAAGATGATCATAATGTGTCATTGTCAATGTGGGAAAACTGAATTTTGCCATTAAAGAGAGAGGAACTGAGACATGGAGGGAAATCCTCTCGTGTATGGCGGCCAACAGGGCAGTCCTTCCTATTGGGTTGACCAGTGCCAAGCCTGCTTAATACACGACTGTAGGGAACCGTGTATGGGTTGCCGCCTCCGGGGATCGATGTTGGACTCTATCGTATCGATCCTCGACGTGTTGAGACCTGGACGGCTAGGCACCAGGGTCGCTCCGAGCGCGTTCTTTCCCTAATCCCTTACTGCTATGGGTGTGGTTTCCGAAAAAAGGGCAGCCACCACTGGTATGGCCAAGTCCAACAAAAGTTGATAAGTTGAATCAGACTTGAAGTTATCGCCAAACCTTTCTAGTCGCCTTCCGTCCACATTCGGGAGATGTAAGTCGGATCTGGATACTATGGTGTGGGGGAACAAGATGAGCAGAGAACCCCTGCCATCAGCGACGCTGGGGTAGGTACAATAATTAATCAGAGGTAGGTGGGAGCTAAACGAAATCATCGTCGGTGCCCATGTCACATGTAGTGACTCGGCGCCCTCGCATTGCATCGTCGTCCAGCGCACGGTGACCAAATAAGTGTTGATATATTCCAATAAAAATACACTCGGGAGGAGGCATGACACATTTCTTCTCATAAAAAGTCGCTTTCAATGCATTCCTTAGGAACTGGGGCCCATATAGTGACAATGTCCACTCAAAACAATTATCTAAAAATGCATATGTGAGGGTTGGGGCCCATATCACGAGAATTTCCTCTAACAACAGGTCCCCCGTAATGCATTTGTGAGAATTCAAGGCCCATATCAAGACAGTGTCCTCTCATAGTAATTCTGTAAAAATTCTAAGGTTTGGTGACATGAATTTATGTCATTTATAACTTTGGTGACACACATACATGTCACCTAAATGTTATGTCTCCTTGTATATTACACTTGACTCATATACATGTGTAAACCCCCATTAGAACATAGGTGATTCAAATGTATGCCACCTATAGAGTGTCACCCTTTCAAATATGATAAAATATTTGTCACCTATGTTGCACAGACTACACGTGACATACATGCATGTCACCTAAAGTATGTCACCCTTTCAAATATACAAAAATGTATGTCATATATTTTACGTAGGTCTACACATATTATAAGTCATGTACAAACATGTCACCTAAAGTGTGTAACTTTTTACATGACTGTCAATATGTTTTTTAGTAGTGGGCCCGTGGGGCGGCGGAAGTAAGTCGTCCCGTATGGTGGTTTGGCGCAATGTGCTGGGGCGTGGATGGGATCAGCAACAACGGCGGCGGCGTTGCCTGTGTCGGCCCATGAGTCCCCCAAGCTGAATATAGCCAGGTAACCGCAGGGAGACGATGAGTGGAGGGAGGGTAGGTATGGGAGAAGAAGAACTTCGGCCACCTGCACGAGAAGAGTGCGTCGAGTGGTAGCAGCCATGGTGGGATCGAGTTGGAAATAGAGGCAGCCTCAGGCAGGGAAGGTAGACAGGGATTGAGGGAGGAGGTACGTACATATCAATATATGCATTCTAGCTACGGCCAATCCGGGTTGGAAATAGAGGCAACCTCAGGAAGGGATGGTAGACAGGAGGAGGTATATATCAATGGAAAAAAAACCTAAATGGCACATTTGCCAATTTTAATTACCTAAATGGCATGTTCTTGAACTTATTTCCCAAAATGGCACATTTTGGAGCAATGCGTCCCCTGTCGGGACGCATTGCTCTCACGCGAGGCAATGCGTCACGGCGGGGGACGCATTGGTCCCACAAGAGGGCAATGCATCCCGGCTCGGGACACATTGCTCTTTTGTGGGCCAATGCGTCCCAGCAGGAGATGCATTGGTCCCACAACAGAGCAATGCGTCCCGAACCGGGACGCATTGCCCTCCTGTGGGACCAATGTGTCCCCCACCGGGACGCATTGATCAATGCGTCTCCATGCAGGACACATTGCTCCAATGCGTCCCCATGCAGGACGCATTGCTTTTTTTAATCATATTTTTGCAGTCACTGATATTGTTTCATGGTTATTGATATGTATATTAACAATATTGATTATATTTGTACATTTATAATTCGTTCACTTGTATTTGGATGTCTATAATATACTCAATTATTATAAATTTGTCAATTTCAATAGGTCATAACATGCATATGGAATATATAAGTGTATTGCAACCAACATCGGTTGGTTCCTAATTGATTATATAATAAGAACTTAATCCAAAAAAATGAGATAGCAATTAAAAACAAGGTTAAAACATGAACCAACATGACGAGAAAATAATACACAACAGAACAATATGATAGATCCACAACAACATGATCCAAAATGAACCAATGTGATATCATAATATGATAGATCCACATACAATAGATTTCCTCACAAAGGCATACATACAAAACTGTACAATATATTAAAAACTAAGTATGTCGTCCTCGCCCACGACGTCCTCGCCCACGTCCCTCTACATCAGGATCCTCTGTACCGATGTCATCTGGAGACGGCTGAACTGGGGACAACTGCGTAGGAGGCTGCTGGCGAGCATCAGGGAAGAAATGAAAAGGTGGAGGTGGGGTGAGGGGTCTCAGAAAACTAGGATAGGATGCATCAGGTGGGGTGCATCCTGAGAAATCAAACGGAGTAGGTGAATATGTGACATAAGATGGTGGTCGGCTCTCAGGAATAATTGCTGGTGGGAATGGAGTGTATGGAGCAGAAGAAGAACTTGCTCCATAGTATGATGGTGGTTGAGGTGGGGTGATGAATGAGGAATATGAAGTAGCTCCTAAAAAATATGGCCTTGTCGGTCCCCATGACATGAACTGAGAAGTGGGAGTGGGAGTGGGCTCAACAGTAGGAGTAGGAGTAGGAGTAGGAGTGGGCTCAGGGGTTGTGGTATGAGTGGGTATGGGATCCCACGGCTGAGCATAGTCGGGAAGACTATCAAAGTAACTCCCCTGGATGTTATAGATGTTGTCTCTGATCTATGCAGGGGCGTGCTCTAATGCCGCTCGGATCACCACCTGTGTTTGTACCTGTAAAACAAAGTATGTACACATAATAAAGACTAATTACATATATTACAAATAACAAAGATAAATAATAACAATTTGTAAAAGAAAATAATAGTGATACTCACAAATTCCTGCTGACGATAACTTTGCGGGTAGTATATGCTTGGAGGCATAGCTGGAGGGGGCACGATGTATTGTGGATGATAGCATGCATAGTGAACGTGAGGACTGAAAACTGTATCAGCTGGTGGAGAGGGAACTAAGTTCTCACATCTATTGTTCCACATCTGCACCTCCTGCCTATAATGAAGCATCCAATCCTCAGCCGCATGACCCCTCCCATCTATTCGGCTAAGCTGCGGCAGCTCAAGAGTAGGTTGTACTTGAACAAAGCCGAACTGTCCAAGTACTCTGCCGGAAAAGTGCCACTCCACTATTGTGTAGCACAACAGAGGCACTCGTGCCAACCAAATATCACTACCATCTCTACAAATGGCAGACAATCTCTCGAGAACCTCAGCAGTGTAAGGAGTCAACTCTATCTGTTGTTCATATAGACAACGTGCATCATATAAAACGGAGTAAATTGTAAATAAATAAAACATACCATACAACATAGGTAAGTAAGTTATACCTGTGAAGGCAAAATCTGGTCAAATGCTGAATCGTAAAACTGAATTGTTCCCCTAATAGTTTGACTCCTTTGGACAAAGGTAGGCCACCTATTAAATTGTCAAACTAAATTTAGATAAACACTACATAATATTTGGACAAATAAAAAAATTAATTGTGTAGATCTTTAACCTGTAACCCAAGGGAACATCTTCTGGTCAATCATCCCAGCGCATTGTAATTGTACCTGGGCGTCCAATTCCCAACCTCTCCCAACACCACAGCTGTAATAGGCACATACAACCTGATAGATGGGTTGTTCTCCTAGACCGGGTGGTTGCCTTATACAACTCCCTATATAAGAAAGCTAGAGTTGCAGCACCCCAAGATAGAGTGCCACAATGTGCAAAATTAGACACAAGAGGGAGGTACCTAACATGAACTCTATCCCATGTACTATATGGGATAAGGTAACTACCTAAGAAATATAAGAGATATGCCCTAGTATACCTTGTCCTCATTTCTACTTGTTGTTCTTCATCACCCGCGGTAAGATCCATATCCTTGAAGGTCTCACGCAACCAAATCAAGGAGATATGCCCCTTAGTCATCCCATCTGGTGCATCTCCTAAGAAATTCTCACAAAGGTGAGTCCATGAAGAAAATTGCCCCTCATATACACCTAAAGGATATGAAGCTATAACCGGTGGGCCATCAATCCTCAGGCCTAAAAGAAATGCAACATCCTGAAGAGTGACACTCATCTCAAAAGGGGGAAGCCTAAAAGTATTGCTAGAGTTGTCCCACCTGTTAACTAATGCAGTGATTAAAGTAGGGTCAAGATGGATACATGGTAGCCTATGAACAAGCCCAAAACCAGATATAGAAATATTTTCTAAAACATCCTGGTCAGTAATAGGCCATTGTGCCAACATAATGTGGTGCTGGGAGAGTCGGTAGGTTTCTTGTCTAGGAGCCATATCTATGAAAAGTGCAAATATTACATTAAATGAAAAGTGCAACAATTGTACAACATTTAAGATTGTCAAGATTCTTCATTAGATAAGATGAAATTACAACATGAACAACATGAACAATATACAAATACAACACGAACAACATGAACTACATGAACTACAACAATTAGTTACTGCATTTGATTCAATATCTCATCTAGAGGTTCATAAAATGGCCACATTTGATGTACAACTCGATGTATGTCTGGATGCGATACAACTATCTGGTTTTTAACTTATTCATTGATTGGCATTGCTTTTTGTTTTGTGTGATCCCAATACCAACCAGGTAGCTCAAGAAGTTCTTCATACATGTGAAACATTTGCTTTAAAATTTGCCAATGAAATTTTTCTTGTTCTTTTATCACTATAAATCCTAACTTGTTGTGCCACAAATCTGGTACGTCATTCCAGTCATCATCCAATAGAGTTTGATGAGCCATTTTTCCCTGTAGGCACTTCGTAGCTATTATTTGGATTAACTCTACGGACATGTTAAATGTCCATGTCCTTCGATGAGCCATCTATAGAAAAACCATTATAAATTCATTGTTTTAGTGAAATTGAAATTGCAAAATTACATGACTTTAGTGAAATTGAAATTACAAACATTACATGAATTTAGTGAAATTGAAACTGCAAATATTACATGACTTGAGTAAATTGAAATTGCAAACATTACATAACCAGCCATCATATGACATTAGGACAAGTGCGTCTATTATGGCCCTTTTTGCCACACTTATGACAGTGATATGTATACTGATTTGGATCAACATCCATAGTTGAATGCCTTCTCTTTTTCTTTGGTCTTCCAGCTTGCCTTCGTTTCCTAGGGGGTAATAAGGGATAAATACCTCTACTTTCATCAAATTGAGGCAAATACCTCTTGTCGGGAATACCACAAAATTCAGTTCTGTATGCATTTAGATAAGCCTCATTTGTATAATATGCACTCACAAGTGCATCAAGATCCCAATTGACAGAGTCTGCAGCTACCCAAACATGAGAGCATGGATAATGCCATTGTTGTGGAAAACCACAGCTGCATTGACTGCCACCATTTGGACGCACTATTACTTGAAATTTATATCCATCCATGTCACCAATAAGCCATTCATCATTGTTCACACGGATGTGTATTGTCAATTTTTTTGCATCCTCTCGAACATTATAAAGCTTATCATGAACCCTAAAGGGTCATTTAAATCCATCTTGTGCACGTTTATTTGCGAGATTATGCCTATACAGCCACATGGTCACAGAGCGATAGTATGTGGCAACAATTAACGCTTGTATTGGCAAACATATAACACCTTTTAAGACTCCATTACACCCTTCAACATGATTGGTAGTCAATGACCCATACCTGCAACCTCTGTCATATGTGAGAGCCCAATGTACTGGATTTTGGCCTAATAAATACGACTTCGCTGCTGGTTCTATGGTTTCTATAACAGTCATATGACGATCAAATTCATGTGTATCAGTTGTGGATCCCACCTTCCACATAAGGTCCCTCAACTCGTTGGACTTGAACTGCTTATGGAAGTTCTCCCAAAGATGTCGAAGACAATAACGATGTTGAGCCCAATGAAATTTTGATTCAAGTGCTGGAAAAGTCCCACTCATTCGATCAGAAATAATACACAAGTCTGTACGTCGTGGAATGATTGGAATACAAGTTTATAGACAACCAAAGAACCACTCCCAGGAGTCCTTATTTTCTTTCTCGACAATAGCAAAAGCAAGCGGAAATAGACCATTATCAGCATCTATGCCACATGCAATGAGAAGTATGCCAGTATATTTTCCTGTTAAAAATGTGCCATCAATAGTAAGAACAGGCCTACAATAGGCCCAACCCCTCACAGCTGGACCAAATGCCCAAAACACCCACTTGAATCTATGAGTGCCTTCAGTTTGAAGGGTATAATCATCAATAAGGTGGGCATATATAGTTCTTGGAATATATTGTGTCAGAGAAATCAGGAACGGCAACAAACTATGATATGATGATTCCCAGTCTCCAAATATTTTACAAACAACCTTCCTCCTCGCTAGATATGCCTTCTTGTAAGATATATTGAGCCTTAGTTCAGCATTCACCTTGTCACGAATTTCTCGTGTCGACATATCCAATCGTGATACTAGGATTGACATTATCATTCGAGCAATATAAGATGTTGTGACTTGGTGATGATCATGATTCATAACAGTTAATTCACAAATGTGGCTTGCTTTACAACGTTTTATCTTCCACATGCCACCTGCTCTTTTGGACTGGCAAGCGGTCAATCTCCAAGGACATCGTTCATGGATACAAGCAAGTTTAAGGTGACGATTATTTGAGCGTAATGTATGGTACTGGACATTCTTTTGTACCGACCATTTTCGGAGTGTCTCAACCAGTACAACTTTAGATGCAAATAAAACAGCCTTATATATAACAACACTGGAAGGATTGTAATTGAGACAAAATTCATGACGAAAATCTTCCACCCAGTCATCATCTTGAAAAGCTTCATAGTTGGAATCAATGTGTTCATGTTGGGGCCATTGGTTGTCAAATATGGATGGAATAGAACTCAATGTTGCAATAGAGTCAAGGAATGGATGTGTGTGCTCATCATCGGTTTCAGTCAATGACTCATCCTCAGGTGGTTCACTGTTATTACCACCTTCAATGTCACTATTTTTATCACCTTCATGATCACTATCATTATCACCTTCATGATCAATATCATTATCTCCCTCCTCAACCTCAACACCAATATTCTCAGTAGTAAGATTTTGAGAAAATTCAGGTGGTTGACTCCACTCAGCAGTTAAATTGCTAAGACTGAATTGAGGTGTAAGACTGAATTGAGGTGGTTGACTCCATTCAGTAGTTAAATGACTTTGAGAGAATTGAGGTGGTTGACTCCGAGAGAATTGAGATTGAAATTGATTCAATAGACTCATTAAACAAGGTTGTTGGTGGATATATGTTTTTTCAAGAAACACATCAATATAGGCATCAACTGAAAGTGAAAACAAGGTTATGTATGCATCATCATCATCAACTTGTACGAGCATATGATTTTCTCCAGGGAAAAGATAGGATATTTTGATAGAGAAGTGGTTGGGATTGATGTCAAGTGTTGTATAGATATATGATTTTAGTTCAGATAGGGTATTAATAAGTGAAATGTTTATGGGTCTAACAGATCGACTAGAATAAGACCCATCAGAGAGAAATTGTCCATCATATCGCATCTTCACAATTCGTGAATTTGAACTAGATGCCATGTTCCTATATTTTAGAATATTATATTAACATCAGAAAGAAATTCATATTTTATGACATTATATCAACATAAATTAATATTTTAGAGCAGTGACATCAATTTGGAATTAAATTTATTGGACTACTTTTTCTATAACATTAACAGTGAACAACAATTAAGAACAACAATTTTGCTATTTTTTCAGTAAAATTAACTAACATTTCATAACAACAATTTTGCTAATTTTTTAGTAACACTAACATTTCAAAATAACAATTTTGCAATTTCGAACAATAATTTTTCAGGTATTAAGTAGCCTTCAATTGTCATTTTCTACATCATTATTTCAGTAATGTGCAATTAAAGAGTAACAATACAATTATTTCAGTTGTAATATTTCATACTAAAGTTAAGTTCATATTTTGAAAATTAAAATTTTGGTAGAATAAATACCTGAAATGGGGAGTTATGTGTTGACAATCGAAGAATAGAAGAAGAGAAAGAAGAAGCTCCAAATCGTCTCCGAGCAGTAGAAGATATCAGCTCCAAGATCGCCTGAAATAAGTTAGAAATCACCCAAAGCAATAGAAATCCGAGAAAAAGCTCCAGAGCAATGGGAGTATAGAGCAAGAGTAAGGAAATGAAGAATGGTGTGAGTTTGAGGGTTGTTTTCGGCCAATATATATAGGGGAGCAATGCGTCCCGGTTGGGGACGCATTGCGCCCACGTGGCACCGCCCCGCGCCGCGCGGCGGCCCCAACGGTAAAATAGTCGTTGCCCTGGGAGCAATGCGTCCCCGTCCCGGACGCATTGCCCACGTGGCAATTTCTATCCATTGGCGGTGTCGCGGCGCATTGATCCCGAACCGTGACGCATTGCCCTTCTGTGGGACCAATGCGTCCCCCGCCGGGACGCATTACCTCGCGTGAGAGCAATGCGTCCCAGCAGGGGACGCATTGCTCCAGAAATGTGTCATTTTGGGCAATAAGTTCAAGAACGTGTCATTTAGGTAATTAAAATTGACAAATATGCCATTTAGGTTTTTTTGCCTATATCAATATATGCATTCTACGGCCAATCCCACTAAGGCGTAGAGATGTACGTCAAATAGCATAAGCGAAGTCATTGTTTCTGTCAACGTTTGCAGACGTACGGTTATATTAGGATTCTTTGTGGTATAAGACTGAACAAGATGATGGAGATAAAGATATCAATGAAACTCGATCACGGAAGATAATATAGTACAGTGAACTGTAGCGTGATTCGCTGGCTCGGTGGACATTAATCATATGGATGACAAGAGATGGATAATACAGTAAAGTGAACTGTTGCGTTATGGGCATGTTTGAATTACCGGATTTAATCGGATTACGGTATATCCTGTATTTTCATAATACTACTCCAGGAAAATGATGTGTTTTCAGATTTCCAGTAACTCTGCGTTTTAGCTTTGGTTGGAGTAATGATCTGGAGTAATCACGAAAAATGTATGAGAACGGGTGGGGACGGCGGTCTTGCAGCAGGCACAGGTTCAAAAAATAATAAACAACAGACGCCACATTTCCAGCTCCATAAAACCAAACCTAAAATTCTTGTTGGGGATGCAAAAATGCAATCCAATACAGCATAATCCACCAAATGCAGGAGTCTACCACATTTCCAGCTCCATAAAACCAAACCTAAAATTCTTGTTGGGGGATGCAAAAATGCAATCCAATACAGCATAATCTACCAAATCAAACATGCCCTATGTATGGTCTCTTAATTAAGCAAACGGGGATTCAACGATTAGGTCTACCATATTAAACAACCCAACCACCGATTTGCTTCTTGTAAGAGTGAACTTAGGAATGCAGTCTGCCTATGCTTGGAATCGGCACATCAGCTTTGTTTTTAATGTACTTAACCTAGCTGATGGATTATGCCAACTGACAGATTATTTATCAGTGCCTTGTGTGCACCTGGTAGTATACGGCCTACGGGGATCAAAAGTAAGCAAGGATGGCGTAGGTGTTGTCCCTCGTCACTACGGCAGAAGACCTGAGCTTCCTAAACACACACGACACCCTGCCAAGTGCCAACTAAAGATAGACTCGTAGGAGTAGTAGCGTCTGCAAGGTGGCAGGTATTTCCACAAACTTCATTTTTAGGCCTGCCAAAATTTTCCAAATAGATCTCAAAGTTTTAGTAAGACGTACGTTAGAATGAACGGTCAGCAGCTCACAACCCAATTAATATAGGGTCACATATTTAATAAGTGGTATACAAAACCACCTATGTAGTAGGAAACATACCTAGAGCACAACATAATATAAGGTCACTATTCCGTAAGTGGCTTATAAAACCATGAAATATTATTGTTAGCTAGAAAAGAAAGACCAAATAACTGATAAGAAGCCAAACGACATATAAAAATTTCTTCATCATAGTCAACACTAATGGTATCAAATAGCACTACTATAGAAAATACTTTTTACAACAGTTCATTTTTCCATTTTACAACCGGTGTTAACCGTTGTATTAGATCGTGTGGTCTTATGGGGGGTGTTTTACACAACATGTGATGCGCATGTTATAACACATGTATTTTATACAACCGTTGAAATATGTTGTCTTTGAATGAATGGCCCATTGTAATATGGATGTTTAATACAACATGTGGTGTACCTGTTGTAATATATATTATACAACAGTTGAAGCATATTGTCTTTCACTAAACAAATCCGTTGTAATAGGGGTATTTTTTACATCATGCGGTGTAACTATTATAATATATATGTTTATATAATAATTGAATCATGTTGTCTTTCAATAAATACACCCGTTGTAGTAGGGGTGTTTTCTACAGCATGTAGTGCACATGTTGTTATATAAATATTTATACAACAGTTGAAGCATGTTGTCTTTTGATAAATACACCCGTTGTAATATTTGGTATTTATACAACATGTGGTGTGCATGTTGTAATATACATATTTTATATAACAGGTGGTGTATGTTGTAGTTAACTATGTACATCTGTTATAATAGGGTCTGTTTTTTAGATAAACATGTTGTAATAGGAGTACGTTTTCTGACACACCCGTTGTAATTGGTGTGGGTAACTCAACATGTCTTGTTTGTTGTAATATCACACCTTTGACATCATATCATTAACTGTATTTGATTCGAGTGATAGGTCACATTGAACCAATTTTGTTGATGAAAATTAACTATATTTAAAATAAATATAGTATATATGAAATTATAGCTTTTTTCATTTCACAAATAAGAACATAATTGAACAAAATTTCCATCAAACCTTAAACAGAACTTGCAATGATCTTATAAATAATTAATCATCCATACAATGATTCAATAATACAAGGTAGTGAGTAAACACTCTAAAATTTAACTACAAAGGTTTCACACATTGATCTTTGCTAAAGAACATATGTCTCACGCTCACGTCAAATAATCGGGTGCATGCTCAAGAAAACACATCGCCCACTAGTTTCAGACCTTGTTGATCGCTTCTTGGTTGAAGCAACTACCAATATACTTCGAATAATACTGAAATCATATGTCAAATATATCCACATATTGTCATTTATTCAATGTAGTTAGAAGTTTGAACAAACTAAAAGAATATAATTATAAGTAGATTACATTTTCAAAAATATTCTAAATCTCACATCAACGATGTCTCTCATGTACTTCAACACATAATACCTGCAATATGTGTTGTTCAACTACTTTAGACACTATATAAGATTGACATAAGATAAATTGAAATGACATTTCGATGCAATCTAAGCCGCTAGAGTATCCTCATTTGCTTCTTCAATAATGTAATTAAAATATGACTAAACTATAATGCTTAATTCTTACGTGTGTTATCATTTTGTCTTATTCAATTATTCACATTATGGTACCATAACATGATATGAACACAATAATTAGGACTTAGTTGGTGTGGTGCATATCTAGTTATAGACTGGATGTGTCGGGTCTAGATCAGTATGCCTCTAGTGGGGAGGAGTGGATGCAAACTAGGAAGCAATTACATCAAATGATGAAGCCTCCATGTATGTTATTAGTCTAAACCATCATCGCCTTTGAATCTCCAACTAACAATTCACCTTGCTCACAAAATGTTTAAAGATTACACTATAATTTAATGTTTTGGTAATATTTGATACAGATCAATACGAATAACATAGAACAAAGAGTAGTAAGTGTAAGCTTAACATCCCTCATTAATTTTTTGATAAAAGAAGCGTGATTCTATATTATTGACACCGTATTGACCAAACTACAAGATATCTATAGCAATCCAACTGCCATTTCAATTATGTAAAATAATAACAAAAGTTCCAAACATATTGTATATTTGATGTAACTCCTATACATCATACCTTCACGGGTGTGCATAGAGAAAATTTGAGAGCTATATGTATGGGGAAGGGTTGAAAAATTTGTTGGGCAAAATTAAATGTATCAGAAAACAAACCTTGGGATGAGAGTTGTAGGAGCTACGGAGTTGCATCATCTCTACCACAAATAATTTTATTATCTGAGACCCAAAAGAAAAAAGAAGACTATACATATTACTTTTGGGTTAAAAATAACAACATAACATCTATGTGAAGGTACTTTTAACATGACAAATCTCACCATATTCACTTGTTCATGCATTGGTACTAGCATGAAACTAGAAATTTTATCAAAAAATGGGATTGATGCACACTTGTTGACCCTGTGTGATATACAACCAGGTTACAAAAATTATGATAATTCTAAAGAAAAAAACAGTCATAATGAAAAATAAACTTATTATATTAAAATATGCACTAGAGAAATAAATATTATGAAAAATATTCAATTATAAAATAGAATGTGCGCTTCTAATTTGTAGTCATTTAACAAGATATTAAAATAGCATAACTTGATCTCATTGGATATAAAATATACACTACAAGAAAATCTACCATTAACGTGAAGTCTTGTGAGAACTTAAATATTTCTTCGTAATTGATATGTGAATGACGACAATATAATTTTTTCTCCACAAAGGAAAAATTTTATATTAGTCGTAAATATTGTGCATTTTCTATCATTATAAATATACACTTGACTCTCACGATCACGGAACCCCCCGCGCCTTGATTTTGCACTCTTCCCTCTCTTTTTTCATTATCCGCGACAACAACAAAAAGCAAAAAATCCTTAAACTTTCAAACCAGTCTCCTTTCCGTCATATCTCGTCCTCCCATTTCAGTTTGCTATAATCTTCTTCCCCAAAATCATACCCCTCCCCGAAATCCCAGATTCACAGGTGTCAACACCAAGGGTAGAGGATGAATCAAGCTTACTGAAGGAAGCTTAGAGATCATGGTGCGCGAAGATTTTCACCGTGCTCAAGACAACATTATACGTGTCTACCGACAAGTAAAGTCGAGGACAAAGCGGTTGAGTGGCAGATGACGCAGGCTTGCAAATTGTAACTAAAGGGGTCGTGACAGTCTAGCTGAGGAAGTTGAAGTTGATAAGTTTGCGGATCCAGGCGGGAGCAGGGGGCCACAGTTCGGCATGGATCAGTCTCTAAGGAGTTGTCGGGGTCACTAATCATTGGTAATATCCTTCCCTAATGTCTATTATTCAAAAGCATGTTGTATATGCTAGGATGAAAATAACAGTATGCGTTAAAGATCGGGGCTCTCTGTTGCTCTTCTTCCAGTTTTGCGTTGCTGCCCCAACTTTTTTGTCAGAATTGTTCTATCTATCAAATTTTCTCTGTTCGTTTCATACAATCGATGGTATTCTGGGAGCACAACCCTCTTTCACTGAGATATTTGGGCAAGTTAAAGACCTTACTAGTGTATGAATGCTCCCCAAGACAACTGTTGTGTTTCTCCATCTTTCCAACATTTCTCTCCCAACCCACCTGCTCTCACGGAATCAACCATGGCCATTGCTACTTTCAGCATGGAAAGCCTTACTGGAACGTATTACTCGATTGGAAAAGGATTGGTAAATCCTAATTACTGATTCCCCTTTCTCCACATATCTATTCACCATCTTTGTCAATGACTGGAGCACATGTCGATTTCGGCACAACATCTATGGGGACATTATACAGAGTAGACATCTCTTTGCAAGGCCAAGGGTGGCGACCACATTTGTTAGAAGGCTCTATGTTGGGGGAAAAAAGGTAGGAAGCCCAAAGGTTCTCGTAGTGCCAGGTTGGTGAGATCAGACTAAACTCACTATCATTTTCAATTTCCATAAAATATATAGTTAGCTAATGCATTCCGGTCCATATATTGTGGCATTTAATCTATCATGATTGAGTAGTAGTGTTATAAACTCTCCTTATAGTTTCTGGTTGTCTATATATCTATATTATCTTGATGTTAATACAGACGACACTACCTCCTCTTTAGCTAGCTACTGTGGTTTGATCTTTGTTCTTGTACTGATGATTTCATGGGTAGTACAAAATTGGACCAAAGTGAATTACCTAATACTCTAACTCAACATATCTCAACATAAACGATTAGGACTCCTCTAACTTTATTCATTCGAAGACTTTTAGCTGTGTAAGTTGAGTCTTGTGGGTATTAACTCTTTGGACAAAGAAGTCAAATTTATGGCTTTTATTCATCTTGCACATTTAACAACCAAGATACATACTTTGTACCAAAGGTAGTTAATGTCAATTGAGTAAATAACTTGAGCTTTATCATACAACAACTGCTACTCTATAGAGGCCTTTATGTGCTAAAAAGGGGCACCAAGTCAAAGGGAGTATCTATAAGGGTCAACAATAATTGTTTTATTATTTTGGTTTATTTATTTAGAACTATCACGTGGTGTACAACTCCATTGTAAATTATAATATGATCACGATAATTAATGATCTGCTCCATGCTTAATATCATATTTCCTTGAATAGATATGTGTTCTCTATCTTCAAATATATAACTATGATCGATGGGGGATCATTATCTTACAACTGTGTAGTGTTGGATGCTTAACTGAGTGACATAAATCTCCCTTATGTTATTGCTGAACTTTGTTTTCTTTTTTGACTAGTACTGATATTGTTTCCTATAAGAGTTGACAATCTGACATATTACCTAGTGTGGGCTACTAAAATCAAGGACTATGCAACTTTCCTACCCATGAAAGATACTAAACAATTATTTCTTATTCAGGCCATGTTCTAAAAAAACGTGTTAGAGACTGGTATTGCCTTCTTATCACATCTGATATGACATTTGTAGTATCTCATATGAGGTCAATGATAATTGAAGCTGCATTTGACTTGGCATACCTTTAACAACCATGCTACAGAAAAATTTGTACCCTCTCCTATCACTACTCAAGGAACACATCACAACGACATCAGAAGGTATGGAACATTGACTGTCTTCTAGAACTTAGTTTTATGAGTATGGTTTTGCTTGTCTTATGATGAGTTATGTTGTTCCTTTTTTTGATTTGAACCTTAGTTAATGAGACAATGTATGGGCATGAGGTTTGTGGGCTTACTTTGTTGCCTATGAGAGTCATGTGTTTTGTTGGTTTGTGGGCTTACTTTTGCCTTCAAGGACCAGTAATGATGATCATCATTTTATGAGTTCCTTCAAACCCTGGCATTTTGCCTTGGACCACTAGGACTGCAACAACCAGTAGAAATGGTTAATGATGATTTTGTGTTTGGACTCTCACTATCTAGCTCTTGTGTTTTCTTCTTCACAAGGTTGTTTAAGTATACCAAGTGATACCTCTTCTTGAGTATAACAATGAAAATCCTTTGTGTGGTGTTGTTGTTCATAATCTGGTGGTGCGCCTTATCAATATTCTTGAGCCATATCAAAACCAATTGATTATTTAGTTTCTTGGTTTTTTTTATGGTGGTTGTTTATATTTCTAGTATCCTCTTTGAGTATTTTTTTATTCTAATGTATACCTTATTCTAAATTTGATTGAATATCTTATAAGTTTATAGACCCACAACCAAATTATTTAACAATCAAAGAAGCTAGTTGTGGTCATTTAGTGCTTGAAATAAATCATCACTTAATTAAAATCGTGTGTCACACTACTCAGACTAGAATGATGATGGAAATATTGTGCAAATGAAAATTATCCTATTACACAATCAATATTGGTGAGCATGCCACCTATTTATTCGATAAGAAAGATATTTTCCTTGATTCATGTCATTTTTGTTGATAATATTGAGGATGCATCATCCTCTACTACTTCGGTGGAGATCCAGAAGGATTTACCCCTTCTTTTCTGATGTTGTTGGGGCTTTTCTGTTGGTGATCGCCACCAACACGACGTGTCCTTTTTTGGACACAGGTGTAGGTGGTGTTCTGCTTCTTCACCACTTTGTTTGTTAGTTTTAGATAGGATGTGTCATTTTTGGACACGGCCTGTTCAGTGATGCACCGGTGTGAGACACGATGTGTCCTCCTTTGACACGGCGTGTCACCTGCTTTTATCCTGCGCTTCTGTCAACAAACATGATGTGTCCTTTCAACGACATGACGTGTCGTCTGCTTTTACTAGAGGTGACTACTGCTACTATCTACTAGGTATAGTGTGTTTCTTTACTAACATGACATTTCACCTGCTACTGTTGCTTCCTGTGTCAACTGACATGTCATGTCCTTTCAATGACACAGTGTGTCGCCGACATTTGTTGGTGCTAACTGCTGGTATTGTCTACTAAGCACAGCGTGTCTCTTCATTGACACAACATGCCCACTACAACCTGTTACTACATCTTGGAGTGCTACAATGATTCTATCATATGACAAAGGTATCTATACATGGTATGTTCCTTCTTTCTCTTACCAACAATAATTATCTTTTCTTTTTCAACATTTTATAATTTTGTTTACAACCTCCAGTCTTCCAACCCTACACAACCTTTTCCACCCCCCTTTTTTGTGCCTATTCATCCTACCGAGTAACATTCTAGTAGTATATTTCCTCTTTCTATTGAAGTTTTCATTACAGTAGACTTCTTTTTGTTCTTCTTATCCTACCCCGCATATACACTACATATTTGTAATAATTGGATACATTTTTTACCCTAATGGGAATTTTGCAAGGCCTCCACCCTCACACCCCTAGATTTGTTGCCCTACAAGCTAAAAAAATCCTCTTTTAGGATCGGAGAGAGATCCACTTATTTTTCTACCCGTATCTATGTAATTAGGTCATTTTGCACCTTGACTTACATTATCGATTACCTCCTCCACATATTGCCTACACAATCCTACCCCTACCATTATTTTTGACTCTCCACACCAACCACTCTCTTAACTCTTTTCGTGGTTGGCGTGAGGGTGATGAAGTGAAGAGTAGAGGGAAGAGATGACACAGAGAAGAGATGAAGGAAGAGGATGACTTCAATTATGTTGCTACATTGATCTTCATGCCACTTTTTAGTATTTATATATAGATCCTTTTTTGCTACTATTGGTGTTCCTTTTTTGTCTATGTGGATTTGTATTTTATTATGTTGATTGCTCATGATTGTGTTGCTACTATATGGAGCTTTCTACTCCTATTGTTGCTTATTCATCATCTACCTCAATTGCTTCTATGAAGTTACATATTGGGACGTCATTGTTTATACATGTGCTATGATTAGCACATGTTACTTGCTCCTTTGTGCTTTTCACTATCTGCTATCCGCCTGCGTCACCGACTTTTACTTTTGTGTGCCAGCACTCTCTGGATTGTCCGTGCTTTGTGCATGTTGACTCTCTACTTGTCCGTGCTTTGTTTGCACATTGCCTACTACTTCTTCTTGTGACCTAGCACTCTCTAGGACCTGTGATCCAACACTCTCTGGATACTATGACGATGACTTGATGAAGATCTTGGTACCTATCTGCTATTCTCTTTGTTGCTCCAAATGCCATTATGATGATCAAGAAGTCTCTATGGTTGCTGAGATATGTGCTTCTTTGGAGTATCTACTTGAGGGAGCGTATTTGTATTTGAGTGCTTGAGTGACTTATTGTAGTATTGATGGGGATAAATTCTTGTACGAGTTTGGTTATCTTTTTATTCTATTTAAACTTTCTGTCTGTTCGCAAGCTGACTTGGGATTCTCCCAAGTTCCAGCTTGAGGGGGAGTATTAGAGTGTTTATTTACTTAGTGTTTTAGTCTTTTACTTAAGTTCTTCTTAGTCTATTTGTAAAATGGGCCCAATATTCTATTGGCCCATTAGGGCTTGTCTAAGTGTCTGCATGTTCCCCCTTCTCCTATTTATAGAAAAGAGTTACAACCTCCTTTCAATTAAGCAATAAGAAAAACCTACATGTTAAGGGTCCTCATCGCTCATTTTGTTTTGCACAAAGCATAACCCATAGTAACCTCAGAGTAGTTCTCTGCCTCACTTTGTTTCTTGGCATGAGAGCATTGCCACCTTCTCAATTCCTTACCCATGACTCTGTCCATCACTACACTAACTCCAATATTGAATCAATCACAAGTTCTGTTGATGACGACATGGTTGAAGTTGACAATGTGGATATCCACCAATAGCCATACCTTATAAATGTTAGACCGGCCATCCCATTTATTTTCCAGATATAGACCAACCACTTGATCAAGTTGATACCCAAATGTTCCAATCTAATAGAGGGGCGAGTCAAATAACAATATAGCAATGGAGGAAGCTATGGTGGGGGAAGTACTGTGAACTTGACAATCGCATGAAGGGAAATGATTGTATGTGAAAGGAATAGATAAATGAGTTGATAATGCTTTCCAAATGCACCACGAACAAAAACATATACCAAGAATGTAGACTTTCTAAATGATTAATATTTTATCATGAAAATATAAGGGAAACCTTTACATAGAAAATTAACTTATTTATACACATTAGTGCACATGTTATGTAACACTGTTGTATTTTCTATATCAGGAAGAAATTTTGGCCATATAATTTTCAAAATCATAAAATTGAACAGGAGCACACCAATGATACTCCAAATTTTTTTTAGATCCTATATAACATTCATTTTAATAGATTACACCAGTCTGCTTTGATAAGAGTTTTTTTGATATAAATGAGCTAGTTACCACATGTTCACAGAGCACTTGGAACCTTTGAGTATATTTAGGATGACAGCACAACTAGCATTAAGATTAAGCTGCAATAGTGTGCTAAGACATATCATGAGGTGGATAGATAGAGTATTAAAATAATGTTTTGTATGGGCCAATCATGGTGTACATGTTGCTACCTTATGACAATAGACCTAGTGTTAAGACTAGGCCACAACAGTGGGCTAGTACTTGATAGGGTTATTAGGCTGCAAAGATTCTTGTTTGTTTTAGATATATATCAAATTTCTAAGCATCCATTAAGGTATACTCCTTGGTAAAGTATTTGAAAGATTTCTCTAAACATATCTACTATAAATATTATAACCATGTGACTTTCAGAAATTACATAACACTTGCTACAAAAGGATGTTATCCTTCACTCAATTCTAGTTCAGTTGATAGTCATCTTTGATCAATTTTCTTAGGTTGATAATTGATTGGCAGTGCCCCACTATAAGTACATTGCAATCGAAGAGAAGTTTATTAAGTAAAACATATAGTACATTCAAACATAACAATTATATAATTGTAGTTCTCATAGCCACTTTGGAATTTTTTTCCTATTCAAATGTATTTTAGTGTTCTATGATTTTGTTGCACCTTTTACATATAGTTTCTTCATAGTTTCTCTTTATTTCACTTGTATTTTGTAGTCTATAAATGTATTCAGTTTTATGAACCAAATAAATTTGTGTGATACATGAAAAAATCTCAAAAATCTTTCTAATATGATTGCATCTATTAGTGAGCACCATGAGGTAGGTGTAGTAGCTTCAAAGACATAAGTTATCCATGTTCATTCTAATAAAGACAACACATTTGATGCTAAAGTAACAGAATGAAAATCTGGTACAAAGACTCAATTTAAATCTGCTATCTATAGATGCATTTGTTGGACCATTCTAAATGTGTATATCTTCACACTTCTTATATTCACATTCACACATGATTTATATTATTTCATATTTACTTTTTGTATAGTAGATGATGAAAATGTATGAGGTTGTTGACTCTAGTTATAGGTAGAACTTACAGATGGTGTTAAACTTGCTTCTCATATCATGTGAACTAACTCTTCCACTTCATTTACTGTGATATATGTACTCCTTATACAACTGCCTATATTCACAAGTTTTGAAGAGAAGTTTCAAACAAGTCATCACTGATAAGAAGTTCTATAGTTGGTCTTTTTAAATTCAATATATATATATATATATATATATATATATATATCTTTAATCATGTCATGTTTAAATTTAGTCCGCCTCTACAACTATTTAGCTGAAATATGACATCTTAGAGAAAGCTCTTTCCTTTTTCTACTAAAAGGCCAAAGAGGGCACTTCTTTTAATGACTTGTGTGCCCTTATAAACAAACACTAATTGGAAAGTCCATAATGAAAATACTACCAACTGAGTATCTAAATCTATGTTTTTATAGTTCTCTTGCCATGTTTGTACTATGTACATGGTTTCTATGACATGATAATTGTAATGGTTTAGTTTCATTTGTTCTCCAACTTACCCCTAATTCTAGTTGGTGCAATGTAGATCAATTGGATAGATCACTACACATATTGAAGAGGGTTGGGTCCTTTAGTTAATAGTGATGAGTAAACTCCATTAAGGTTCCATTTCCCCCTTTACTTTTTTCCATGTCCCATAAAAAACCTTCTAAATGTTTTTGGGCATCTTCTTTATAGAGATTACCAACTACATCGGTTGTTAGTGATTGAGTTAAGTTTTTCTCATTCCTACTAGTAGCAATCTGCCAATATGTACGCATGAACACCACCTTTTGTTCCACTTTTAAATTTCTACTTATCCAAGTATGAAGGTCTATTGGCGTAATTTAGTGTGAACCAATTTTACCCCACACTCTATCGTACTACTCTGGCTATACTACAATGATGAAGATCATATCGAGTATCTTCCTTATAATGGTTGCATCTTGTGTATGTTCTATCATGAGTGGGTTCCCTTCATCATCTGCTCTTGTTTATAAACAAAAAAACATTTTGAGCTAATATCCATGCAATTTTTTGTATTTTTTAAGAAACCTAGACCTCCATATCTCTTTTCAAAGACCAAATCTCTTCACCTTCTCTTCACTTCTGAGCAGCTATTAAGTAGTCTTCACAGTAAAGCACCCAATTATTATTACAACCTTTACTTTGATCACTTTTTTGTTTATGATTGAGCCACATTAGATGTCAATAGAGGGCATGTGGTTCTTTTTTATAATCTTCTACTAAAGTAAACCAACTATTTTTTGCTCAGGCATGACAAATTACACAACATTAAGATGCATTGGTGTTAGGCATGGTGTATTTGAATTTTCTAATAACTAAACTCTTGCAATTGTAATCGACATAGATATTGGACCCAAAAGATGGAGTTTATGGGATAAAATTATCAAAAAACTATTTTATGAACCACTTAAATTGTCATTTCGTGATTAGTCTTCATTAGTAAATGCATATTTATTTGGATAAATGATTGATTCAAGAAGGCCTCTGACTATTATCAGTATTTTCAAGTTGTATAATACTTGGTGTGATTCCATATCCCTATGTATCAAGAGTTTAGGCTTCTGAACTTTATGAAACAATAGTCCTACTTGAATGGTAGGTTATTGTACCATGACAGACCTGTAATTATCAAAACAGTAGTGACCTCTTTTTACTTTCTTGTACTTCTTAATCCATTCACCAGAAGTACTTTATTCAAAGTTAAATGTAGTCCTATTTTCCAGGTAGGTTTCTGTACCGCCATGTTATTGTCAAAACATCTATGGCCTCCTTTTACACTTTCTTTTTCTTTCCATTTACGAGATGTGCTTGATTCAGATTTATTATTGTTTGGTTACAAAGAAATATGAGTGATGTATCTAAACATGATTAAATCTAATACTAAAACTTGTTAGACGATTCCATATCTTGTTTCATACTCTGGTCTTCCTTACAAGTCATGCATTTTAGAAAAAAGTTGTATCTAGTCTCAACACTACTGATAACCAACTGCATCTAGTTGTCCTTGTTTTACCATTAACTTTAAGCTAGTTACATATTCCTGCCATGATGATAATAGTTTTTCTTGTGCTACTCTCTATTTCAGTATAACTTCATTCATATCAATCACCATGATGTGGAAAAGATTCTGTGGTCCATTAACACATAGACAACTATAGTGACTCTTACATTTTTTGTTCATTTGGGTTTTAATCAGGTCACTTGGATGGTGTTTTAGAATCAGGAAAAAATCAACGCTCCATGTCAGCAAATGGATGGTGTCTTGAAGCTGCTGCTAGGAAGGCTACTGAAAAGTATTTGGTAGAAGGTGTGTTACTTGGTGTTTATTTGAGATGAGGTCGAGTTCGATGATTTCTCCTTCCTGAAGGTGTATGATGGCAGCTACGTATGGAATTCAGGTTAGAGTTGTTATTAATGATTAAGGTTGTTTCTAAGAGATCAGATGATGCTTAAGTCATGAGTTGAACTCCTTTCATTTTATACGTTTTCTCACATTTTCCTATTGATATAAGGAATGGTGCTACTTGGTTCTTGAGTGTGAATGTTTTCCCTTCCTTCTGTAGACTAGTAATTCTTTTACAATATTACCTACACTCATGTCAATAAAAAATTATAGGCTATCTTGTAGATCTTTTTTTGGAGGTACCAGACTACTTCTGTTGGTAATAAAATAAATTAGTCTTAGTAGTTTGTTTTATTTAGTTGCTAAATTTATCATCAATATTTCTTTTTTATTCAAAAAAACTTAGAGATGGATAGGAATTTACAAGCACTTTCCTCTCTTGTCCCTATAAGGGAGTTCTTCTTTCATTGTTGCCAACAAATATAACAAGATATATTGGTGATAGATAATGTTTTAGTAGACTCTAGAGGCAACTCACTGAAAGAATCTTCCTTATGGATGCCTAATTAAGGATAAGATGAATGGTCATTCTAAGGACTATTCTCTGTCTTGAAAATAAACAATTTTCTAAAATAGTTTTCTAGAAGTTTAGGCTCACTAAACTATCAGGATTTCCCAAATATATGTGATATAGGTTGTACATTTTTGTAATGGTGTTTACCAAGCTGTCAGCAAGGCCATTAACATCTTTTCTAGCATATTTGATGTCCACATCCCAATCTTTCATTATAAGATTGAGGATCTTTCCCTTGCATCTAGCAGGGTGGGGTGTTCTTCTATCCCCCATTAGTAAATTGGATGAAAAGCTTACTGTCAAATTCAACCAAGGCATGCCTACTCCCCTTCCATGCAGCCTTTAGAGCTAGATATATGGTTATAATATCTATCTTAGTTGTTTTACATGCTATGATGACATCTTCTAAAGAAAAAAGTGATTCTAATATCCCTAATAACCAAGGAAAATACTACCTTCGTCTTTGTGTAACTGATACTCATATTGTACTTTATTTGCCCATGAGTTTGAGGTTCCCATTCAATGGAAATGGGTTGACCTCCTTGGTTGTGTGTCTCCTTCTACGTGCTCCATGTATTCT
Organism: Alisma plantago-aquatica; assembly: GCA_963693085.1. Classification (NCBI taxonomy): domain Eukaryota; kingdom Viridiplantae; phylum Streptophyta; class Magnoliopsida; order Alismatales; family Alismataceae; genus Alisma; species Alisma plantago-aquatica. The sequence continues at coordinate 560,843,475 of OY856415.1, forward strand.
GGATGTCTCCAGTTGCTTTCTCAATGAACCTAGCATGGTGCTTGAGGGGTCTATCTTCATTTTCAAAAGAATTTGTATTCCTACTCTGCCAGATATACTAACAACTTACCATGAAGCAAGATGAGTCTTTGTTCCTGAGGTTCATGCATAGATATCTTTGTATATCATAGGAAAGAAACTCCTGGAATCCAGTACAACAACTGAGATCATGGTTAGGGTTGTGATTTGAATTAAAAGATACATCTAACTAAAATAGGGTCTATACATTTAGTTTCATTTTGGGGTTTGGCTTATGTTTTAATGAATAAACACACCCTTCTCCTTTATTCTTTGAGAGGTGTTGGAATAGAAGCATGGTCACATTCCCATCTGAGAAACTCATGGTCAATACAACCATATGTGAAGTTGGTCTAGGTTGGCTATGAACTTTCTAAAAGTCAGACTTGGTGACTCAACTCTCTTTTTGAATGTTGATCACATTGTGAGTCATCCACAAAGCCTGAAAACCATGAATTTCCTGTTCTTACTTTTGAGCCATGTTTATGTCCAAGTAAGTGCCACGAGTTGGATTTGGTACATATGTGACTACATCAAATAATTTATTGATACTATTGTTTCATTTTGGATTGTGGCATAGATAATTGTTTTTTAGAAACAAACAGACTTATATATGATGTTGCAATACACTAAGTTTTTACATTGCAGTTAGTGTGAACATACTTGGAAAATTTTATTTTGGGTTTTCATTTAGTGGAGACTGGTTGTTGTACTTTTTTCTTTTTGTTGTATGCCTTTGTATATGGCATTGTTTCAGAAGATGCTCACATGGTGTCTAATATTTGATAAGTAAAAAGATTTAATGTCAAAGATCTATTTTTAGTTCCCATTTTTTTAGATGCTCTTTCTCCAGCTCAATGAATTTTTTAGTGCACTATAGTATTGTTATGAATCTATCTTAATTTTGGTTTCATGCTAGGTCAAAAATGTTGAGATACTCTATTTCATATATTGAATCAATTACTTCCAAAGAGGTCAAAAAATGGAGGTGAAAGAGTGCACGGGTGGCCTGCTGCAACCAACATAATTAGGTTAGTCACACTTCTAAGACACCAACTAGAGCTCACTACTGTATTTTGTTTGATATTTTTTCTTAAAAACAAATTAACTATAAATTTTTGCCAGAGATCACTTGGTATCCAGCTGAAAGGTTTCCGACTAGATGCATGCCTGATTAAATGTTTCTTTTTGGCAATATGGTGATGGAGTTAGATGAGTTTCACTTCTTATATCTAAAAGTAAATGCACATACCATTATAAATGTGTTGTATAGGTGGTATTTTTATCCTCAAATATGTGACCACACATTGATCAGAGCTTGCATATGATACAATTCATACTGGGAGCATGAATTGGGCTTGTGTGGAGGGAGTGGAGGACGAAGGAAATAGGTGGTTCACGTAACTTACGTGCACCTTTGAAGTATGTTGGTTCTTGTTGGAGAAACATCCAAAAGAAAAGCTAGAAATATAGATGTGCAAATTCTTGTGACCGTTGCATATACTTGAAGAATACACATTTACAAATTCTATTGTTGAGAGATGTGTTGTTGTAAGCTAAGGGGCAAGGTAAAATATCCTCCCCTTGTAATGTATTTTTATGTAATTCACTTTGGTTTTTAATAAGATAAGACATTTGTTCTATACTAATTTGTGCCAATTTTGAAAGTCAAGCATGGTTTTGCAGCAATATAAAAAAATCAAGTACGTAGTTCATTCAAATTATATTTTATGTTTGTCGTTATTGCTATTTACGATAGTAAAAGACGTCTCTATTGTATGTGCCATCAAAATGGTAAAATTGCCACTATTGGTATACACGATGGAATTATGTGATCACTAATAGCATTAACGACCGCCATTTATGTTATCGTTATAAAAAATAAAGACAATACATTTAAGTGGTCATTATTTCTAATAGCGATGGAATGAAATTAGTTGTCGCAAATTTCATTTACGGCAAGACCAATAACGACAACATGCGACGACTTATTTTTCTTGTCGTAAATAGTAATAACGACGAACTTTTCCACAACTATGATGAATATTTTCCGTCGTTATTGTACTATTTTCCTATAGTGATATACATATAAGAAATGAATATGACTCCCTATGATTTGTATTTTTACATAGTTGCAATCAAAAGTGTGTTTTTCGTGTTTCTCACCATTGAACTAAGGATCACACATGTTGTGAAATTTCTTATTGCACAACGCTGGTACTACTTAAATATGTGTGAGATTTACCTATAGATGCATCCTCCCTTTCAAACATTGTTCTTCACTTTGGTCTTGATTGGGATTGTGTCGTGTTTTAGTGTAGCACGCTCTTACCTAGACAATAACAAAAAAGCATGCATGAATTTATTACTAATAATGTATCATGTAGAAGAAAAGATAATCTAAACTAGAATGACACAGCATAAAAAATTAATACATGTAGACATGATTTCATTTAATAGCATGTCGTCATTCTAAGATCCGTTAAAACATTGCCTTAATAATAAAATAACAAGATCTCAGTTAGTAGGACAGTTGACAAAAGGCATGAGCATGTTTATCATTCGAAAATAATTAGCTATATATGTGCATCGTTTCTTAACACTTTTCTTTAATACCAGATCTCAACGTGTATTATAACATCAGCTAAATACATTATAACAGACGTAGTCTCAATGTGTATTATAATATCAGCGGATAGGCACAGTATTTCCCGACATGGCTAGGGCTCTAAAAGGTGCGGGTACAGTACCGGTAGGATCATACCCAGATTCATACCCTTTCAATTTTTGGGTGTACGGGAATGGGCCAGACTCGCATTACTAAAAATCAGATCCGCATCATGCCCAGACCCACATACAATACGAGTATGTGGTGCAGGTCTATTGGCATACTATTCTTGAAGAAAAATATACTAACTTTGTAACAATTGACTATAAAACATTATTTTGATCTTCGGTCATCGAGCTCTTCATATGGGATGATGTGTTGGTTCTTTGTATTTAAACTTTTGTCCCGAATTTGATGTTCTGTACTGTGGAAATATATAATGATCAATACCCATATGCTTAATGAATAGCGTCCATCGTTCAACATGAAAATGACGTTTAGTTTTAGTTCTATACTAGGAGAATTTATTGTATTGTTTTGGTATCAGATTGGTAAAGAAAAGATAAAGGACGTAGAGAGAGAAATCGATCCACTTACAGAACTCAGTGTCAAATAGAATAAGGAGTTATCATATTTGGGTGAGGAAGCATCGAAGCCAGCGAACGGCACACAGAAGTAAACAAGTACCTTTTTTTTAAACCTTGAATGACATTTGGCTCGATCAATACAAGGAAGCTCTTCATCAATACAACACCCGTATCAACCAAAGACTAGTATCTTACAAACACTTAGGCGAAATTTAGCTGTTGGACGCTGAGATAAGGCTTTCGTCTGGCTGCTTGAGTCGGCAGTAGGTAGTAGCTGGAGCAGTCTGAGCAGAGGTGTTGGCGGGAGCCAGAAATCCGAGGCGGTTAGATGTCGTGGTGCTGATGGTGAGTCAAGAAGAAGGAGTCGTCGGACGTGGGAACGGAGGCTGGAGGCTGGAGCCCCGATTTGTGTGTGAAATGAACGACCTATATTTGTTTAGTCCAAATTTTGATTAGGTTAGAAATGTTAACCATTAGATTATTGGAGAAGGTCTTTGGCCGTTGGATTCTAACAAATGACATACGTATATAACATGTTTATATATTTATTTATTTGGTAATGTGGGTATGCCGTTATAGTGGGTATGTGTATAGTTGGACCCATTATTATACCCACAAAAATGCGGGTCCACGGGTAAACGGGTAAGTCGGTATAAAAAGTTGGACCCTAAACGGACTTTAGCAGGTAGGGTATACGAGTCTACTTGTACCCATTTACAGCCCTAGGCATGGCCATGTATGGGGGTGGGTTGTGGCGACGAGACTATCAGGCGTTTGTGTGAGGAGATTTGAATTGTTCTTATTTCTTTTTGGTTAGTAGGGTTCAGGAAGGCTATTAAGAGGGGGATAAAAGCTAGGAAAAAACCAAAATAAACCAAATTGGTCAAAATATTGACCGAAATACATGAGATCAGATTAAAATATTAAACAAACAGATTGGTGTCTTCATTCCTGGGCCACCAGATGGCATACCCGCTCTGCTGCCCTTTTTTTTTTAAATGTTTTGTTACAGTGTATTTAATTAGTGTGTAATATTTACATTCAAATTAACATACATTATTTGACCTTTATTACTTATTCAATCCAAATAAAAATATCACTCTAATATTAATAATATAATATGTATTTTTGAAAAAAAAGTGTTACATTTTAATATATTTATTTTAAATTTACTCATTAATGATATATTTAACAACATATGTACAATTATTATACATAGATATATTAACAACCCAATATATTAATATCTTCATTAAAATTTTAAACTACATGATACAAAATATTATCCAAATACTACATGTAAAATATTATGTCACGTATAAAAATTTACTATATTATTCAGATAATTTTCTGTTTGCGTATTACACTATATAAATATATTTGATATAATATAGCAAAATTAATGCACATGTTATATATATTACATTTTAATATATTATATTAGTATCTTATATCATGAACATTAATATATATATGCCATTTTTATACTAAGGGGATTTGTTGAATAAGAAGGATAAAAGTGATTATACAAGATGTTGGAGCCTTCTATGTATTATGGTATATAAGAACAAGTTAGATTTAGTTGCATGCTATTGGTATATAACAACGGGTTACAATATGTTGTGCGATTGTGGTCTATTACTACATGTTGCTATTACAACATGTGAACTATGTTGCGTGATTATGGCATATTATAACGGGTTAGTCTATGTTGTGTAATGGTGATCTATTAAAAAAATTTATCATGTGTTGCTATTACAACGGGTCACAAGATGTTGTGTAATTATAGTATATGATAACAAGTCGGAGTTTGTTGTATGATCTTGGTATATAACAACATATTTCAACATGTTATGTTATTGTGATCTATTATAATATATACCTATTACAGCAAGTGAATGAATGTTGTGTGATTATGATATATTACAATGAGTTAGCGTGTGTTGTGTAATGATGGTCTACTACAATATGTTATCATGTATGACTATTACAACGGGTCACAGTATGTTGTGTAATCAAGGTCTTTTACAATATGTTTGAGTGTGTTGTGATACTATAATCTATTACAATACTTAAACACCTATTGTAGTATCACATATATTACAACAGGTTTGGCCTGATGTAAATAACTTGTGTTGTATAAAATATACAATATACAACACACAAATATGCTTGTTGTGGTAAGTATGCTAACTACAAAAAAACTAACAGAACTGTTGTGTATCTCCTGTTGTGAAAAGTATTTTTTGTAGTAGTGTAGGTCTATTTTCTGGAAAACTAAATGAAGATTCTACTTAATCCCCTTAGCACATTGGGAGAAAGGTAGGAGATGGAAGAAATGCATGATACTATATCAGGTGGAGATCAGACACTATGTGTAGCTTAAAAGGACAAACAAAAAGGAGTATCAACTAGTAGTATAAACTCTAATGAGTGTGCATGATGCTCCATATTAGATTTGTATTAGATGTATGTTTGCATGTTATATATAAATGAAACAAGTATTGTCTTATAGAAAGAAATACAAACGAATCACATCCCTAATTATCAATTTAATATCTTGTAACGACTATATTTATCTTCAAAAAAATATTAATGCATTGAACTTGATCTAAAACAACTACTGTAATTGATCTTAAATTAAAAACATAGGTTGACGATTTTATGAGATCAGAGGGTTATCTTATTTGACACAAGTTTATTAGACTAGGTAAAAAAGGCATTCGATCAAATACAAGTGTGTTCAATGACTAAGACTGGCTGAATGAATACATAATAGGACAAAAACATGATACATTGTTTGATCATCAAACAAAAAACACATTAAAAAATGCATTTGAGTGGATAGTAATCATATTCAATTAGGTAACAATTGTGAGACCATGGCCCTGGATTAATATCATTTTCCATATAATCTTGTTTTAGTATCAAAATCATGAATTTGATTGAGTTTTGATATCAATTGATTAAGACACTACAAAAAATTTGGCCTTTGTTGAAGAACATTTGTGAGGAACCATAGATTGTGAATAATGATGTCTATTTGTGAGGGCTCATCCTTCAAATATGGGACCAAATCCCTCAACCGTGTTTTTAACATCCTTAGAAATACTAATCCCTCACAAATACATTACTCACTAATCATCCCGTGAAAAATACCATGCCAAATGTTTCCCTCCATCTCATATCCCTTCCCTCCATTCTAAAATACAACATTTGGAAATCAAAATTAAAAAGGAAAAGAAAAACCCTCCCCACTCGTTCCTCTGCGCAAGAGGTCCTCCCCCTCTCCGCAGTCATTCTCCTCCCCGTATTCTCATTTCCACAACGCTAACGACGAACTAGGGAAGCACTCAGCCGCCGACTAGCCACTCTTTCTCGGCGCCTCCTTGATTCCATCGACCACGCCTTCAGTCCGTCGACCAGGCCTCCATCACTCCACGGCCAGGGTCTGCTCCAGATTAAGGCCGCCCAGCCTCAGCAACCCCACGACCCCAGCTACAACCGTGCCTACCTCCCGGACGGCGCCCCAACTGCTCCTGCCACCCCAGCTGCAGCAACTCGTAACTCCAATTGTCGCCCATCTGGCCGACTTCCAATTCCACGGCTAGGAGTAGCCATCTCCTGCTGGATCCCAGCGAAACCAGCGACACTCGACTCAGGCGGCGCCCAGAAGGAGCTCAGAACCTACTTCAACCTTGGATCAAGCTACTGGTCTCTGTTCCTTGATCTGACGCCCATAACCTACCCAACCGCCTGTGCTCCAGTTCTTCTCTTGCAACGTCCATTGTTCTTCTTCTTCCGTTTTAATCTCGTTGCTTCTGTCCGTTGACCGGAAGCGTGGGAAAATGTACTGCTACTAAAACTGCATCTTTTTTCTATGCTACTTGTTTTATTATTCTCTTGCAACTATTGTGCTTGCTTGTCGTTATGCTGTTTGATTCAATCATGTGTTGGTCATTTAGTTTTAGATAATGATTCCAATGTGCATCCTTCTTCATGTGTATCCCAGATTTGAGTTCATTGTAATGTGTTGTTCACTGTCAATGCTTGCTTATTTCTTCATATGTGTATCCCAATAGTTTATTGTAATCTGTTAATTACTACCAGTGTTTGCTTCTTTCTTCATTTGTGTATCCAAATTTTGATTTTCCTATAACGTATCTCCTCTTTACATAAAATATCCATATAAATTAAATCTCAAACCTTATAGCCTTCATTCGGAACTCACATTGTGATGTTTGATAAATGGGTAATATTACTATGGACTGAGAATGGGTTAATGTTTAAAAGTAGACCTGTAGTAAGCTAAGTGTAATGATTTATTAAAATTATATGGGTCAAATGGAATATGTAAGAGTCTAGTCACCACTCTCCTCTTACCCCTTTTCTTCACTAACATAGTGCCCAGAAACCTGACTCCACACTATCTATTTTGGCAATTAGAAATTTATGGGAAAAACTTAGTAATGATTTAAACTCATCTTATTAGATTAGATCATTCTATGAATTATATGTTCTTCATCACTGGATGACCTAGTTTTCTCAGTCAATGGATGACACTAGTGTTCTTCATCATTTATGGGAAAAGCAGTCACTACCTTAGATCAGCTCTATAGTCAGGTCTAGATTTTGTTTTTCCTGAGTATTTGTTGTTGATTTTGCATAGAATATTAGATAAATATAATTTTAATGTATTGTTCCTTCCTAACTGATAGCTTCCGTAGTATATATTGCCTAGTGTCAGACGTCCTGGCCAGGTGTTGCTGCTTGAATGAGTAGCTATGCTAAGAGATTTTAGAAACTGTTTGAGTGGAAGGATGTATGCACATAGATAAGAATTTAATAGACAAGAAGATCTTGCAATTACGGGAGCATAGAAGGGTAGAACATATGGTTTATTGTGATAAATATGTTTTTCCTCATATATATTGTTAAGAGATGGTGTCCTTTCTGGGCTTCATGTACAGGTAGCATACTTATGTGGTGCTTGCGGATAAGTTTGGGAGGTTGAATATCTTCTTTGGGACTTTGGCCTTATGGTTGTGTTCTCTATGAGTTCAAAGGTGTCGTGTAGGTCTTGATTTGCATCAGTTCTTTTTCTGAGTTTTATCCTCTGGGGATGTTGGATGTGAGATCTGCTCTCTTGGTCTAGCATACTAGTTTGTTTTGCTTTTTCTTGGTGACGGTTGAGTCTAATGCTCCCCTCTCACTAGATGTTTTTAAGATCGGATCAGGTATTCAGGTTTCTGGTTGCCTCCTTTTCTTTGAGGGATCACCAAATCTAGCTAAGAAATGGCTACCTAGAATATTAGAAAGAGTTTTACCTCCTGAAAACCAAGGATCAATCCAAATCATAGTGTTACAACCTTCACCAACTCTAATTTCAAAATTATCAATATGCCTATCCCGTATAGACAGCGGATTCCTCCAAATCCAAGAATAGATTGACTTTAGTTTACTGCTCCAGACCTATATCAGGTTACTCGATTATTTATATATATATAATCAAGGAATATAAATACCTAGATAGACTGAAAGGAATAAAATCAATATACTATTTGAATTGCATATATATATACATTTCTTGTAATGTGTGCTTAACTTATTATATATTTTCCTCCATATAGATGGATTTTCTAATAGATTGGAGTTGGATGTATATTGGGAACAAAGTGCGAAGTGATGTATTCAAGGCAGGGTTACAAAAGTTCATTGAGTTTGCTCTTATCCATTAGAGACCAACTAGACAGGGGAAATTAATATGTCCTTGCAAGGTATGTTTGAACAGATACCTTAAAACAGATGAGGAGGTATTCTCACATGTATTACAAAAAGGATTTGTGTATAGCTATGATGTTTGGACGTTTCATGGGGAGGTGATTGGTAGGAGCAATCCTATTGTGGCACCAAACATGCCTAGCACTGACAATATGCATCAGATGCTGGAGGATTTGTTTAGTATGGGTGACACAACAAATGACCACTCTACTGAAGCTATAGAGGAACCTGCAAATGTAGATGCACAAAGATTTTACAAGATACTAAAAGAGGCAGATCAACCACTCTATAGAGGTTGCACAAGTCATTCTAAGTTATCGTATTTGGTTGCCTTGCTATTTCTGAAGGAGGAATCTGGATGGTCCAACGATTCTTTCACAAAGTTGTTAGAGTTGATTATTTCAGGATTTCCAGAAGAAAATTGTCTATTCCCGGAGACGTACTATGAAGAAAATGCGATCGTGAAGGATTTACGACTTGATCATTCTACTATAGATGTATGTACAAATAATTGCATGCTTTTTCACAAAGATGCAACTTCAAATGAAAATTGTGATACTTGTGGTGCTTCAAGATGGAATGAAAAGCAATACAAAACAAAGGGAAAGAAGGTAGCTGCTAAGTTCATGTATCACTTCCCTTTGATACCTCGGTTAGAGAGGCTCTATATGTCTTCATCTATTGCTAAAGATATGATTTGGCCATCTGAAGTAAAAGGCAAGGATGGTCGTATTAATCATCCTTCAGACACACCAGAATGGTTGTCTATTGATGCCAGGTATCCAGACTTTACTGCTGAACCACACAATATTAGATTGGCATTAGCAACAGATGGATTTAATGCATTTGGCAATATGAGTGCATCACATAGCATCTGGCCTGTGTTGGTTACACCTCTCAATCTTCCGCCTTGGCTTCTTATGAAAGAACAATTTATTATGATGTCCCTATTAATCCCAGGTCCACATATGGTTGGCAATGACCTTGATGTATACTTGGAGCCATTAATTGAGGAGTTGCAACTACTTTGGGAGCTTGGAGTCAAAGTTTATGATGCATATAGCAAAAGGAACTTCACTATACGGGCAATGATTTTATGGACCATTAACGATTTTCCAGCATATGGTGACTTATCTAGTTGGAGCACTAAAGGTAAGAAAGATTTGGGATGTCCTTGTTGTAATGTGGAGACTGTATCAAAATGGTTACAGTTTGGGAAAAAACAATGCTATGGTTTCCATCGACGTTTTATTCCAATGAATCATCCATATAGACGTGATAGGAAAAATTTTGACGGTGAAGAAGATTTTCGACTTCCACCTAAGCCACTATCTGGAGAAGATATACTGAGGCAATTTGATGGATATGAAAATATCACATTTGGAAAAATGAATAAGCGTAAGAGGCTTGGAAATCAAATTCAACCATTACCTCCTGGTTGGAATAAGATAAGCATCTTTTTTCAGCTACCTTATTGGAAGTATTTATCTATTAGACACAATCTGGATGTGACGCACATAGAAAAGAATGTGTGCGAGAATATTTCAAACACAATATTGGGTGATTCTAAGAAAAGTAAAGACAACTTACAAGCTCGTCAAGATATGAAGAAAATGCGCATTCGAAGAGATTTATGGCCAGTAGATGCAGGTGACCGCTATTACTTGCCTCCAGCATCTTACACCATGACTGATGTGCAGAAAGATAAGTTCCTATCTGTGTTAGAAAAGTTGAAAGTTCCTGATGGCTATTCTTCTAACATATCTAGGTGTGTTAGCGAATCTGATAGAAAACTTCTTGGGCTGAAAAGTCATGATTGCCATGTTCTTATGCATCAACTTCTACCTGTTGCCTTGAGACATTGCATAAGCTTAGATGTGTACAAGCCTATTGCTAATTTGTGCTCATTTTTCAACAAGCTTTTCTCTAACATTATTGATGTGGAGGAATTCAAAGAATTGGAACAAGAAATTGCGGTCACTCTTTGCCAGTTGGAGATAATCTTCCCTCCTTCTTTCTTCACCATCATGATGCATTTGCCCATTCATTTATCTTATGAAGCCAGGCAAGCCGGATATGTCCGAACTAGGTGGATGTACCCAATAGAGAGATACTTGAAGAAATTGAAGAAGTATGTAAGAAACAAAGCTAAACCGGCTGGTTGTATTGCTAGTGGCTATTTAGCTGAAGAAAGTTTGACATTTTGTGCTAGGTACTTGCATAATTTTGAGACAAAACTCAACTACACTCCTCATAATGTTGATGGATCTCCAATTAGAGTTGGAGTGTCAAGAAATTTCGACATCCACACTTTGGAACAAGCCCATCGTTATGTCCTTTTCAATAAAGAGGAATTGGATGTTTACAGAAGGTAAGTTTTAATTACGTCCTAAAATTGTTGTTGATATTCGTATATTTGTTGTACATTAATTTAGACACTTCTTATAAAGCAGTGAACACATGTGTATTCTTCAAGATATGGAACCCAACATTGCCCCACAGACCCTAGAAACAAAACATGCAAAGGAGTTTTCTAAGTGGTTGAAAGAGCATGTAAGTGTCAAACAAAAATATTGTTGTCACTCTTAATGTTCAAGTTAGTGTAGATTACATTAATGTTTTACTTTTTTATGAAGGTAATGCAAATGCGAGAGATTAGGCCGAACAATATTAGCGATGATTTGAGATGGTTATCCCAAGGCCCTTGTGCTGAGGGAATGTCTTATGACGGATTTTCGGTCAATGGATATCATTTCCGTTCAAAGCACATTGAAAGTACATGTACTACACAAAATAGTGGAGTGTGTTTGTGTGCTGACACTTCAAGTTATTCAAGTGGTAGAGATCGAAATCCTATAAATGTTGAAGTCACATACTATGGCTACTTAGAGGAGGTTATTGGCTACTTAAAGAAAATGGATATTTGCTTTCCTATGATGTCTACAAAGCTAAATATGCTTAGATATCTCAATTTAATCTTTCCTTTTATGATGCTTTCTAATTACAGCTTGAAATCTCTGATATTGTGGAAAACCAAGTAGCAAACCAAGAAGAAATAGATCCTAGAAGTGTTGATAATCTAACACGTGATGCTTATTTGCAAGTTTTAAATCCTTCCAAAAAGGCTAGGATCTGAGGTGTTGGAATTGGGCACAAAGAGATAGGACAAAGGGGAAAATCTACCCGTATAAGATATGAAATGCTTCTTGAGGAAAGCAATGCAAAGAATGAATGTTGGATTATAACTAAACTTGAACTATTAGTTACCACTAGTCTATTAGATCGATGTTTGTAATTTGTTTTCTATTTCAGGATAAACTTAAGGAACTTGAAACAGTAAATGGATTGAAGAACTCTGTCTCCCAATTAATTACTTGGTATAATCAATCACAGGTAACTCAGATTCAGTTGTCTATGTCAATGTAATATATAATTTTTTTTTTATATTGTTGATCTATTTGTTATAGGATGGCGGTATTAATGTTGATTGTGCAGCTGAATACCCCAATCATAATACTACAAGTGTCTTACACATGCAAAGTGGCACAAATAGGTTGGATGTGGGTTCTTTTCACATACAAGACAATACAAGTAATGGTGCAGATGTAGGCATGTTTCCCAGGAAAAATAATTCAAGCGGGGATGACTTAGGAAGACTTTCTAGACAAAGCAATTCAAGGGAGACTGGAGTAGGCATGCTTTCCATACAAGGAAATTCAAGGGAGAATGGAGTAGGCATGCTTTCCATACAAGGCAATGGACATCCACTAATCTTTCAGCCACTGGTACCTCATAACAGCTATAGATTATTTTCAATATTCATACACATAAGCATATTAACATTTACACTTTATTAAAGGCTGCAGTTGAAAGTTGGTGCCCTACTTCTGGTAATAATCGACAAAGTCATCCTCAAATGATGAACACACCAAGAACATCTTCATCGGTGTCTTTCACACCAAGAACTCAACGTTTAAATCAGGTATTCAATACGTGCTTGATTAAACTTCTAGGGTACCCATCCATATATCTTGTACTTACACCAAATCTGATATATAAGGCCAAATCTAATATATAAGGCAGGAATCTACATAATGGTTAATGCCCATGTGGTTCTATATTTCTAGACACTTTGGGTATCATGGTTATGTATGTAGTTATTGTTATCCTCTTTCATCTCATTCTACTTATCTATTGTTATCTCTATTAGATGAAATCTTCAAGTTATCTAAGGCAGTCAAAATCTTAAAGGCTTTTGTTCTTAATGACATGGAATGTATATCGAGATCAATGAATTGTGGAAAAAGAAGTTTAAACCTCAGTTAACTGATTAAGTAGCTTGGTTACACCAGTGTAACCCTGACTGTGCAGCATTCACCAGTCCATTCAAGAAAAACGGTTACTCTTTGGTTTTGTTTCCTTCAAGCTTGGATGCCTTATAGAGTATTGTCTAGTCTAGTCAAGTCTGAATGCCAGTTCATATGCTAGAATATTTCTGGTGTAAATTACCCTGACTGTGATTTGAGTACTAGCTCGGTTGTACAAGTTAAATTAACCCAGCCCCAAACTGCTGCGAAATTCACTGGTCTAATTCAATCAGAAATTAGTTACTGATATAGTTTGGTTTTTGTTCAAGCTCTGATGCTAATTCAGTTTTGGCTAGGCAAATAGTTTGGTTTCCTTCAAGTCTTGAACTGCTCAAAATGACTAATCCAGAAAACTACTGCTTGAACTGCAGCTTAAACTGCAGCTTGAACAAAATAACTAATCCAGAAAACTGCAGCTTGAACAGTGGAAAAACTAGGTAGATTAGGTGAGTAGCACGGCCGTGGTGAGACACCACAGCCGTGGTGGGTAGGGGTGAGCACGGTCGTGGTGGAAGAGAACGGCCGTGTTGGTTAAAATGGCTAAATGTCAGGTTGGTGGTAAAAAATGGGCCAAAATGGCCACGACCATGGTGGTCAACACGGCCGTGGTGGGTAAGGGTGAGCACGGTCGTGGTGGAAGAGAACGACAATGTTGGTTAAAATGGCTAAATGTCAGGTTGGTGGTCAAAAATGGGTCAAAATGGCCACGGCCGTGGTGGTCACCACGGCCGTGTTGGGTTGAGGGTAGCACGACTGTGCTGCGTAGCACAGCCGTGGTGGACGTTGGTTAGCACGGCCTTGGTGGGATTTGGTAGCACGGTCGTGCTGCGTGGCATGACAGTGGTGGGTGGTCGCCCATCATGCAACTTTTATACACATCCTTGTACTAAGTTCAATCATAATTTTAGTTTACGGGTGCATGTTGCTGCTATGTTGGTTCACTTACATTTATCTCTACTTCGCAATCACTCTGATTCCTTTTTGTATTTATATTGATAGGGTAGAATTACTTTTAATGATGGATTTCGACGGACAATGCACCTTGGAGTAGACCAAAACCGAAATATAAGGGTAAGTTGTTTGTTGTACTATGATTTATGTATTAACTTTAAATTCTATTAATATAATGATTTGTCATTTTTAGGAGAAGAATATTCAAGTACCTAACCGTATGCGGCCTGGCATTGATGAAGAGCACCACATCATTTGAAGGAATATGGAGACATTATAGATCTTAAGAGTTTCTAGCATGATATGTTGATTGTCATCAATCTCAAATTTTGGAACCATATGTACTCTTTATTTATGTCAACGTTGAGCACGCAATGTATGGATAATATTTTTCTTCAATAACAAAAATTGGTTTGAGGTGATTTAACATTTTTGTGTGTCATTTTGGTGTTGAATCTTCTTATGATGTCATGTGAATAGTATAAAAATATTTCTTGAGGTTATGTATACAAAGTTTTCATTTAAAATTTGATATTCACTATAGTAACAATTAATTAACATTTAATAAATCATTCAATAATCAATAACCAAATCATTTACAGTAGTCCCTCATAAATATATTGATAAAGGTCCAGGACCATCAAGTCCCTCAAAAATGTATTTATGAGAACTAAACATGCCCTCAATAATGTTATTATGAAGGCTAAATAGTCCCTCAAAATGTATTTATGAAGGCTAAATAGTCCCTCAAAAATGTATTTATGAAGGCTAAATAGTCCCTCAATATAACATTCTTGAGGGTCAGTTAGTCTGTGACAATTGTATTCGTGAGGGCCACTGGTATTTGTCACGTGAGTTCTCTTCACAGACCATTTTTGAGGGCCAGACCCACAACCGTCCCTATTTGTGACGGCCTGTAGAGAGGGGTTTGTGACAGGACTCACTCGTGAATAATGGCCCAATTTTTTCTAGTGAGAGACATATCTAATCTAGTCCAATTCATCCTTTGTTTGCCCTAAATTCAAGTTTATCGGAAACTATAAATTTAATTGTAGATTCAACATAGTATGAGGACTAAATTGCAAGTTATGTGAAATATATCTAATTTTGCACTTTTATTACTACTCATACTTGCACTACTACAGAAAATGCTTTTTACAATAGTTCACTTTTTCAATTTACAATATGTGTTAACCATTGTATTATATCGTGTGGTCTTATGGTGGTGCTTTACACAACATATGATCGCATGTTGTAATAGATGTATTTTATACAAGAGTTAAAATATGTTGTCTTTTAAGGAATGGCCTATTGTAATATAGGTATTTTACACAACATGTGGTGAACCCATTGTAATATATATTATACAACAGCTGAACAACGTTGTCTTTCGCTAAACACACCCGTTGTAATAGGGGTGTTTTTTACAACATGTGGTTCACCCATTGTAATATATATTATACAACAGTTGAGGCATGCTATCTTTCACTAAACTCACTCGTTGTAATAGCTAGGTTTATTACAACATGCAGTGCACATGTTGTAATATTCATGTGTGGCATCCAACTTATAAAAATGAAATTTACTTAAGCGGAAGCGAATCATTTACAGCAGATTGCTAAAAATCACTAAAAACTAAAACTTTTTGCAAAGAGATCCACACATAGGAAATCTTTTTCATAAATAACCAAAGTATAACATTTACATTCCGTTCCATAAGTACACAACCTGTACTATCTCTTCTCGAGGATTACAACATCAGCTGTCCTATTCAACATTATATAAAGACTACATAAAAACCTCGAGGCATCAAGCCAAAATCTCAGATCAATTCAATAAAAACACTGACTACTGACTCCGAGGACCTGAGGGTACAAAGAAGACACATAGGACTTTCTAACTATAAGACTAGACATGTAGTATCTCCACCTGTGATATTACTGTTGTCCCCAATGCTGCTGCTGTTCTTTCTCTTCTAAACTTTTCCTGCTTCCTTGTCCACATCTACCTAAAAACGTTGGATCCCACGGGGGTGAGACAATTATATATTATCCCAACGGGAGATATATCTCTCCGCCAAAACATTATTATTGCAGTGAAGGATATAAAACTGGGCAGAGGATAAACAGTTTAAAGAATTCTCATCTTAAAGCATTGTAACTATTTATGATAGAACAATAGGTCAACTATTCTCTTGATAAGGAATAGGAAGAACATGTATATCATTTATCCTTCATATTATACCATCATGTCAAACTTCTCTTGTGACACTTATTATTTTGATATGTCACCCATGAGACATTCATGTTTCAACTTATTGGCCTTAGCCAATCTGATAAACAGATTTTGGTTATATTGGACATGAGAGTGTACATCATCATGTCTTATTTAGGCATTGGTCTATACCAATCCTATATAAATATTCTAGGCATTAGATTACATCAATCCTGTGCAACTAGTACAAGCATTAGACATATATTATTCCTGTGTATCCATTCCAAGTATTGAACTATGTCAATCATGTATAACCATTCCAAGTATTGAACTATGTCAATCTTGTGCAACCATTCCAAGTATTGAACTATGTCAATCTTATGTAACCATTCTAGGTATTGAATTATAAAAATCTTGTGCAACTATTCCAGGTATTGGGTTATTACCAATCCTGTGTTATTATTCCAAGTATTGGGTTATTACCAATCCTGTGTTATCATTCCAGGTATTGACATATGTAAATCTTGTGACATTATTCCAGGTATTTGGATTTAACCAATCCTGTGTTATTATTCCAGGTATTGAACTATGTCAATCCTGTGACATTATTCCAGGTATTGGGATTTAACCAATCATGTGTTATTATTCCAGGTATTGAACTATATCAATCATGTGATATTATTCCAGGTATTGGGATTTAACCAATCATGTGTTATTATTCCAGGTATTGGATTATTACCAATCATGTGTTATCATTCTAGGTATTGAACTATGTCAATCATGTGACATTATTCCAGGTATTGGGATTTAACCAATCCTGTGTTATTATTCCAGGTATTGGATCATTACCAATCATGTGTTATCATTCCAGGTATTGAACTATGTCAATCTTGTGACATTATTCCAGGTATTGGGATTTAACCAATCCTGTGTTATTATTCCAGGTATTGGATTATTACCAATTCTGTGTAACCTTTAAAACATTTTGTTACCTCTCACTAGGAAACAACCATTCTCATAGCTCATAAGGCCCATCAAACACCTTGTCACCTCTCACTAGGAAACATCTAACTATATGGCTCATAAGGCCATTACACATCTTTAGAATTCAGGCATGTTCATTACTCTTAACATTTATCATTAAATGATTCTCAGTACAAGGTATGAGTTTATTCGTCATCCTTATCATGGTATGATTACATCATACCCATTAGTTTGGATTACCCTTATTCTCAAGGTATATTAGCCTATGCTTGTCAAGGTATATCAAACTCATTACATTTTATTGTAACAATTTACATAATACACTTCATATGTTTCTTACCCAAATAGATTGGATTTGAAATGCATCAAGGTATAACACTTTCCTCATCACCTTTAACTTCCTTGAGTTATCAGCTTATCTTGTATTAAGGTACTTTCCATACTAATACTTTCATCCTCTAACCTATCACTCTCATCATGAAGTGCATAGGTCACACACAAGAATGGTACAACTACCTTTAATGGTATGGACTCATTTCAGGTTAAGGCATTGCCTACAATAAGGTTGCCTATACTCAATCATTTAAGATATTTCACCTTTATAAGGTTTCACCCACTTATTAATTATCAGGGTTCTGGTTTGTCATCATATGTCACAAGGTTAGGGCTTTAAATATTATAACTCCGTTTAGAATTTCACCTACCTTTACCCTTTATTAAGGCTTTGGGGTTTCTCATAGCATCACCCTCAATTAGGGTTTCTCATGGAATCACCCTTAATTAGGGTTTCTCATAGCATCACCCTCAATTAGGGTTTCTCATGGCATCACCCTCAATTAGGGTTTCTCATGGCATCACCCTCAATTAGGGTTTCTCATGGCATCTGTAAGGCCCCTAAACTTGCTTGATATGTTGTTTAAGCTAAGTTAAGTGCTTAAGAAGTGATTAGTATTTTGATTAGCGGAGACAAGCTAATTAGCATAATTTTGTGCCTTGAGAAGGTAGAGGACCTCATGTTTGCAAATGTGCAAAAGGAATCATTTCAATCGGACCCCCGAGGCCATAGTTATGGCATTTATATATTCCTTGGACCATTTATGCAATTTTCCCATGTAATAGGTTATTAACCTTTTCCCTTTCTCGCTTATTCCTTATCCTTTCTTCCCGATAGAACAGAGCAATCACTCTAGTGGCATCCAGTAGGCCTGATCGACCGACCTAGTTGAGAGAATGAGGGGCGATTTGGGCGCGATTTGCTGGAACTCCAAGCTCCGATCCGGGCACCCCCTTCTACCCTTCTCCTTCCTTCCCCTCTCCTTTCCTTGCCCAGCTGCGACCAGCAGCTAGGCGTCGACCAGCAGTAGTTGTAGGTGTTGCGATCGGTAGCGTTATCGACCAATAGAGGAGCAGTGACAACTTTGGGCCATGAAGGCCGAACCAATGGTGCCAACCTCCCTCCTTACCTCTATTGCGGCCACCCACCTCCATTGGTGCCCACCTGCAAGGGCAGCGCCCATCAAGCAGTAAGCAGCAGATGCTGCTAGAAGTGATGGCCAGAGGCCCTTTTGGGCGCAGGCAATAGCTCAATCCACTACCTTGGAGGCCGACCTTGAGGTCTAGACAACAAATCAGCAGTCATAGTCCTCAATTCAGCCTTAATTAAATTCATCTTCAACCCGTCGTGCATGAGCACCTGCTGGGTGTAGCAGGTTTGTTCCAGGACAAATCCAAAGATAGACGACAATCCAACAAACATTGGAACCGAGACTCTGGGCGCATTTCCGGACGAATCTGGACATTCCGAATCGATGTGAGTAGAATCTCACTCCCATTCACACGATTTAACTTGAATAATTGGACGTTTTGGTTAAAATTAGTGTTATTCGCAGATGTCAGTGTTGGGTAGTGCGGACACCGCTCGGCTCCTAATTTGCACGTTTAAATTATTAACGCCTGCGCGACACTAATTAGTTGACTGATATGTGCGATGGGATTTAGTGAAATTATACGATGGATTGAACCTAGTTTACTCAATTAAATGTTGAAATCAGTAGTGCACAACCAGAAAAATGTTCCATAGTAGAATTTTCTCTAAAGCTCTAAAACCCTACCTTTCTTACTCCTTATGTTTAGGATTTGTTCATTTGATGAAGAAAGGCGCTAGATGGATGAATTCATAGCTTATTCTTGGATTTCTTCTATGTGTGGTTCCATCTTCTGATTAGAGGCAAGTTTTATAACTTGCTCCACATTTATTGCTTACCATAAACTTTCTAGATCATGTTCTTGCTTGAAAATGATGATTCATGCACTAAAAAGCTATGCTTGACTTAGATTTCGATTTTTATAATGTTCCATGTTCTGATTTCAGTTATATATGAACATGTGATCATGTGTGTGTTAGCACTAAGGTATAATATGACTTGGATTAGGTTGTTTTGACAACCTATGTTCACCCCCTTAGGTCAGGTTTTGGACCAATTAGAAGTTTAATGATCAACCATTAAATACCCTACTGATGTTATCAATCAATGTTGACATTAGCTTGATATTTGATGATGATTAAGGAATATAGTGTTGATCTAACAACCTATAGTGATTTAATGATCACTAATGATGGTGGATCAGGTCTCTACAATTTATGGTGAGTTAATCATATAGTTTTAGCATCAATTAATCCTTAGACCAATGGTTTCTTAGGTCTTGATGCAATGGTCGAACATATACTATAATTGATGGTTTTAATATATGAACTTGACCCAATGGTCAAGATATAATGTTTATTCCTCCAATAAAGTGGAATTATGGATAATGTAATATGTTGGTACTAATAATGGGATTTAGATGATTTCCTTTATATGATCAACTTAAGGATTTTAATTATTGACAATGGATGGCTTATTTTAACTGAACAGTCAATTGTGGGTTTTACCCTACTCTCAATGGAAATTTTTATGTTGTTAATCAAGGGATGTCTAGGGTTAGATGGTGACTCTTTCTAGAGCACAAATCAAAGACTTCATAGGTGGTTTATCCAAGGTGTTTACTTATGTAAACAATCAATAGTCTTACCTTTTAAACATCCAATGGTTCTGGGTGATATTGTGGTATGGTGATATGGGTTGAATGATGATGGAAAAAATGGAGGGTTACCCTTAATAAGTTAGTCTTACCTATTCACGCATATGAATAGAAGGGATGATAACCATATTGTGTTGACATGTAACCCTAATGATGTATAGCTTGTTATACCTATCTTTAATATAACTAAATGATGGTAATTGGGTATGAATAGTCCTTGAATGACTAATACAAACATGGAGTACTCTATTATTGTTGAACCCTAGTATGCTATAACCTGATGGTTACACCTTGATTTATGTGTGGGTTCATACTTGAGAATAGTATGTAATGTGAAGGTGATGCTTCACCTTATGCATCCATGATCCAATGGGGATGTTGTGAGTTAGGGTTTGGGTATGAGTGTTGATTAGTAACATTGATATAATTTATCATGTTGAACCTAACTCTAATGCAATTAGATAAAGATGAGTATTCATGTTTAATATTCTTATATGATGGAATGATGGTAGAATAACCTCCTTACTATGATCATAACCTTGATATGTTAATTGGTGGTTATTATAGTCACATGGGTGATACTTTCTTATGCTAAACATGTGTATAATGAATACGACGAGAGTTAATCATATCTAGATTCCTTGCATGTTGACGTAATAAAAGAATGTTCTTAATGTTAATATAACCCTGCTATGATTGTTTATGAATACCACCTAGCTCATAAATGCAATATTGTGTTGATCTGGTGTATTATATATAATTGATGTTGTTGAGCCTTGTTATAAGGCATGCAAAGATAATGATGATCTTGTAGGGAATAATATGATGGTCTTAATGACCTTTGGGCATGGATGAGCCCTGAATGAGGTGTAATCCTCTTATGTTGATAAGGGTTGATACCCTGTGATATTGTGAAAATGATTTATATCTTGTGATAGTATGATGACTAGTGTGGTCTCATGAATGGAAAGTGAATAGTACCATGTGATGATGAGATGAGAAATTATGTTTCATACATTTTATATCTTTTCAAGTTTTGATATTTATATGCTTGCTAGAAGTGAATTAGGATTTGTATGTCCACGTGTTTGATGCAGCCTTAATTCACCCAATTGGCATGACTAATCAAGTGCAACTCTAATCATGTAGTGCCCTGTGCCATAGATCCATTTGAGTGTCAGAATTTTCCAAATGGTGAAATGAGTATTCCTAAGGGAACTCAGAGCGCATACTGATGAGTATGTGGGGTGCTTGCCATCCAGAATTCAAGTGTTTAGGGAGGATGACTGCAATCATACCTAACCCTTAGTTTGAGAATGGTTGCGGTCGTGTCCCGGTGATTATATATGTGATGAGATTGGAGGACAACTGTGGTTGTACCTCAGATGGTAGGATATGCGTACCCACCTCTTTCACTAGTGCCGTGACATGTACCAATGATGGACTAGGCTGTTAGCAGCTTGACCTTTTGTGTCGCTGTGGTGGACCCATACTGACTGGGGGCAGAGAAGATCTTAGGAGTCTGGCTCTTCCTAGATCTTGTATGGCACTGATTTTGACTTAGCAGTGGTCAGTTGAATTTTGAGTGGTATCCTCAATTTCCTCAGGGCATAATAAAAGATGTAATACAACCGTATAGCATATCTGTTTAGGGTTATACACGACGCTTCACATTGGATGATAACCCTTATTTGTTCTCTTTACATAAAGATGATGCTTAGTGCAATTAAGAGATAATAATTCTACTTATGTTGTGGATCATAAGATGGTAAATGTGTACATACAGTAGTCATGCTTATGTTCATTTTTATACTGCTATGGCTGATTATAATCATGATGCTAGATATCCCATGTTGTTAGTTATATTTAGCATGATACTCTTGCCTTTGTAATTAGAGATGCATATACTACTAATTATGCTTATCCAGGTAGTTGTGCTTATGTTGTTAGATCTTCTTATAATGTTGATATGTTCAACCAATTAGACATGCTCATGTTGTTAGCTATGCTATGTTTCTAGACTTGCTCATGATGCTAGAACTGCATATGCTACTGAATTGCTTATATTGTCAACAAGATAAAGGATGATAGTCTAGTTAATAATAATAGTTATTATCTTCTCCTTTATGTATTTTGTTAATCATCAGTACTATTAATCTTATTTGTTATATCTGATTAAACTTCTGAACTGTTTAATTTCATAAAAATGTTGTAATCAATAAACATTGTTGATGGTTATATCTCTTGCTGGGACTGAGTCTCACCCTTGTAGTTCACCACATTTTTTTAGGTAATCGGCAGTGACAACAACATAACCATGGAAGTAAAGAGGAACTACAATAATGAATATTTGATAAAGTTGATTAGATGTCTAGTGTGTCCTAGAGTCGTCCTTGTACTCTCAGGTCTGGGTGACATAAAGTTTGTATATAATGTTTGAAACAAATCAGACTTTTTTTAGCATATTAATGCTTGTTTGTGTGGCATAGCATGGATACAAGAAAGATTTCGGGATCCTTCAAACGTTTCTGAGCGGGAGTTGATGTTAAAATCGGTTTTAATTTACCCATATTTTTTAGTATGTGATTAATTAGTGATTGATTGTGTTTTATGTTTTGAGTAATCTCATTTAGTGTGACGGGTCCCTATAACATCACCCTCAATTAGGGTTTCTCATTTCATATCAATTGGAGATACTCATCCCACTTAGGGTTTCACTCTTTATTCCCATAATTGGGGTTTTACATTATGTTACCCTAAACTAGGGTTAGGGTTCATTAACCTTCTGGATTAGGGTTTCATGATCTCTTAATTAAGGATCATAACCTAATCATCACATGATCAATACTCATATATGAATTCCTCTCTATCTTCCTCCCAACTTGATTAGGTCACATCAACCCTTCAATCAAGTACACAAAACTATGGTTAACATAGTGTACTAAGACATTACTCTCATAACCTTTTAGGGTTAATTAATCTAAAGGTATTGATCATCTAGGTACTTTAGGGTTTCAACCTTTGTACCTAGCCTTAATAATCATCATTGGATCAATGGATCATTCATCATCTTAATTCTTAAGAGATTCAATCACATTGGACTTCCATTACATAAGGTATCCAAATGAATTGACCAATTGGATATTCTATTACAATAGGTATCCAAGTGGATTAACCAATTGAGTCCTCAATTACATTAGGTATCCAAAAGGATTAACCATATTGATCCTCAAACAATTTTGATTACTTGGGCCCCAAATGGTCTTGGTCTTTCAAAGTTCAAACAGTTTGAAATCGTTTGGTAAAGGTGACCTTCAAGATCGTTTGCTAAAGTACCTTTTTGAAATTGCATGAACTCAATCGGTTTAGGATCATTTGGTCCCAAACGGGCATGAGACCGTTTGGACTCAAACGGTCTTGAGACTATTTGATCCAAACGTCCTCAAAACCGCATGGACCAAAGATGCTCTCAACTACTCCAATCAGTTTAGGGTTCTCAATGTTGATTCCATCAACCATTGTATTCATGTAACTAATCATCAATTGGACCTATCACCATACTTTGATTGAGTTAAGTAGGTCATCCTTCAGCTGATTTGACTCTCAATTGACCCTCAATTGGTCATCAATTAGGGTTTGAATCACTTGGATTAGGGTTTGGAATCGATGATCCTTCAACATTGATCAATGTGTAACTAGTTACTTTAAAACTATTGGACCATCATCCAAATTGAACATGACCTGACTCCAAACAGTCTTGAGGTCGTTTGGATGACCTCCAAATGGTCTTGAGACCATATTCCCATCTCATCACTCAAATCCAAGTCATCCAATTAGGGTTTGGATCATTAGATTGATCACCAAACCACCATTTGATTGCACTTCAACTTAGTACCTTTAGATCTTCAAAAACCTAACCATAGTCAACCCTAGACCTCCAAACGGTGTTGGGTGACCCCCAAATGGTCTTGGGATCGTTTAGATGACCTCCAAACGTTCTTGAGACCATTTTCTCATCACATCATCATTAACCATGTCATTCAATTAAAGTTTGGATCCTAGGATTGGTCACCAAATTAGCAATTGGTTGTACATCAACTTAATATCTTTGGACCTTCAATTGCTCAACCATACTTAACCCTAGACCTCCAAACAGTCTTGGGTGATCACCAAACGGTCTTGAGACCATTTGGGCGATCCTCAAACAGTTTTGAAACCGTTTGGGTCAATAAAACCAAAACATCATCTCAATCACTTGCAAAATCAACACTTAGCTGATTAGGGTTCATACCATATCTTTGGATCTTCAAACACTTAACCCGATTAGGGTTTTGGTGATTGATGGACCTTCAACTCATGAACCAATTGGAAATAATCAATCATAATTGATGGATCATTAACCTAGATCATTTTCAACAGATCTCCAAATGGTCAACCCTGGTCAACACCAACAAATGGTCTGAAACTGTTTGGTCTCATGCAGTTTGGTGAAACCGTTTGCTTCTAAATGGTATGAAACTGTTTGCTCCCAAAGAGTTTGGGAAACCGTTTGAGCAACAAAAGTAAACCCTTTGCCTTGGATATTTTGGAGAGGTGTGTGCTTATCATATTCAAGCTATAAACTCACAAAACCTACTGTGGTTTCCATGGTAATTGCATCCATCAACCAAATCAATTATCGTGAATGTAAAAAGGATCACCAAGTGATAAGGAATTGGTTGAAATAACAATATTAAGGGTTCAAGTTATAAAACCCGCTTCCAATTGAGCTCCAAAGCTCAAATCTCATGAAAACAATGGTGGATGAAGCTTTTGCAACTCCCCCTAGGCTCATCCTCAAGCTTTTGGTTGAAACGATTAGCTAGGAATGGAGAGGAGATCGAAATAAGAAGAAATCAATGATTTATTTTCGATTTCCACCATGAAAATAAGGTAAAAAGGGTCAAGAACCTTACCAAAAGGTTGGAGGTCGTCCTCCTAGTCCTCCCTTGCTCCCTTGGTCGGTTTCCAAGCAAGGAGAAGAAGTGTGGTCGAAAAAGCCTTTGTTTGGGCTTGGAAAGGGTACTTTTATAAGAAAATTGATGAGAGAGAAAATACTTTATAAAAGTATTTTAATTCCAAAATTGTTGCCACCCACTCCCCCTTGGTTTTTTGTATGCAAAGTCATATCTATCCCCACCGAGCTCCCTTCCATTATCCAAGAATAAAGGGAAAGGAAATTAAGCACCTTAACCCTTATAATAAGAATATCCATTTTTTAGTGCAAATTCTTTTTCTTATAATAATGGTGAGTGGAATTTCACCTCCTTAGGATATTCTCGTGCCTTTACAAGGCTTAAGGGTGTCCACACACATCTGAATCCAACCATTTTAATTTTGTTTGAAGGCCCTTTAATTAATACATTTATTTTTGCCCTAAATTGAATTAGGGTTTCAATTAGGATTAAATCTTGATTATTTTAATATCAAGATTCTCTCTCCTCCAACTTAATTCAAATGAGGCGCCCCTCTCATTTTGTTTTCTCTACATGATGACAAGAAACATTAGGGACCTTATTGAAGTGGTAATTTTCATATTGAACCTTAGGTTTTGGGTAAATTGCACTTTACACCAAAACTAGGTTTTAATGCACAAACATTGTCCAACAAGCTCTATCTTGGTGTCCAGGCTTGTAGAAACCATACCACTACATCGTATTCATTGTTACGATGTCTCAACATCAGAGGAACATATTATTATGTAACATTTGTAAGTTAGCCCCTTAACTTGGGTAATTTGCACTTTAGTCCAAACTAAGTAAACATTGCTTCAACATTGTTCAAACATAACTAAAATTGAAACATAAGTTCCTCATGAGGCCTAATTACTTTTCACAAGATAAGATTAAGCATATAATCATCTTTCTTTATTAAAACACCTAGGGTTAAAGAATAACCCAGGTCAGGGATGTTACTGATTATCCACCCCTCATAAGGATTTCGTCCCCGAAATCCCTGATAAAGGAAAACAATTATTATTCATGCATCATATCATCATGTACTCACATAACACCTCATTATTATGGAGAAACCATAGAGTTTTGATCAATACAAAGTTATTCCATACAAGTTTATCATGGAATGATTCACATGGGACATATACTCCCATGTTGCTTAGTTAATTCAGCAGATCACAATTATATTCTGTTATTCATTTGAAACTATAAGTCTTTTGATACTTTGATTGTGTCATCTTACCTAATGACAAAACACAAGCTTTCCTTATTACTTGCACTAATTATCTCATTAGTTGTACATTTTATTACCATAAATAAGGGTTACTTATCAACCAAGAACTTATCTCAAAGATATCTTCAATTGTTATGTTTATGCAAAGCATAAACCCCTAACAAGTGATGATCATACTACATTAGGTAACTAGACTGATTTCACAGTTAACCCTTTCAAGAAACCATCATAAAATAGCCTGATATTTCTCAGATACTAGAATTCCTTCCCTTGGTATTTACACATGTGTTGGTAACACATTACATCTTCATTTTCCTTTGTAAGTTGATTTATGAGTAAATAAAATTCCTTCACATATCAATTAGAATGTGGTAGAAATATCCATGCCACATCTCCTTCTTCTTTAAACTCTAGAGATTATTTCAGAATGACTACTTGATCAGGGTAGTCAAAAAGATAACAATCTAGATATGTCATACTTACCTTACCTTCAATAAATGAATACCTGGCCAGGGTATTCAAGAACTGAAATTAGGTAGTATGTATTTGTTTTATATTATGTTTCATACTCTTAACATCTCTTTAATTTTCATTACTTGGTATCTCAGTTTTACATCTTTTCCCTTTCTGCATGTAAAGAGAAATTTTCAAACATATAAGAAAATATTAAACTGAACATAAGCTTTCATCCTTCTTATCTCTTCCTCATATCCTTAAAGGATTATACAGATGATCTAAAAAACAACTACTTTTCTTATAGTAGGAAACAGAAGGTAGCTCAAAATAGAAAGTTCTATCTTGACAAGTCTACCTTTAATAAGATAACTAGCATCTTATCTGACCTAAAACATGAACTTAGTTGTTATTTATTATTGCCTTTGTTCTCTACTACCAGAAGTAGATGGACCAAACTGTGACACTTGTCTTCGTCCTCCACCATCTGCTCCACTGGACTGAGGTCCTTGTGGGTTTTGCAGATTATGCCTTGATTTTTGGGTCATCTCACTGTTTCTCCTTGGATATTGTTGTCTAAAATGTCCTAGCTATCCACATTTATGACAAGCTCGACCCCAACTTGATGACCCCTGCATAGGTGTACTATATTGTGGTTGGACTGGTGAAGATTTTAGTTGTCTGCTGCCACTACTCATTGGTCCCTGTGATTGTGTAGACTTTCTTTTGAGGTTTGTCTCATTTTTCTTTATCGTAGACTTCTCTATCCTCCGTATAGACTCCACAAATATGGAAAACCTCTCCCTACTTTCTAGGGCAGATGAAGGAATGGAGATCTCAGCATTCAATCCTTTCTGAAAATGTTGAATCTTTTCCTCCTCAGTAGCAGCCATCTGGGGGAAAAATCGTACAAGTTCCATGAACTTAACCTCATAGTCACTTATTGACATGGCTCCCTGTCTTATTTTCTCAAACTGTGAGATCTTTTCATCTAAATAAGTCTTTGGAAAATACTTATTGACGAATTCTCAACGGAATTCCTCCCATCCAACCTCTTCATCATTCCTTTTTATTTCTTCTATAGCCCACCAGTTTCCAACACTATCTTTCAAAAGGTACACCGCATGTTTAACTTTGTCAGCCTCTGGGATATTAAGGATCTTAAAGGATTTTTCTAACTCAGCGAGCCAGTGATCAACATCTATTGGGTCAGATGTTCCAGCATATTCTATGGCTCCTACACGACGTAGTCGTTCAAAGGTCTTACCAGACCCGTATCCCTCATTGGGAATTGGTGTCCTAGGTGCCAGGGTTGGCATCCAGTCTGCTATATACCTCATCATACTCATGAGTTTCCCAAAAAGATTATGAACATCTGGGTTTCCTCTCATGATTTCATCAATATGAGGATTTTCAGGCATTGGTTCCTCCCTTGCCTGATCCCTTACACCTCCCACTGGTGCAGCAACATTGCTCTCAGCAACGTGTTCTTCATGTCCTTCAGACATCTTTATGTTATATATCTTCTGCTGCATAAGAAGAAGACACTATAAGATACACTAAAGTACACTTAGAACAGACTCGATACCTTAGTCCTATGTCTCTGTAGACTCAGCAAACCTCGAGCTCTGATACTACTAAATTGTGGCATCCAACTTATAAAAATGAAATTTACTTAAGCGGAAGCGAATCATTTACAACAGATTGCTAAAAATTACTAAAAATTAATACTTTTTGCAAAGAGATCCACACATAGGAAATCTTTTTCATCAAGAACCAAAGTATACTATTTACATTCCGTTCCATAAGTACACAACCTGTACTATCTCTTCTCGAGGATTACAACATCAGCTGTCCTATTCAACATTATATACAGACAACATAAAAACCTCGAGGCATCAAGCCAAAATCTCAAATCAATTCAATAAAAAAACTGACTAATGACTCCGAGGACCTGAGAGTACAAAGAC
Organism: Alisma plantago-aquatica; assembly: GCA_963693085.1. NCBI lineage: Eukaryota > Viridiplantae > Streptophyta > Magnoliopsida > Alismatales > Alismataceae > Alisma > Alisma plantago-aquatica. Next base: position 560,872,756 of record OY856415.1, read on the forward strand.
GACACATAGGACTTCCTAACTATAAGACTAGACATGTAGTATCTCCACCTGTGATATTACTGTTGTCCCCGATGCTATTGTTGTTCTTTCTCTGCTAAAGTTTTCCTACCTCCTTGTCCACGTCTACCTAAAAACATTAGATCCCACCGGGGTGAGACAATTATATATTGTCCCAACGGGAGATATAGCTCTCTGCCAAAACATTATTATTGCAGTGAAGGATATAAAACTGGGCAGAGGATAAGCAGTTTAAAGCATTCTCATCTTAAAGCATTGTAACTATTTATGATAGAACAATAGATCAACTATTCTCTTGATAAGGAATAGGAAGAACATGTATATCATTTATCCTTCATATTATACCATCATGTCAAACTTCTCTTGTGACACTCATTATTTTGATATGTCACCCATGAGACATTCATGTTTCAACTTATTGGCCTTAGTCAATCTGATAAACATATTTTGGTTATATTGGACATGAGAGTGTACATCATCATGTCTTATTTAGGCATTGGTCTATACCAATCCTATATAAATATTCTAGGCATTGGATTACATCAATCTTGTGCAACTAGTACAAGCATTAGACTTATATTATTCCTGTGTATCCATTCCAAGTATTGAACTATGTCAATCATGTATAACCATTCCAAGTATTGAACTATGTCAATCTTGTGCAACCATTCCAAGTATTGAACTATGTCAATCTTATGTAACCATTCCAGGTATTGAACTATGCCAATCCTATGCAACTATTCCAGGTATTGGGTTATTACCAATCCTGTGTTATTATTCCAGGTATTGGGTTATTACCAATCATGTGTTATTATTCCAGGTATTGGGTTATTACCAATCCTGTGTTATCATTCTAGGTATTGTACTAAGTCAATCCTATGACATTATTCCAGGTATTGGGATGTAACCAATCCTGTGTTATTTTTCCAGGTATTAAACTATGTCAATCCTATGACATTATTCTAGGTATTGGGATTTAACCAATCCTGTGTTATTATTCCAAGTATTGAACTATGTCAATCATGTGACATTATTCCAGGTATTGGGATTTAACCAACCCTGTGTTATTATTCCAGATATTGGATTATTACCAATCCTGTGTTATCATTCTAGGTATTGAACTATGTCAATCCTGTGACATTATTCCAGGTATTGGGATTTAACCAATCCTGTGTTATTATTCCAGGTATTGGATTATTACCAATCCTGTGTTATCATTCCAGGTATTGAACTATGTCAATCCTATGACATTATTCCAGGTATTGGGATTTAACCAATCCTGTGTTATTATTCCAGGTATTGGATTATTACCAATCCTGTGTAACCTTTAAAACATTTTATTACCTCACACTAGGCAACAACCATCCTCATAGCTCATAAGGCCCATAAAACACCTTGGCACCTCTCACTAGGCAACATATAACCATATGGCTCATAAGGCCATTACACATCTTTAGAATTCAGGCATGTTCGTTACTCTTAACATTTATCATTAAATGATTCTCAGTACAAGGTATGAGTTCATTCCTCATCCTTATCATGGTATGATTACATCATACTCATTAGTTTGGTTTACCCTTATTCTCAAGATATATTAGCCTATGCTTGTCAAGGTATATCAAACTCATTACATTTTATTGTAACAATTTACATAACACACTTCATATGTTTCTTACCCAAATAGATTGGATTTGAAATGCATCAAGGTATAACACTTTCCTCATCACTTTTAACTTCCTTGAGTTATCAACTTATCTTGTATTAAGGTACTTTCCATCCTAATACTTTCATCCATTGACCTATCACTCTCATCATGAAGTGCATAGGTTACACACAAGAATGGTCTAACTACCTTTAATGGTATGGACTCATTTCTAGTTAAGGCATTTCCTATAATAAGGTTGCCTATACTCAATCATTTAAGATATTTCACCTTTATAAGGTTTCACCCACTACTTAATTATTAGGGTTCTGGTTTGTCATCATATGGCACAAGGTTAGGGCTTTAAATATTATAACTCCATTTAGAATTTCACCCACCTTTACCCTTTATTAAGGCTTTGGGGTTTCACTTACTATTCATCCCAACTAGGTTTTCTCATGGCATCACCCTCAATTAGGGTTTCTCATAGCATCACCCTCAATTAGGTTTCTCATGGCATCACCCTCAATTAGGGTTTCTCATGGCATCACCCTAAATTAGGGTTTCTCATGGCACCACCCTCAATTAGGGTTTCTCATTTCATATCAATTGGAGATACTCATCCCAATTAGTGTTTCACTCTTTATTCCCATATTTGGGGTTTTACATTATGTTACCCTGAACTAGGGTTAGGGTTCATTAACCTTCTGGATTAGGGTTTCATGATCTCTTTATTAAGGATCATAACCTAATCATCACATGATCAATACTCATATATGAATTCCTCTCTATCTTCCTCCCAACTTATTTAGGTCACATCAACCCTTCAATCAAGTACACACAACTATGGTTAACATAGTGTACTAAGACATTACTCTCATAACCTTTTAGGGTTAATTAATCTAAAGGTATTGTTCATCTAGGTACTTTAGGGTTTCAACCTTTGTACCTAGCCTTAATAATCATCATTGGATCAATGGATCATTCATCATCTTAATTCTCAAGAGATTCAATCACATTGGACTTCCATTACATAAGGTATCCAAATGAATTGACCAATTGGATATTCTATTACAATAGGTATCCAAATGCATTAACCAATTGAGTCCTCAATTACTTTAGGTATCCAAAAGGATTAACCATATTGATCCTCAAACAATTTTGATTACTTGGACCCCAAACGGTCTTGGTCTTTCAAAGTTCAAACGGTTTGAAACCGTTTGGTAAAGGTGACCTTCAAGATCGTTTGCTAAAGTACCATTTTGAAATAGCATGAACTCAACCGGCTTGGGATCGTTTGGTCCCAAATGGTCTTGAGACCGTTTAGACTCAAACGGCCTTGAGACCGTTTGGTCCAAACCTCCTCAAAACTGCATGGACCAAAGATGGTCTCAACTATTCCAATCGGTTTCGGGTTCTCAATGTTGATTCCATCAACCATTGTATTCATGTAACTAATCATCAATTGGACCTATCACCATACTTTGATTGAGTTAAGTAGGTCATCCTTCAACTGATTTGGCTCTCAATTGACCCGCAATTGGTCATCAATTAGGGTTTGAATCAATTGGATTAGGGTTTGGAATCGATGATCCTTCAACATTGATTAATGTGTAACTAGTTACTTTAAAACTATTGGACCATCATCCAAATTGAACATGACCTGACCCCAAACAGTCTTGAGGTCGTTTGAATGACCTCCGAATGGTCTTGAGACCGTTTGCCCATCTCATCACTCAAATCCAAGTCATCCAATTAGGGTTTGGATCATTGGATTGATCACTAAACCAACATTTGATTGCACTTCAACTTAGTACCTTTACATCTTCAAACACCTAACCATAGTCAACCCTAGACCTCCAAACGGTCTTGGGTGACCCCCAAATGGTCTTGGGATCATTTGGATGACCTCCAAATGGTCTTGAGACCGTTTTCTCATCACATCATCATTAACCATGTCATTCAATTAAGGTTTAGATCCTAGGACTGGTCACCAAATTAGCAATTGATTGTACATCAACTTAATATCTTTGGACCTTCAATTGCTCAACCATACTTAACCCTAGACCTCCAAACGGTCTTGGGTGATCACCAAACGGTCTTGAGACCGTTTGGGTGATCCCCAAACGGTTTTGAAACCGTTTGGGTCAATCAACCCAAAACATCATCTCAATCACTTGTAAAATCAACACTTAGCCGATTAGGGTTCATACCATATCTTTGGATCTTCAAACACTTAACCCGATTAGGGTTTTGGTGATTGATGGACCTTCAACTCATGAACCAATTGGAACTAATCAATCATAATTGATGGGTCATTAACCTAGATCATTTTCAACAAATCTCCAAATGGTCAACCCTGGTCAAAACCACCAAATTGTCTGAAACCGTTTGGTCTCATGCGGTTTGGTGAAACCATTTTCTTCTAAACGGTTTGAAACTGTTTGCTCCCAAACGGTTTGGGAAACCGTTTGAGCAACAAAAGTAAACCGTTTGCCTTGGATATTTTGGAGAGGTGTGTGATTATCATCTTCAATCTCTAAACTCATGAAACCTACTGTGGTTTCCATGGTAATTGCTTCCATCAACCAAATCAATTATCATGAATGTAAAAAGGATCAACAAGTGATAAGGAATTGGTTGAAATAACAATATTAAGTGTTCAAGTTTTAAAAACCACCTCCAATTGAGATCCAAAGCTCCAATATCACGGCAACAATGGAGGATGAAGCTTTTGCAACTCCCCCTAGGCTCATCCTCAAGCTTTTGGTTGAAAAGATTAGCTAGGGTTGAAGAGGAGATCGAAATAAGAAGAAATCAATGATTTATTTTCGATTTCCACGATGGAACCAAGGTAAAAAGGGTCAAGAACCTTACCAACAGGTTGGAGGTCGTCCTACTAGTCCTTCCTAGCTCCCTTGGTCAGTTTCCAAGCAAGGAGAAGAAGTGGGGTCGAAAAAGCCTTTGTTTGGGCTTGGAAAGGGTACTTTTATAAGAAAATTGATGAGAGAGAAAATACTTTATAAAAGTCTTTTAATTCCAAAATTGTTGCGACCCTATCCCCATTGGTTTCTTGTATGTAAAATCATCTCTATCCCCACCGAGCTCCCTTCCATTATCCAAGAATAAAGGGAAAGGAAATTAAGCACCTTAACCCTTATAATAAGAATATCCATTTTTGAGTGGAAATTCTTTTTCTTATAATAGTGGTGAGTGGAATTTCACCTCCTTAGGATATGCTCATGCCTTTACAAGGCTTAAGGATGTACACACACATCTGAATCCAATAATTTTAATTTTGGTTGAAGGCCCTTTAATTAATACATTTATTTTTGCCCTAAATTGAATTAGGTTTTCAATTAGGATTAAATCTTGATTATTTTAATATCAAGATTCTCTCTCCTCCAACTTAATTCAAATGAGGCACCCCTATCATTTTATTTTCTCTACATGATGCCAAGAAACATTAGAGACCTTATTGAAGTGGTAATTTTCATATTGAACCTTAGGTTTTGGGTAAATTGCACTTTACACCAAAACTAGGTTTTAATGCACAAACATTGTCCAACAAGCTCTATCTTGGTGTCCAGGCTTGTGGAAACCATACCACTACATCATATTCATTCTTATGATGTCTCAACATAATAGGAACATATTATTATGTAACATTTGTAAGTTAGCCCCTTAACTTGGGTAATTTGCACTTTAGTCCAAAATAAGCAAACATTGCTTCAATATTGTTCAATCAGAACCAAAATTGAAACATAAGTTCCTCATGAGCCCTAATTACTTTTCACAAGATATGATTATGCATATAATCATCTTTCTTTATTAAAACTCCTAGGGTTAAAACATAACCCAGGTCAAGGATGTTACAACATGTATATACAACAATTGAAGCATGTTGTCTTTCCATACATTCAATTGTTGTAATAGGGTTGTTTATACAACATGGTGTGTGTCTGTTGTAATATACACATTTTATACAATAGGTTATGCATGTTGTAGTTCACTAGAAACACCTATTGTAATAGGGGTATTTTTTCCTGATACACATGTTGTAATAGGTGTGGATAACACAATATGTGTTGTTTGTTGTAGAATCATACATTTTACAACATATCATTAACTATTGTATTTGATTAGAGTTTGACAGGTCATATATCGAACCAATTGTATTGATCAAATTAACCATATCTAATAAATTATAATAAATATACAATTGTACTTTTTTATTTCACAAACAAGCACATAATTGAACAAAATTTCCATCAAATCTTAAAAGAAACTCGTACTAAATTTAATTAATATTAAATCATCCACACAAATATTCAATAATACAAAGTACTAAGTATCCACTCTAGAATCAAACTGAAAACTAACTAAAAATGTTTCACACGTTGGTCTGTGCTAAAGATAAATGTCTCCCCCACATGTCATATGATGTTTTGTGTGCTCAAGAACACATGTCGCCCACTCATTTTGGGCCTCGTCGATTTCTTCTTGGTTGAAGCAATGACCAATATACTTCAAATAATACTGCAATCATATGACAAATGTATCAACATATTGTGATTTTTTCAATTTATTTAGAAATTTGAACAAACTAAAAGAATATAATGTTAAGTAGCTTACACATTCAAGAATCTTTCTAATTCTCACATCAACGATGTCTTTCATATACTTCAACACCTAATACCCAAAATCTGTATTGTCCGGTTGCTTTTGGCACTGTACAAAATAAATATTAATTTGTTATCCAAATAATTGTGAGAACTTGTTAGCAAATAAGAGGATGTAAAAGTATAAATAACAAGAAAACTTAATAAAAGGTATGTGTATACAGAATCAAAAATGTTATAACCCATATACTATAACCCACAAACATTATGCATTGATTGGTAATATAATATGGATGGCACTTCTACAAAGCAATGAATACAAAGCAAAGGTTCCAGCTACAATTTTACAAGTACCTAAAGAATACTACCAAAATGGTTATAGAGTTTTGACATATAACTCTTGGGAGGCCTTACTCATTCAAGCAAGTGTGGGAGGAGGAGGAAGACTGGTGCAACAAGGATATTTGTGAAAATGTTGTATTCACATGTAGGAGCATATTGTTGTGGAAGTCTTACACATTATCCCCTGGGGTGTAAGGAGATGGCATTGGAAATTGCATGGCTGTAGATATTTTGGCTAGTCACTAATGTCTATAAGAAGAAGGTACTCATCGAGGAAGGTGGGAATAGGGAATATTTTGTGGATTCAATCTAATGACTTCCAGAAGAAGATATATATTAAGGAGGATGGGATTATTACGTGGATTCAATGTCTGCCCCTTGGAGGATTATAAAAAGTCAGTATGGACCATCAATCTCTAGAACGTAATCATCATGGTGTGGCCATGATGTGGCATGACCCTGGCACGAAAGAAATTGGGGGTTTGTCATATAAGGAAATTCAATTGACAATACATGGATTGGGGGAGGAGCACAAGGCTGTCATGAATGGACCAAAGAAGTTGCCTTGTACAGAATATGTAGTTCATTGTATACAACTAAATGGACATCACTATACAACAAAAATATGGATGGGTGCAGCTGCAAAGGAGGATGTGAGGTATCTTATCAGCAGAAAATATGTAGTCTTAAAACAAACCAGATAAAAGATAGTACTCAAGAAAACAACTAGGTTAAGACACCACCAACATAATAGATGAACATGGAATATATGTACTCCTGAATAAACCAGATAAGAGATGTATACCAAGTAACAACCAAGTGGAGATACCACTGCACAACAACTGTAGTTAAAACTATGTGCTCCTGTATAAGCCAGATAAGAGATGTACTCTAGGTAACACATAATAAAATTAGTTCAATATAAACATGAGCATCGTTGCAGTGAGAACATATCATAAACAAAAAGGACCATGCAGACAACCAAATAAGAGCTATAGATCTATATAATAGCTAAAGCACAACCAAAAATTGTAAAGCAAAGAACAAAGGCCCATAATCTGTTCTAATACAGGCTGCCTGAATTTTCTAGATAATTGTTACTAGCATTCTATTTTGCAATTTTCAATTGGGTTACATAAATGTAACTAAGATTTTCTTTAGAAGAGACCAAGATAAACTTTGATATTTTGTTCTGGAATGAGTTATTAGTTTTTAAAATCTGGAACAATTTCTAAGATAAATTTACTTACAACTAGAAACAACAACAATATGATTTATATTATGTCTCTAATCTTCTTCTAGTTATTCTATAAATTTGCAACAACAAGAAATAAAAGGGTGTCTTACTTTGATAATTTCCCATTTCAAATTCTTCCTGTATTGCACATCTCTCTTTTGATAAAATTTATGAGTCGAATTCAAATTCATATCAAGACTTCTATGCATCAGTAACAATATATGGAACTTTTGAAATATGTATTATGTAATGAAATTATTTTACGAAATACTTACAAATCCAAGAGTTTTTCCACGTTCTTACATAATTTTCCTCTTAACAGATCAAAATAGTATCACCTACCCCATGTAGGGTCGAAGACACAAAGTATCCAATGTCCCCTACGTATACAAAGTATTACATTAAAGATAATGTGCTTTTATGAAACATTTCAAATAAACAAACACCAGACAATCGACATAATATATACGTACCCCACGTTATAAGGTAAAAAGAACACTTCCAATCTTTTCTTCTTCCCACTAATGAACTGATCTTCTATATAGTACACTCGAGTCTCCACTTTTTCAGTGTATAACAGATTTATGAAATGTGGACATATAATTCTAAGATATTAAATAGATTTCCTGAGGTCTCTTTGTTGAACAAATGCCTACAACAACAAAAAACACATATTTAGTCTTTGAAAATAATTGTCTTATAATCACTTGTATAGAAACTTACTTTATGTACACTGATATATGTGAGGCTTCTAGTTGGTCTTGATCATGGCATATCTTGACCAATTCATGTGTGATAGTCAGCTCATGTGTGTAACCTACTACATCTTCAGACATCTGAAGAGAAATGATATGATTCCCATCATCTTCCACATACACCATCAACAGTTTCAGCTTCAATGGAGGCTTTTTGCATGATTGGTTGTGAAGAAGTGGTATTGGCTTGATGGGACTGAGACTTCATCATACATTTTCCTAGTTTTTGAATTTCTTGTTTGTGTGCTTATTGATTTTATCACTTTTCTTTGAGACATTGAGTCTTGGGATTCCTTGCATATGATTAGAAAAATAAAAAATAATTTATTAATGCACATGATATATTTCAATAAATTTTTAAAAAAACTGCCAAGTTGTAGCATGTACATTCATATTTATTTTGATCAATTCTGCTGGCCAAGGAATGTACGTGCCTATGCCTTGAAAAACTTGATAAACATCTGCCTTATCTAAAGGTATTGGCACACTTTCTTTAGGCATGAACGGGGTATCAATTATCACTTTTTTGTGTTTTGGATCCAATGCCATATTGTGAAGGATAATTGGCTCATTTTCATGAGATATATACACCCTTCCATTAGCTACTGCACATAATGGATTATCCAAAATCAAAATACACTTGTGATAGCCCTAGATAAATCAATTATGCATAGCGTCAATAACAAGTACAACATGAGAAATCAATATCTCTAAAATTTATCAGATAATTTGACTTGTTGCTTACCTCATGAATATCTGAGAATTGTGCATGGGGGCAACTAGATTTGGAATTGGGGTCGTGATCTGTATCACCTACATTGTCCAAATCCTTGCTCTTATTCTTTCCTTCAAGATATTTGATCTTCATGGCCAAAGCTTCAATAGTCTTTTGCATTTGTAACAACATAAGGGATGAATGATCATCTGTTGGAGCCACATGATTAGAATATTTTGTAATTGTTATCCCTAGTCTGGTTGCTCTCGCATGTCCTAGGTGATCCATTTTTCCCTATGCCATTGTTAGCACATCATTACATCCCTTCTCACTAATGATTCCCTTAGAAACTTCCTGAGATAGAGCATCCTTGCAAAATACAAAACAAACAACTATAAAAATAATTAAAACTATTGTGATAAAAAAACCAACGTGATAAAAAATTAAATTTACAATCTTAGACACCTCTTCCTTGACCTTGTCACTAGTAATAGTACCACTTTTATCCATTCTAGCTCTTTTCCATAGTTGTGCTCTAGATATCTTTGTATAACTGGATCTAAATTATTCTCATCAATCTGTTTATATGATGATAAAAGAACAATAATTTTATAGATCTATATGAAATTTTATAAATGACTTTAACATGAATTAAATCTTACAATTTCTTGTTCTAGGCCAACATAACCCTTATGAGAAATTCTAGGTCGATACTCATTATTTGATGATAATTCTCTTCCAGCCTTACTCCTTCACTGGGTTTTTTACAAATAATAAAATATCAAAATAATTTTAAATGTCATACAAGAAACACAAAAAACGAGATTTTGTACACTAATTTATATCATCACCTTAAATTCTTCAGTCAACCAACTCATGACAAAATCCTCCCATTAATCTGTAGATATAAAATCATATTCTTTGGGTGGGTGTTTGCATATATTTCCATCTTCATCTATCATGAATTTTATTGATAATCAAGATTTGAATTCCATCCATCTATCATTGGCTCTTTGTAATACCCACTACTTTCTAACAGATCCAATCGAAAATACACCCTACAAATAACAAAATTATATATACATAAAATTTAATATATCATTATTATACAAAAAAGAGACAAAAAATAATTAATTTCTACATACTCACCTCAATCTCTTCCCAAATAAGGTCCTTAAGACCATTTCCCACATCACTCTAAGTATCAATGTTGATTGGAACTAGCTCTCGGGATGCAACTCCAATATAGCTGCTGAAAATTTTTTCGGTTTCCCCAATTGGTTGTCCTTCTAAAATCCATTCCAATTGAATTTTTTGTCCTTTACGTCTCTTTCTCACAACCTTAGGCATTGTAGTGCGGCCCCTACTAATTTTTGTTGTCATTGAGTCATTTTCATGGGAAGACATATCTACAAAAAAATTTAGAAGAAAAATGTATTAGAAAACCATATATAAAACAACAATTACAAAGAACAACATGAAATCTTACAAAATCTAAGACATATTTACATTACTTAAAAAAAGGTATTAGTGAACATCAAGAAAATGCTAATACTTACTCTCACTTGGACGTATGCTATTTTTTATTTTTATGCACACTGACATCATCAACAAATGTCCCTTCATTGTGATCTTCTCGAGCACATATTTCTTCTTCATTAGCAACAAGATCATCATTTGCAGGCATAGATGGAATGATTCTAGACAAAGAGGTTTCTTCTTCTAAAATGATGTCATCTTCATCATCATCTCCTTCATGGGGCCTTCTTCTGTGAGATAAGACTACAAACCATCCCTTATTAGCTATGTCTATCACATAGAAAACTTGTTTTGCCTGTACTGCCATTATAAATGGATCGTGTTTGCATCCCTCCCTATCTAGGTTTACTAAGATAAATCCATCTTCTTTGCATACACCCTTATCATTTTCAGCCCACTTACAATGAAAAATAGGAATCCGAAATATGTTGTAGTCCAACTCATATATATCTTAGATCACACCATAATAGGACATGTCACACCAGATTGGATTTTTGTCTTTAACACTAGAAAAGTACAAAGCTTCAGAGACCAGAGACACCCCATTGCTTTGAATAGTACTATTGTCATCTTGACATTTTGTATATAAAGTATATTCATTTATAAAATAACTAGAAAATGAAAATATGGTTGTTTTAGGCCCCACATATAACCATTTCAAGGTCTTTGAAATAGATTCTGGCGAATGATCAATCTGTTCACTAATACAATTCTTTAACCAGTCGGCAAAACAACGGATGTGTAAGTTGATTATATCCTTCTCATTCTTAGACTGATAATGAGTTTGTAAATAATCAATGAGTTCTTTCACATATGGTTCTACATCGGTTGTATTACGAAGGACATACACATGCGTTGTGTGTAATTGATCAGCTAAAAGTCATACAAACTTACATCCTGAAATACATAATTTATATCGTACTTTGAGAAAGGTGGCTTATGAATGTGAAGAGATTTCTTAGAGTATTTATAAAGTACCTAACTAATAACACCATAGTTATGAGGGTGAGATTGGTATTAGATTAGGTAGGAAATTACGCTATGAGAAGTGATAATTCTGGCTACAGGTCTCTTAGTCCAGAGTTAGGAGAGATATGTATTAATTTTATATTGTTAGTTACAATATTAACTGGGTGAAACTGTAATCCTAAGGAATTCTGTCCAATTACAATCAATCACCAATTTTAGATTCACTTTATGTATTCTTAGTTAATTAAACTCCAATCAAAGTTTTCTTCGTTCTAGCTGATCGAATTATACTTAGTAGTGGTTTCTGGAAACGTTTCCCCATGTTAGGTATTTGGGCCTCATTGGCCTATAGTTAGTTGAATCTTGCATATGGGTTAAGCCCCAAATATATGCACATATCACATGTGAGTAGAAGACCAAAATAGTTTTTGTCTTTATTATAAAATAGATGAAAAGTTTAGAATGACTTTGTCAACTTTTAAGATGGAGCACTAACTTTTATCTGTGACATTGTTGTACTAAAGATTTTAAAAAAATGTATGTTTACATTGGGGTAAGTATGGTAACCGTGCACATCATATGCATGCACGTGTGTGCGCTCCACCCTACCCCTCAATGAAAGGAGTCGCATGTGTGCGCTCCACCCTACACCTCATCGGCTTACACTAGAACAAGAGGCCTCATAGTCCACAGTTGTAAAAATAGACCACGGTGGTATACTGTCTTGAGTCCACGGTTATTAGGACTAAGATTTTGTATTAATTAGTCCACGGTTAATATTTAGTTCCCTCCCATGCCCACTCATTTTCTGGCAACTCCCCCTGAAATTTTCACTTTTAGCGAAAAGCGCTAACTATTCTGTCCGACGGTAGCAATTCCCAAACCCCCATCGTTTCTCACATCTGTCTGGCCTCCCGACGGTACCAATTCCAAACCGCCCGTTGCTTCTGGCACCGAGCGACTTCTGCGTGGAGATTTTTGTTGCCGTTCAATTCCTCCCATACGTCCGTCTGAAGCAGCACCTTCATCGCCGCCGCCAACCGCGCCCCTATCTCCAGTCGAGCCGTCTTACAGAGGAGAAAGGTATCGGAGACGGAGGCGGAGCTGACTCTTCGGCTATTATTCGGCGGGTCTTCAACCAAGTCATTTCCTCTGGATACCTCTTCATCCTGATGAGCGCATATGCAATGACCCGGTTTGGTTTGTAGGACATTTCTGCTTCATTCGGCAAAACATTTGGTAGCGGCGGGCACCTTTTTTTGCTTCTCGGGCAGGAGGCAAACGCCCCTCCCAAATATCGGTAGCCAGCCAACCGTATTTTCTGTTGTTAATTCTATATATACTTGCATCCACAACGACCGCCTCTACCGGCCGCTGTGACCTGGGGCCAACACCTCACACACTACGAACGGGAACCCACCGTCGGCGAGGACACCGGTGCCGTCGACTACTCTTGTTCTGCAAGAACCCGTTTACCGTCAGGTTCCCCTTCCTCCACCCCCGTGACTGGCGTTTCTGCATGCCTTTCTCACGGCACGTAGGCCACTTAATACTTAATTTTCCTCCGCCCACTTATAACAGCCGGCGACACCCTACTCTTTCCCTTCCTCCCACTCCAGCATCACCTCCCTGTTACAACCCCATGAATATACAACTTTGTGGTCGATTTCCGTAGCACTTTCTCAGGAGTAAATTCATTTAGTTATCGGTCTTTGTTTATTCAAAGTCTGCAAATTACAAATCTTTCTCGAGTCAGTTTGATTAGAGATCTGTAGCTTGTCGGTCAATAGGGAAAATCACATATTTCTTGGATTAAGCACAAGTGAGTTCAGGAGCGTGACTATCTCTGCCAGAACTACGAAATCCTATCCACCTCACATCCAAACGCAGGTTGCCAAATTCAACCTCCTTTCCTTTCTATTTACCAGCCAATCCCAAGCCTCACTGTATCCGTTTCAAGTCCTATCCATCAAACCAAACGCAGTGAATGAGTATAACATGAGTAAAAAAATTAAGAACTCAAGTTACAGATCATGTTTTAGGTGATTAGTTTATTATAACGACTGATTCTAGTATATCTGCAAAAGCCATGTTTTAACAATATGTTTACCTTACAACATTTTCAGTGACGCACACAAGATGGCTTGAATTTCCATGCTTAAACATTTCATATCGTATAGATGTATATGTTTTAATGGTTTATATTTTTTGATCTACGCTCACAGTTGCAACAAAGATTTCAGTATTATAGGAAAAACAAAATCTAAACCAATTAATTGAAACTCATTCTGGAAAAACAGACAACAACCATCACGTACTGTGCCGGGTGAGTAGCCAGCAACTCTGAACATTGTGTGCATTGTGCTTCCACTGTCGGTTTTCATATTATCATTCCAACTTTTTGTTCTTCCCGGTTACGCTTACGCCCATTGTGCGCCGCCTAGCAAAACAGGACGTCAAAGCAACACAACACGACACATTCCACAACTACATATCGGTGCAGAGAGCAGTATGGAGCGCCGATACTCAAACCCAAATCGTCTCATCCAATGTTTTGAGATTTTTTATCACCGACACCACTGAATATAAGATGTTATTCAAGGACAGAAAACAAAATTACTGGCCAAAATCAAACTTCTTGCGGGCAGAATAAGTCTCTTGTTGTTGGTTATGGAAGTATATGATTTTTATATATTGTTGATTTGTTAATATCTTCAGACATCGTTACCATAAGACTCTGCTTAGATAACATTTTTAAATAAGTACACAACCCTTAATAGTCTACGGTTTGAATTTGGTTTCCTTGTTTAGTCCACGGTTATTTATTTTCCGGATCCAATTTGTCATAGACCACGGTTTGTTTATACAAAACCCATGTTCGCTTGACTTCGGTCCATTACGCTTCTGAGTCGCGGTCTTGCATAATCGTGCCCTAGCCGAAGAGTTTCCCGCAGCTGAGCGGTTGCCGCAGCTGAGTAGTGCCCGCAGTCGAGCAGCGTCCGCAATTGAAGCAGCACCGACGCCACTAAAACAGGTCCGTAAGTGCACAATTATTTCTTATTTAGAGTTTAAAATATTTTACAATTTTATTAGTGTAAGCCTGATAAGTTATTAACTATGTATACTCACAACAGCGCGTTGACTGATACCAAAAATTTTGGAAGCAGATTTGTGCTTGGTGTACTGTTAAGAAGAATCTTGTCATAGACGCACAAGTTTCGACGCGCGCTTCATCTTCCTGTGAGTGGTCTGACTTTTTCTTCTATCAATGTACAACTACCATCCACTACATTAATTTAATTTAAAATTTACCATCTTTAATATTTATCGATCAATATTCATGTACGACCTTCACATATGCCCATATAATTTTTCTAAGAGTTAGAATCATATGACTTTTGTATTCTCAGTTATACTGTTGTAGTTATTATTTTTATATATTCTGTAATTTTTTTGTGTATAAATTTGTTAATAGTAAGATAAAAAGTTATTTTAATTGTCTTTGTTACTTGTTTGACTTTATTAACCAACACATTCTTACTTGAGTTTATCCTCGAAGCTTTGTGCTATGCTTTGTGTATTACTTTGCATTCATACTTCTATTTTATAGTTGACTATGAGTCTTCTTTTTCCATACGACATACAAATATGTTTATATGAACGTTCAAACAATAGAAACTCTTTTGCTATTAGACAAAAACTTAATGTCACAAAACATATTGAGATAGAATAGGAAGATAATGTGTGTATTTAGTATCAATATAGGTAACTATATTATTTAAACGAACAACATATTTGTATGAAATGTTTTAATAATATTGTTTGTTAGGAAAATAGTATTATTTATGACAACATAATTCGAATTCTTTCTAAAATATGCTTTTTTTTTATGTTAGGCTTTGTCTATGGACATTCAATATTTTATTGACAGAAATTGGATGTATAAGCCAAAAACAAGATTTGATCGTCATCGGGATAATGATTTTATTTAGGGGATAGATTGTTTTATGCAATTTTCCTCAAATAATGTTAAGACAGTAATGATGCTTTGTCCATGTATGAAATGTGAGAATAAGTTCCACAAAGAACATAACACTATTAGGGAGCATTTAGTCCTCTATGGTTTTTTTCCTCGTTACACTCTATGGGTGTACCATGGTGAACTTTTTTACCATGAACAAACTACTAGAACATCAACACTTGAGTCAAATGACGATGTGGATCAAATGATTTCTGATGCAATAATTAGGGATGTTGATGAAATGGAATATAATTTTATTTCATGTCTAGATCATGAATCTGAAAAATTTGAAGAAGTATGAAACAAGCTAATACATCCGTGTATGAAGGTTGTGAATACTAAACATTGCATTTGCTCTCTAATCTCTTTAATATCAAGTGTGATAATCATTGGACCAACAAATCAATATCAGAGCTTCTTCAGATACTCTGCAAGGTATTTCCAGTGAATAACAACTTTCCCAAGACTTGGTATGAGATGAACAAGTTGATGTCTTCTTTAGGTTTAACAAAAGAAGTGATACATGCATGTCCAAATGACTACATGTTATATAGAGGTGATCAAGCCAATCTAGATGAGTGTTTAAGGTGTAAAGCATCTAGATGGAAGCCAACAAATTATGTTAAAGAGATAGATTCCAAAATACCTGCAAAAGTTTGTCGCTATCTCTCTATTATTCCTAGATTGAAGAGGATGTTCAATTCAACCAAAACGGCTAGCTTAATGACATATCACCACACTAGCCCAAAACCAATTGTTGGTAAGATGAGTCATCCTCGGGATTCAGAACTCTGGAAGGATTTTGATGAAAAACATCCTGAATTCTGTAGTGAACCTCGTAATGTTAGATTAGCACTATCTACTGATGGGTTCAGTCCTTTTAATATGGCGTATGGCGTCAGTCATAGTATTTGGCCAGTGATTATCCTGAATTACAATCTGCCTCCTTGGTTAGTAATAAAACAATCATATTTTATGATGCCTCTTCTAATCGATGGACCAAAGTCTCCGGGAAACAACATTGATGTTTATTTACAACCACTGATTGATGAATTGAAGCTATTGTGGACAGTGGGTGTTGATACATATGATGCAGAAAAGTGTGAAACTTTTAGGATGCGGGCTGCTCTTTTAGGAACCATAAGTGACTACTCTACATATAGGATGTTATCTGGTCAAAAAACAAGTGGAACTTATGGCTATCGTGAATGTCATATTGACACATCATCCATTTATTTGCCATTTAGTCGTAAATTAGCATATATGAGGCATAGAAGATTTCTTCCTATTGACCACCTATGGAGATATGATGATCAACACTTTGATGGAACTATTGAATTAGATTCTGCACCAAATTCTCTTTCTGGACAACAAATCTTGGAACTATGGGATGATTATGATAATGTTATTTTTGGGAGGGAAACATCCAATGTAGCAAATGTCAGACAACAATTTCCCCTTGCTTGGAACAAAAAAAGTATTTTTTTTGAACTTCCATACTGGAGTAAATTGTTAGTTTGCCATAGTTTGGATGTAATGCATATCGAAAAAAATATATCTGCTAATTTATTGAGTTGGTTGTTGTCTAAGGATGGCAAAAGTAAAGAGAACATCAATGCTCGTTTACACATGGATAGGTTGAAGATTAGAAAATCATTGTGGATAAAGAAGGCAACGAGTAATGGAAAAGTTGTTATCCCCCCTGCATCTTATAGCATGACTCATGAGGAGAAGGAAATGTTTCTTATAGTTTTGAAAGATCTTAAATTGCCACATGGATATTCTTCCAATTTCTCTCAGTTAGTTCAGCTTCATGAGAAGAAGTTAGTGGGCCTAAAAGCCACGATCATCACATTCTAATGCAACAATTGCTTGTCCTAGCCTTAAGAAAAACCACTTCAAAACATGTAGGGAAAGCTTTGATGGAATTGTCCCTATTTTTTAAACAAGTGTGTGTCAAATCTATTGATGTTCAAAGCATGGAAAAACTTGAGCATGATATACCTCTAATTCTATGCAAGTTGGAGAAGATATTCCCTCCAGCATTTTTTGATGTAATGGTTCACCTATCAGTGCATCTTCCAACTCAAGATAAAATATGTGGTCCTAATCCATTTAGATGGATGTATCCGATAGAGAGATATCTATTTACTCTAAAGAAGTATGTAAGAAACAAAAGTAATCCAGAAGGTTCCATTGTTGAGGGTTATTTGAGAGATGAAGTGGCTACATTTTGTTCCTTTTACCTATGTGATTCAGATTCCAAAGAAAAACGAAATCAAGACTATGAGGATGGACCAATTGGAGTTGGTCAAATTATTGCTCTTTCTGTGGATGAAACTCATCAAGATCACCGCTTTATCCTTTTCAATGATGATGCTATCGATGATTACATAAAGTAAGTTGAGGAATTATTTTCCATTACTTCTTCTTCTTATTTTATGGTAGCATTAAAAGAATCATATTTATTGTTTCTGTAGGCATCATGCAGACATTCTAAGATCTAGACATCCTTCATGGTGTGAAGATGACATCAAATTAGAACAACATAGAAATTTTGTATGTTGGTTTAAAGATCATGTAAGCATTTTTTATTTTATTTTATACATAAATGTACTATATGAGCAGAGGAGCGTGCATACCTCAACTCCAGCACATGATAATGGTACACGCCACATGGGAGGTACAATATTTGAGGTTAATAGTTATATTTGATATAAATAATTGATATTAATATTTGTTTACTTTTACAATGTCAATTTTAGGAAATGGGCAGAGGCAAGTTGGAGTCACAACTCCAGAAGATGACAATGATAGACAACAAATAGGAGGTACAATATTTGTGATAACGTTATATTGATGTTCATGTTTATTTATTTTTATTATGTTGAGTATATATTTATGTATTTTTCTACTATTCTAGGAGTGAATGATCAAATCCAAGAACATCATTCACATGATGAAGTTCATGTAAATTCAATAGAATCAATTGAGCATGATAGCACAGGTATTATATTTTTATGAATATTTTTCATTATCTAAATAAAAATTAAATCACATTTTTAAATATTTCTTAGATGTTATCATATCAAATGTTAAAAAGAGAAGGACGAGAGGTAGGATCAGTTTGAAGGCTGTGGCCCCTATGCATGGTCAGAAGCATAAATGTATTGTTCTCAATGATGGTAGAATTGCTGGACCAGGGAGACGCAACTTGAGCAACTTTTTAGGAATTTTAGCTCATAATTCATATTTATTTCCGATACATAAGGAGTGGGGAGAAGATCATGAATCGTCAATTGAAAAGGTTATGGCTGATGTTCTAGTAAGTATTCTACTCTCATCATGCTTTTATATTTATTTTGTTCAACTAAAATAGCAAAACACATTTAATCGTATTGTTTTAATATATATTATATATTGTCGATGCAGCGTGACTTTGAATTTTTTAATATGGATGATATCAAAGTGACTTCTTATGATGAAGTTACTACCTTTGTCCAAAAGACAACCAATCAACAATTGTGGGATTTTCGTAAGGATCTAAAACGTAGGTTAAATCCTAATACTCCTATTGTTGAACAAATGGAAACTATAGATGATCGAGTTCCACAAGAAAATTGGGTACTACTTATAGGCCTTTGGAGTAGTCAATCGAAACAGGTAAAGTTCTGAAAATTATTACATTATCTTAATATGTTTTGCTATTCATATTCATATCCATTTTTGAAATTCACTTGATCATTGAGAAGCAAGAAGCAAGTATTAATAAACGAAATCGAAGTATTTTACAAGCTATGCACACAACTGGACCAATATCTTTTGCTGAAAAGCATTTGAATGTGGTAAGATTTCTAATATAATTTAGAATTGTCAAATGACTTATACCTTTTAATATATTTGATATGTCAATTTTTTTAGGAGAATAATGGTGGAAAAGCCACACTCCCACAAACTTGAGTTGATGGTCATAAAAGGAATGGTGTATATATAAATGAAAAAACAAGAGTGATTTGTGTAATATATTATTTTAAAGTATGAAAAAGAACTTGAAATATAAATTTGTCTTACAGGAAAAGGTAATAAAAAGGTGTACAGAATTGGGACCGGAGAATACAAATTATCCGTTGAAGTTTGGTCCTGTTGTGGACTCTGTGTATGGGTCACATCATGGAGGATATGAGAGGGGAATAAGCAGAGGCATTACTAGAAGAAATTTAAAGCAGAAGAGATGAGTAGAAAATTCAAATAGAAGTGTGACAAAAACTTGGGAATCCTAGTTGCAAGAGAAGGAGCATCAAATCAAAGAACAA
Source organism: Alisma plantago-aquatica (assembly GCA_963693085.1). Lineage (NCBI taxonomy): Eukaryota > Viridiplantae > Streptophyta > Magnoliopsida > Alismatales > Alismataceae > Alisma > Alisma plantago-aquatica. Next base: position 560,892,929 of record OY856415.1, read on the forward strand.
CATTGTCATATTAAAGAAAAAGAATGTGAAATTGAGGATTTACGAGCTCGGTTAAAGATATTAGAGTCACAGGTATTGTTTAACTTTTAAAGTAAGCACAATTAAATAAAATGTTTAGATTGTTTAGAATGAAAATTTATTTTACATGTTCATTGCAGGACAAGACAACAACTCTTGATTCTAGTTTTGAGGATGAATTAGAATCTCCGGTATACTAGCTATCTTATTTTCCTATATTTATATACCATCTCTTCAATAATATTTTAATGTTTTTATTTAATCACCAATTATAGGAAGGAACGGATATTGATTCTCCTCATTTGGGTAAGATTTATGTTTTCTTTTAGCATAATAAGTAATATTTTTGTCTAGTTAATGTGCTACTAGTGTATTTTTCCTTGTCTTATTGTTAGATACTAAATGAAATGTCAAACTTTATATGTCATTCAATGAATATAGATACATATATCTTTAAATTTATTTTACATGATACAACTGTGAGGTAATCTATTACTTTATTATAAAGAAATAACACACATACAAACTATGAAATGTTTTTACACTTATAAAATTATCATGAAGTTATCTATATAAATGAAAGTTAAAAAATGTATTTTGTTTTCATGTATGTTTGACTTGAATATTTTGTTTTATATAGGAATATGACTCTCATGCCAGATATTTGGGAAGGAAGTGATCACTTTTGGAGACAAGATCTACAAGAGACCAAAATATCTTACAACATTGTTGAAGTTACTGCTGCTGTGATACCATGTTGTCAGATTCTTAAAACACAACATGTTGTAATGTTTAAGTTCAGAATTTGTATGAAAATACTATGATATTTTTAAAATTTTTAGAGATGTGGCCGAGACAGCTTCAGCTATTATATTTTTATTTGTTTCAAATATATGAATATTGTTTATGGAATTTATTCATTGCTGAGATCATTAAATAATGATTCTCAGGAATTTGAACAGATGTGAATGGAGTATTGTGTCTTTTGAGTTGTGTCAAATAAACAAATATTATTTAACAATTTGTTGTGATTGTTAAATATTTATGAGTGCAAGATTTAATATGAGTACATCCTGAATAAATATCATAGCATAACATGTTCTTTGCTATGTGATATCCTACATTAATAACGTTGAATATTTATAGTTTAATTGGGGCCGAAATATATTATATAAATAAAACTAGAATTTTAAAATAAAGTTGTCCACAATTTTCTAATGTAATGGCTCAAAATAAAAATAAAAATAGTCCACAGTTTTCACAGTGGACAATAAATATTGATTAAATTATAAAAGAATAATAGTCCAAAGTTATCACAGTGGACTGTATGGTTTTTAATTTGAGTTACAGAAATGAAAATAGTCCACGGTTTTCTAATAGTCTATGGGTTTATCCGTGGACTATGGGAAATAGTCTACCGATACTTGATCTACGGAAATAATCCACGGTTGTTTTATACTCCACGGTTAAAACCATGGATTATGAAGTATAGTCCACGGTAATGTTTGTGGACTATGAACCATTTTACTCTAATTAGACGTGAACAAGTGTCTCTTTGCATCGCCATATCTGTACAAGTAAGGTCTCTTGGGCACGTAAAATTAATCACTGTATTAATTTACCTCCATTATCGACCTATGTGAATCTGCTTCTACTTGAAACCGTCATCCTTGTAGTGTTGTCGCTTACGAAGATCTCTCTTACGCGAGCAACATTCCCTCCATTCACTGAGCCGCGCGCCTGCTTATGTGCTGTTTGACGTCACTGTGTGCGTGGGATGACTGCTTTGTGAATTGACATGATAAAACATGTTCATATTAATTGATGATAAAACATGTTCATATTAATTGATAATTGCCTGCAATGTCATGCACGACAATTGAACTCCAACGAAAAAAAAATTCGTTCCTCCCGTCGTACATATTCCAAGTCCCATCATGTACAGTTTTTCTTTTCGTAAGAAGACAATACTAATGCAATGGACGGGTATGGTTGTCTAACTTTTAATCCACTCGTATTTAGGGCTAATTTGGTTGTGTGTAAAACTAACCCATACAAGTAATTAAAAAGTGAATGACCAAAATATGAGAATTGGAAATACAATTCGCTTATTTAGTTTCACGGAAATGAAATGAATCCAGTTGCTTTGTCTCTGTCTAGTGGGAAGCAGTTCTTAGCGAAGAGCTTCATGGTGACCTAAAAATCAAGTGCCAAAAGTTACTCGTCACCTGATATTCATATTTCAGACCCGGTCGACATTTCTCATATGTATGTGCTCTTTCTCTAGGGTGCCAGATTGCCGGTCGCCAGTGATCTGAGGAACTGGAACTGCGCCTAAAAGGAGCACAGTTCATTCTCTACAGATTTTTACGGAAACCACCGAGGTTGTGGGGTTTATTTTCATGGTGCGGGAGCCAAGTGCACACAACCAAACGTTGTCAGTTGCAAAACATGTGCAGTTGGTACTGCACGGGTTGTAAGTCCGCCCAACCGGATGGGCCTTTACCTAAATCTTGAGTAAGTAGTTTAACTAGAGTTACACTACCTACCTATAGTCACTTCTATACCCGGCCACCCACCCGTGCATCGGGAGTCCACAAAAACTTAGTCCCAACTGGCTTTTATGATATGAATTAACTCCACGGGAATTAAATCCATGCTGAAGGTGAAAAGTCTTGTAGTTCTCTCACCACTCCTCTCTCCGGCTGCAATTAATACTAATTCAACTTCTTTTTTACAACTCCTCTCTCTAGTCACGTTCCACCCCATCAGCGTTCGCGCACAAGTACAATACGTCCGATTCGTAGTAATAAGAGAGACAACTTCACTGCAGCGCGCTGCCCAAGTATTGTACATGGTTCCAGCTTCCTCCGCAATTTTCCTTCCCCCTCACCAAACTTCACCACAACACCTCCGCTGACTCCATTCTCTGCCACATATGTGCCTTCACCCAGTCAGTCTACATTCATGCCACTCTCTAGAACGTACTATAGCTGATTCCAACTTCTCTCGTACTGTACGTCTAATATTGTATACTATGTATGTCTCGTACTGTATATTCTCATACTGTGTGTCTCGTACTGTACATGTAGTACTTTATGTCTCGTACTACATCATGTACTTGTTGTACTATGACATGTATTGTACCTCATGTACTATACTCAAAATGGAATCAAAATTTTTGTACACAATGTGGCGGTTAGTATTATATTTTAGCACAATGATATTGTTAGTACTATACTTCTTATATGTAATTTTGTACAATACGAAATAAATTACAAATAAAAAGTATCAGCAAATGTATGTACAGTACGTGCGTATTTGAGAAAAAATCTAGACCAGGAGAAATTTGGAGGCAATAGATCTTTTAAAAAAAAGTTAAAGAAAATTAAAAATGTACAAAAAATCTAAGATTTCCGTAATCTATGGTGGACTAGGATATCGCAAGTGGAATTTCTTGAGAAATGAATAGAATATTTACACTTTGTATGAGATTTGCATGGTTACTGCATGAGCAATAATATAAACAGTCTGGAATATTGTGCCACGTATAAAATATCATATTTTTTCAACTTTCGGGTAGACTAGTAGGTGGATAAGTGAATGTGGGTATAATTTTTCTTTAACTAACATTGGACATGTCGACCACGCCAATGTTACACACCGATACCCTCGGTTCAAGAGAACATCGTGGAGGTGCGAGTTTCGGTTTCTCACTTTAGCTATATGGTCACCTCACGATGAGAGCCAAAGCAGCCGGGCTTTCCTACATAGTCTTGGCTGTTGGTGGGGTTCGTGGTTTGGTGATGGTCAGGTGCGGCCCGGCAACCGGAAACGGTCACAGAGGCACTGAAAGTCAGATCGTCTGTATATACTGGTCTGGATAAGGTATGGTTGTTGGTGAGAGTACCAAGTGTCGTAGTCCACGGTGGTTGTTTCATGTTGCTGTCGCCGGGAGAGCACAAGAAACAGATTAAGGAAAGGCGCGGGATAATTTATGTTGAAGTCTGTTTCCGGTGTAAAAGGTGTAAAAACAATAGAAATCGAGTACTGACCCTAATTTGCTGAGTTCAGCTAGCGCGCAACTTGAGGTTGACAAATGTACTTGCCTGAGTACCAGCAGAACGGACCTAAATATGCAGTCGTCGGGATGGAACAACTCCGATATTTATTTCTGGTGAGCATGATTTTGACCGCTTCTACTACTGGCAGAGGATTGAACTGGGATTTATCATTTTGTGCACGATATAGTCTTATATGGTATTAGTTTGGACATAGAGTTTAGGTAAAGTTGGACTGAACGGAAATCAGGGCCACATAACCACATTAGTTCCAACAGAATCCTATCATCTAAATCAACTCAATCTTGCATGTACCAGGTCTTGGGAACGAGAGAGTGAGACAGCGTTTTTGAGTATAGTGCTCTCGTTACCGTTTTCATTACCTTTGAAGAGTTCAAATACAGTATTACAGACTTCTTCAAGGTATACAGCCCCGCCTATTGCGGACATTTATGAAAAAGGCCACTAAATAAAGCAACAGACATCTACTGTAAGCTAGTACATGGTTAGTTGAACTGATTCACCCATGGTCACGAGGTAGTTGAGGCGAGCCATGTATATCGGAGGGTATGTGGGGACACTGCCCAGTATCTGTAGTTTCACACCAGGATTACCAAATCATGTCCAATCTTGTCTTAGATGCAATAGCATCAGCGGTAATATTTACGAAACAATCACACTCCAATGCAAATTTCAATGCAACCCCGTCGACGTTGCAATAAAAAGAATAAGCCATCAACTGAATCCGGTTCTGATTTCATTATCAAGATTTGTTCATAAATGGAGGCTCGTGGTGCGACTTATGCTTCTCGTGTGCCGAGATGGCAACTCACATACTGTATCTAGATTATATCGGATTCAAGTCTGCAAAATTACTATCGACATCACTATGAATAAGAATTAGTAAAAGTTTATTTCGGATGAACTCAGGTGGTTGAAGTGAGTATGAGTTGGTTCTGCAAGGCTGAAATGGAATTTTCCAAAACACACCAAAATCTAGTTGTACACATGCTGCAGCCATATTCTCGTGGTTGCTAAACGATACTAGATTTCTCATCCATGTTTAAGAAAAAGACAAGCTAGGATCTGAATTCCATCCCGTCCCAAACAGAGGTCTGGTGTCGATTGTGAGAAATCCAATTGGTTTTCTATCAACTAGATACCTGATATGCATATAGGTGGACCATGGCTTTCTCCTTTTATTAATCACTTAGATGTTTGTGTTGCGTTAGAACTCCAAAACCTTGTGTGAAATGGGATTGAATCTAGATATGGATTTGTCCTTTGTGCTTGGATGGGATGAAATACTTTGAAATAGCAGCCACAAGTATTTGACTATGCCAATGCGTGGACTAAAGCCGCATCTACTGCACAATTGCTAGTTTTCAGTGCGCATATAGCGACCATCCCTGTATTGCTTTGACATAGATTATGGAATCCATACAATATTTGAACTTCTATATGCAATGGCGTTGACGATGCTTTTTTTATACGTGGCTTCTGTTTCAATTTAGTCCAGGTTTAATCTCAATCTGTAATTTTTCATCAAAACACATATGAACTGAAATTGGATGTTACTGAGCACCTAAATATATAAGTTGCATTCCCCAAGTCCACTCTCCAAACAACTAAACCAATTCAGCATAAATACTGATCTAAAACGAAATGGGGGCTTACACATCACTTGAATAACCAAAGTTTTGAAATTCGACTCAACCTGGCAGGTTCAACTGGTTGAACGTTGAACCTGTTAGGAATTGTAGTGAGAAAGTGACGTTTTCTGGAAAACTAAAAGCATAAGATTTAACATGGAAAACTTTTTCCAAGGCCAAAAGAGAGAAATCATTAAGTAATACCGACCAACAAGCATTATGTAACTAAGATTACAACTCACTCCATCCAAATTTAATTCCCTCTAAATCTGGATAGCTCCCTCTCACACGAGAACAAAGATAGAGAAGAAGAAAGTTACACCCAACGTGTACAAAATATCACACTTATCATTTTCTCCTCATTACACTTCTGTCATTGTAGGGGATCAAACACATGGTTGTGTTCTTGTGTGTTGCTGCTGCGGCCGCTGACTGAACTGCCTGTGCTCTCGACGAAGGTTGCCTGCCTCATTACCAACTAGAAACTCTCTCTGCCTTAGAGAGAAGATGCACATGCACGTCCTCCTCTAATCGGACGGACTACTGTTGTAGTCGTTACTGCAACACCAACGAATTATCACCGACTGACGTACGTCTTCCGCTGATTGGATACATTGTCATTGTCGATGCACCGCCAATGTTGTCGTTGGCCCTCTCTTATCCATAAGCGAGCTCCATCAATTGTTTTTATTTTATGGCTCTTCTACCATAGAAGGAACTAACAACAAACAATTGGTGGGATGATCTCAATGACCTTCCCTAGGGCCTCTATTTATAGGCTTCCATGACATTATAGTAATTAGGAATCCTATTCCAATTCCTAGTCTAATTCCAAATGAAATTCCAATGTTGCACATAGGGAACCAACTTTTTTTTTATTGGATTTAACTCCTATTAGGATTGGAAACCATCAATACCAACTCCTGTTTAAGTCCAAGTTCAATTAGGAATTGGCCACAACCTTCCTTTCCTAACAATCTCCCCCTCCGACCCATAAGGGATACATTGTCTTAAGCAATTCTTAGAGTAACATATGGATTCTATCACCACATGTGATAGATTCTGATAGGTGGTCATTCTCCTCAAACATGTCAGCATCCTGTCATTTTCATCCCTTTTTCTAAAAGTACCACCCTGACTTTACTTTGTTACCAGACAACTGAGAATAAGTATCTTGGCAGCACTACTTCTCTCTCCATGCCCACACATAGAACTTTCTTTGCTCTCTCTGACCAGCCTGTCGAGCCATCCGGGATGAAAATTATGTTTTTGACCTTCAGACTCAAAAACGTTCTTTTGACGCTTCCTCTGTTGGTGTAACCCCACATCAAGAGACCGATCCTCCATTCTGGATGCATCAGCTACACATCCACTATATTGTCCTTCTTCCTCATGCATGCGTTCTCTAGAAGAAGTTTTTGGAGTGATCTTCTCTAACTAGGTGCCGTCTTGACACACCTTCTGATGTTGGTAGAAATTTAGCTTTCCACCCTTACTGATATCATTGAGAGAATCTCACAGCTCAGACCTATGAGTATCTATAGTATTTCCAATTCCTCCTCGTCTCCTTTGAACTAGAGTTGGCTTCTTGACTTCTTGAACCTTCTTTTTATGCACTCTCACAGTTTGCCTCGAGCTATCACCAAAGACCCTTTTTTTACCTTGCACATGCCACCACCAAACCCAAGATCCTATCCATTCCTATCCAAGAAGGAAACAAAAATTACAATAAGCCTCAAGTGTGAAACATAACGAACATCTTTGAGCATGATAGTACACCCAATATTTGTTTTGACACAAATGTCACCAATCCCAATGATAATTGAGTGCTAGTATTATCCATCCTCACATTTTCAAAGTTCCCTCTCCAATATCTTGTGAAAAACTTCCTATGAGATGTGCCATGACACGTTGCTCTTGTGTCTACGGACTACTCAACACCATCCTCTGTGTTCAAGAACTACTCTTGGACTGTCAATATTAGATCATACACAATGGCAATTGTATCATTCTTGTCATCATCATCATCATGTTCTTTGGAATGTTCCCGTGACACCTTCTTCCATATCTTGCATTCCTTCTTGAAGTGTCCAACTTTTCTATAGCAGTAACATTCTTTACTCCTTGGCTTTGACATCCCACAATTAGAACTGTGATTTCGAATATGATTTCCTCCTATACATTCAATGTATAGATCTGAACTTGAAGAATCAAAATTCCCCATTCCCTTATATGAATTCCATCACTCAGAATCAAATTCTCAATATCATCAAGCTTCGACTTCATTCTTCCTGATGAACTGCTTACTGCTGTCACCATAGCAGACCAACTCTCAGGCAAAGAGGAAAGTAATATAAGGCTTTTACTTCATCATCAAACTTATCTCCACTGATTTCATTTTAGTATTTATGACATTGAACACATTGATGTGATCTTCTACTTAGGCTCCTTCACTTATCTTCAGGTTAAATAAATGATACATCAAATGTACCTTATTTGCAACATTTGTTTTCTCATAAATAATTGATAATGTCTTCAAAAGTTCAACTATCATCTTCTCATTGGCAATGTTGAATGAAAAGTTCCATACCAATGTCAACCTGACCACCCCAAGCACCTGAAAATCAAGGAGATCCAATTCCTCCTGCTTCATCTGTTCAGGCTTTAGTCCCCACTAAAAGTTGATGCAATTTATTCTGGTACAAATAATCTTCAATCTGCATCATCATTTCCATCAAACTTTTCAATGCACACTTTTCCATATTCAGACACCATTTCCACTCCCACTTCAACCTTAAAACCTTGCTTTGATACCACTTGTTAAGAACTGTAGTGGGAAAGTGACGTGTTTTGAAAAACTAAAAGCAAAAGATTTAACGTGGAAAACTCTCCCGAAGGAGAGGAGAAAAAACACTGGGCAATACCGGCCAACAATCACTATGAAAACTCACATCGTCTAGATTTAACTATGCCTAAATCTAGATAGTTCCCCGCATACGAGAACAAAGATAGAGAAGAAGAAAGTTACACCCAACATGTACAAAATATCCCACTTATTTTCTTTCTCCTCATGACACCTTTTTCATTATAGGGGATCAGAAACATGGTTGTGTCCTTACATGTTACCACTATAATTGCTGACGGGACTGCCTCTTCTCCTTATGAGGTTGCCTACGTCACTGCCAACTAGTAGCTATCTCCACCAGAGACAGTAGATACACGTCCTCCACTAATCAGACAAACTATTGTAGTAGTTGTTATTGTAACACCAACAAAGTGCCACAGATTCATGTGATTCCTCTACTAATGGGATACACTACCATTGTCGATGCACCATCAATGTGTCACTGACTTCTAACTGCTACTTTGCTTCTAGTTAAAGTTGTTGACCGTCTCTTATCCACAAGTTAGTTCCACTAATTGTTCTTATTTTATGTCTCTTCTACCATAGAAGACACCAACAATAAACAATTGATGGGATAATCTCAATGGCCTTCCCTAGGGACTCTATTTATAGGTCTCCATGAAATGTGGTAGCACCTAGGAATCCTATTTTAATTCCTAGTCCAATTCCCAATCCAATTCCAAAGTTACATATCGAGAGTCATCTTCTTTCCTATTGTATTTAACTCCTATTAGGATTGACAACCAACAATACCAAATCCTATTTAAGTCCAAGTCCAATTAGGAATGGGCCACGACCTTCCTTTTCTAACAATATCTACCTCTGGACCATAAGGGAGACGTTGTCTTAAGCAATCATCCAGAGTAACTCCCAGATTCCATCACCACCTGTGGTGGATTCCGATAGGTGGTCATTCTCCTCAAACATGCAATCATCCTATCATTTTCATTCCTTTTCTTGAAGTACCACCCTGACTTCACTTTTTTCACATACAACTAAGAAGAAGTATCATGGAAGCACCACTTCTCTCTCCATGCTCATACCTGGAACTTTCTTTGCTACCTCTGACCGGTCAGTCGAGCCATCCTGGATGAATATTATGTTTCTGACCTTCTACAGTAAGACTCAGAAACATTGTTTTAACACTTGCGCTATCGATGTAACCCCACATCAAGAGCCTAATCCTCCATTTTGCATGCATCAACTATATGTCCACTATATGGTCCTTCTTCCTCATCTGCACTCTATCTGGAAGAATTTTTTGAAGCAACCTTCTCTAACTAGGTGTCATCGTGGAACACCTCCTGATGCTTGTAGAAACTTGTCTTTCTACCCTTACTGACATCATGGAGAAAATTCTAGAACTCAGACCAATGGCTATCTGTAGGAGTACTTCCAAGTCCTCCTCGTCTCCTTTGAACTGGCATTGGATTCTTGACCTATAGAACCTTCTCTTTATGCACTCTCAATGTGGTTTTATATAGATTGCAACAAAGTTTGCCTTGAGCTATCACCAAACACCCTTTTATTACCTTGCACATGCCACCACTTAACTGGAGATCATATCCATTGCTATCCGATAAGGAACCAAAAGCTACACTACGCCTCAGTCTAGAACATGACAAATATCCAAGATCATGATATTACACCCAACATCTATTTTGACGAAGACATCACCAATCCCAATGATCTTTGAGTAGCTAGCATTCCCCATTCTCACATTGCTAAGGTTCCCTATTCTATATCTTGTGACAAACTTCCTATGAGATGCATCATGACACGTCAGTCTTGTGTCTACGACCCACTCAACACCATCCTCTGTATTCATCATCCTCATCTTCTTTGGAAAGTTCTTGTGACACCTTCTTCTATATTTTGCATTCCTTTTTGAAATGTCCATCTTTTCTTCAACAATAACATATTTTCTGATTCTAATTTCTTCCTCTACCTACAATATACAGAATTGAACCTGAAGAATCATATTTTCCACATCCCCTTTTGTGGATGTCTTCACTCAGAATCAAATCCTTAATATCATCAAGCTTCAACTTTATGCTTCCTGACGAACCGTTGACTACTATCACTGTAGAAGAACAACTCTTAGGCAAAGAGGAAAGTAAGATAAGGGCTTTGAATACATCATCAAACTCTATCTCTATTGAGTTTAGCTTAGTGATTATGATGTTGAACTCATTGATGTCATTTGCTATTGAGACTCCTTCATGCATATTTAGGATGAATAAAAGATGCATCAAATATACCTGGTTTGCAGTAGTTGGCTTCTCATACATATTTGATAATGTCTTCAGAAGTCCAGATGTTGTCTTCTCATTGGCAATGTTGAATGCAACATTTTTTTCCAATGTCTACCTGACCACCCCAAGTGCCTAATGATCAAGGAAATATCAATCCTCTTACTTCATCCGTCAAGGCTTAGTCCCTACTGAAGGTTTATGCAATTTCTTCTGGTATAGATAATGTTCAATCTTCATCTTCCAGAGTCCAAATTCCTTTCCATCAAACTTGTCAATGCACACTTTCCCATCTTTAAACCTCATTTTTGCTCCTACTTCAACCTTCAAACCTTTCTCTGATACCACTTGTTGGAAATTTTAATGAGAAAGTGATGTGTTCTACAAAACTAAAAATACAAGATTTAACGTGTAAAACTCTCCCCAACGTGGTCAATAAAAAACTAATGGGCAATACCAGCAAACAAGCACTATGTAATCAAGATTACAATTCAGACCGTCTAGATTTAAATACCCCTAAGTCCAGATAGCCCCTCCCACATGACAACAAAGATAGAGAATAAGAAAGTTACACCCGACATGTACAAAATATCCCACTTACCTTTTTCTCCTCATAACACCTCTGTCATTGTAGGGGATCTGACACATGATTGTGTCCTTGCATGTTTCTTCTACGACTGGTGACTGGGTTACCTCTACTCCTAACAAGGCTTTCTACCTTGTTGCCAACCAAAAGCTTTCTCCTCCTGAGAGAGAAGATACATGTCCTCCTCTAATCAGACAAACTATTGTCGTAGTCATTACCATAACACCAATAAAGTGCCATCAACTGATGTACTTCCTTTGTTGATTGAATACACTGCCGTTGGTGATGCACCACCAATATGTTGTTGGATGCCAATTGATACTTCACTTTAGGGAAAAGTCATTGGCCCTCTCTTATCCACAAGAGAGATGCACCAATTGTTCTTGTTGTCTGGGTCTTCTACCATAGAACACACCAACAACAAACAATTGACGGGATGATCTCAATGACCTCCCCTAGGGCCTCTATTTATAAGCCTACATGACATGTGGTAGCAACTAGGAATCTTGTTGCAATTCCTAGTCAAATTCCCAATCATAAATCAATGGTTCACATAGGGAACCATCTTCTTTCCTATTATATTTAACTCATGTTAGGACTGACAACCAACAATACCAACTCCATTTGAGTCCAAATCCAATTAGGAATGGGTGGAACCTTCCTTTTCCAAAAGAACCACCACCCAAAAACTCTAGCAAGTCGTGTGAGCTGAAACTCATTTTTAGTTAACACCCAAATTTAACGCGGTGACTGGATCAGTTCAACAACCAACCTAGTGACCTGACCTTCGGGTCAAAGACCGAACCAAGTTGTGTTAGTTCTAGTTTTCCCTCACGAAATGGTCATGTGTTTGATTTTAATCCCCTTCTCCTCAAGACAAGTATAGCATATAATAACATATTCATTTGATATGTTATTTATAGGAAACATAATATATCTCGATTAGGGGGGAGAATGGGGGAATACCATATGACCCAATATGTCTGACAATTCGCACTATACGTCAACCCAAACAACATCTTCCTCTCCAAAAACCATCATTTTTCTTGTTTATGAAGGAATGCATCATTTTGTATGATTAATGTTTAGTGATTCATAATTTCATTCCTTCATATAGTATATTACATATGCATACCTATATGTAGCTCATATATATATAAATATATATATAGATACAAACTATGTGTATCACTAAACACGTGTGTGTATATACATGTATGTATATATTTTATTTTATATTATGGTCTCATGTTGACGACATCAGATCACTTGGGTTGACCTGATGGTTGAACTGGAGACCTGTGACCAAGAATATTTTTTGGGTCAACCTCTGGTTCATGTTTAATAACCTTATCAATAACTATTTTTATAATTAACTATAGGAGAGTATCATCTATTTTCTTGGACAATGTACTTACGCTAAGGAAAATTGGAAGAAGATGAAAAATAACATGTTTATCAGTTGATGGAAAGATACCTAACTGAAACCATATACAAGATACATCTCTCATTTTGGGTTACACTATGACATATGTGGAGTAACATAAATTGTTTCTACTTTCTTATGAAAGGATAATGTGTTTAGAATACCCAATAATATTTGGGTAGAGTTAGTGATATACACTGGAGTTGAGGTGCAATTTTTTTATTAATAGGATTACAACCTAGAGAACAATTTAAGTGGGCTGGGACTACCCTAGGGAAGGTTAGGTAAAAATGAATATTGTAGAGAATACTTGATTAGAGATGAAAATGGGAAATACAAAAAATGATTTCTTATTGTAGGTTTGGGATTATACAACTATAAAGTAGATTTGTTTGGCACTATCTAAATGATCCAAATCACATGGGACCTACTATGTAGGAAGGCTTTTGGTGCAATTTTGAAATTAATAATTAAGGCGATCACATGGAAGCAAGAACTAGTGTGTGATAGAAACTCATCATTTCATATGTCAACCATTCAAAAAATGGAGATTGGGCCTTAATGTCACATAAAAATTCTATGTTAAATATCAACTACATACATGCTCAATAAAATCACAACTGCAAAGATGATCGGTCTATACAACCTTCTATGACAACTACAAGTCATTTTTATTTTTCTCAGTTGTAAGACCCCAGAACTATGTTTTGGGTTAACCCTATTTGCTTTGGATTGATTAAGTACTTAGAATTGAGATGTTTTAGAGCTTGTGGAGAGCTTAATTCTCCAGTTTGAGCTTGTTTGGATGATGCTTGTGCTTGATGTGCTTATTTTGGGTCAAATTGCAATTTGACCATTTGTGAGGGGTATCTTGCAATTTGCCACATCTAGAGTGTTCCTTCTCTTTCTTGTCTTCATGAGAGAAAATGTTATTCTTTGGGGATCCTTGGTTGGACCTTAGTTGAGTGGTGACACCGTAATGGTGATTAGGGTTTCTAGGGTTTTGCTTAGTTTCAACCCATGTGTGCTTTGTTGGTTGTCTCAACCCTTGTCTCATCCTATGTGGGTTTCTTGGGTGTGTCTCAACTGATACACCTTAATTGGGTGTGCCTTGTCTTGACCGTGATGGTTTGTTGTGGTTTGGATCAAGACAATTTGTCCTTTTATGATGTCTAACCCTAGTGTGCACGGTGACCTTTTTTTTCCACCAAGGTGATGGTTTGCTCTTGTTTTGACCTCATTTGGAGTGTTTCGACAAAAACCATATGTCGGGACCCAATAGGTCGAGACCCAACATAGTTTGTATCACCATCTCATACATGCATGGTTTAAGTGGTTGCATGTTAGTTTCTTGGGTGGACAAGTGTCTCTTTGGTATCTTTAGATGTTGACACGTAATCCCTCACCCTACCTCCCTTTTCCTTTGCTATATAACCCCTTTTCTCTCCATGAAAATGATCTTTTTGGCCCTCTTTCTTCCTCACCCTCTCTTTCTCATAGTTGAATCCTTGAGGATCTCGGAGGATTGATCTTGGAGCTCTTTCTGGTCGAGATTTCTTGCATGTAGTGACCTTTGCTCATCTTCAACCTTGGTAAGTGTATGCCTTTCTTTTGTGTCGTTTCTATCGATCTTATATCCCATCTCCTTCTATTTTCTCAGCCTTAGACCATGGACTATCCATGGTGGTTTTTTGTGGGAGTAAGCTCCTTATCACAAGGGTCATATACCATGTTTAGACAAGGCGGAACCCAAGTGAGAGGGAGTTTCCTCTCCCTTTCCCCCTATAGCGTCCGTCTCGCGAAAACAAGATTAACTTAAGCGGAAGCGAATTATTTGCAGTGGATTACTGAAAATCACTAAAAATTAAAACTTTTTGCAAAGAGATCCACACATAGGAAATCTTTTCCATCAAAAACCTTTGTATAACATTTACATTCTGGTTCAAACGTACATAAAATGTACCGTCTCTTTTCAGAGACTACAACATCAGCTGTCTTACAACATCATATACAAACAACATATGAATCTTGAGGCATCAAGCTAAAACCTCAGATCGATTCATAAAACACTGACTAAAAACTCCGAGGACCTGAGAGTACAGAGAAAACACATAGGACTTCTAACTATGTGACTTGACAGCCATGATCTCCACCTGAGATCTCACTGCTGTCTAGGCTGTTGCTTTCCTTTTCCTACAAAAGAGTATCTGCTTCTTTGTCCGCGTCCACCTAAAAATGTTGGATCCCACGGGGGTGAGACAATTGTAAAATTTCCCAGCGGGAGATATAACTCTCCGCCAAAACATTGTTATTGTAATAATATATATATAACTGAACAAAGAATATGAAGTTTAAAGCATTCTCATCTAAAAGCATTGTAACTATCTATGATATAACAATAGATCAACTTTTCTCTTAATAAGGAATAAGATGAACATGTATATCATTTATCCTCCATATTATACCATCATGTCAAACTTCTCTTGTGACACTCATTATTTGATATGTTACCCATGAGACATTCTTGTTTCAACTTATTGTCCTTAGCCAATATGCTAAACATATTTTGGTTATATTGGACATGAGAGTGTACATCATCATGTCTTGATCAGGCATTGGTTTATACCAATCCTATATAAATATTCCAGGCATTGGATTACACCAATCCTGTGCAACTAGTACAAGCATTATACTTATCTTATTCCTGTGTATCCATTCCAAGTATTGAACTATGTCAATCTTGTGTAACCATTCCAGGTATTGATCTATGTCAATCCTATATAACTATTCCAGGTATTCATCTATTTCAATCCTGTGCAAATATTCCAAGTATTGATCTATGTCAATCCTGTGCAACTATTCCAGGTATTGATCTATGTCAATCCTGTGCAAATATTCTAGGTATTGATCTATGTCAATCTTGTGTAACTATTCCAGGTATTGATCTATGTCAATCCTGTGCAACTATTCCAGGTATTGATCTATGTCAATCCTGTGCAACTATTCCAGGTATTGATCTATGTCAATCCTGTGCAACTATTCCAGGTATTGGGTTATTACCAATCCTGTGTTATTATTCTAGGTATTGATCTATGTCAATCATGTGCATTCCAAGTATTGGGAGTTAGCCAATCCTGTGTTATTATTCCAGGTATTGATCTATGTCAATCTTGTGCATTCCAGGTATTGGGAGTTAGCCAATCCTGTGTTATTATTCCTGGTATTGATCTATGTCAACCCTGTGCATTCCAGGTATTGGGAATTAGCCAATCCTGTGTTATTATTCCAGGTATTGATCTATGTCAACCCTATGCATTCCAGGTATTGGGAGTTAGCCAATCCTATGTTATTATTCCAGGTATTGATCTATGTCAATCCTGTGCATTCCAGGTATTGGAAGTTAGCCAATCCTTTGTTATTATTCCAGGTATTGATCTATGTCAACCCTGTGCATTCCAGGTATTGGGAGTTAGCCAATCCTGTGTTATTATTCCAGGTATTGATCTATGTCAATCCTGTGCATTCCAGGTATTGGAAGTTAGCCAAACCTTTGTTATTATTCCAGGTATTGATCTATGTCAATCCTATGCATTCCAGGTATTGGAAGTTAGCCAATCCTGTGTTATTATTCCAGGAATTGATCTATGTCAATCCTGTACATTCCAGGTATTGGAAGTTAGCCAATCCTGTGTAATTATTCCAGGTATTGATCTATGTCAACCCTGTGCATTCCAGGTATTGGGAGTTAGCCAATCCTGTGTTATTATTCTAGATATTGATCTATGTCAATCGTGTGCATTCCAGGTATTGGAAGTTATCCAATCCTGTGTTATTATTCCAAGTATTGATCTATGTCAATCCTGTGCATTCCAAGTATTGGAAGTTAGCCAATCCTGTGTTATTATTCCAGGTATTGATCTATGTCAATCATGTGCAAATATTCCAGGTATTGATCTATGCCAATCCTGTGTAGCCTTTAAAACATTTTATTACCTCTCACTAGGCAATAACCATCCTCATAACTCATAAGTCCCATAAAACACATTGTCACCTCTCACTAGGCAACATAACATATTACTTCATGTAATACAATAGTAACACCTCTATTCCCTCAATAGGGTTAGGGTTTACTATTCATCCCACAAGGGTTTCTCATGGCATCACCCTCAATTAGGGCTTCACATGGAATCACCCTCAACTAGGGTTTCACATGGAATCACCCTCAACTAGGGTTTCACATGGAATCACCCTCAACTAGGGTTTCACATGGAATCACCCTCAACTAGGGTTTCTCATGGAATCACCCTCAACTAGGGTTTCTCATGGAATCACCCTCAACTAGGGTTTCTCATGGAATCACCCTCAACTAGGGTTTCTCATAGAATCACCCTCAACTAGGGTTTCTCATGGAATCACCCCCAACTAGGGTTTCCACCATAGTCACCCACAATTTGGGTTTACTATTCATCTCCATAAGGATTTCATTCAGTTGTTCATAATTAGAGATTCACTATTCATTCCAATTAGGGTTTTACATCTCATTTCCCTAAATTGGAGTTTCACACATCACTACCCTGGATTAGGGTTACATCCTCACCCTGGGTTAGGGTTACATTTAGAATTGCCCTCAATTATGGTTTGAACTCAATAGCCCTATCAATTAGGGTTTATGTTCATGATTAGGGTTTCATGATCTCTCTACTTAAGGATCATACCCTTAATCACCACATGAATCATATTCATGTATCAATTCATGCTAACATCATCTCAATTGATTAGGTCATATCAACCCTTCAATCAAGTACATACAACTATGGTTAGCATAGTGTACCAAGTCATTGGTCCAATAAGTAATTAGGGATTCATCCCTTAATTGACACTAATCACTTAGGTACTATTAGGTTTTCAACCTTTGTACCTTCATTGATTATCATTACTAATAATCATTGGATCAATGGATCATTCATTATCTTAATCTTCAAGAGATTCAATCACATTGGATCTCCATTACATAAGTATCCAATTGAATTAGGGTTTCCAATGTTGATTCCTTCAATCATTGAATTCATGGAATCAATCATCAATTGGGACTATCCTAATACTTCAATTGAGTTTAATAGGTCAACCTTCAACTGATTTGACCCTCAATTTACCCTCAATTGGTCATCGATTAGGGTTTGGTTCAATTGAATTAGGGTTTGGAAACGATGATTCATCAACACTAATCAATGTAAGACTAGTTGCTTTGAAACCATTGAACCATCATCCAAATTGGGTATGACCTGACCCCAAACGGTCTTGAGGTCGTTTGGATGACCTCCAAACGGTCTTGAGACCGTTTGTCCATCATATCATCAATATCCAAGTCAACCAATTAAGGTTTGGATCATTGGATTGATCACCAAATCAGCAATTGATTGCACTTCAGCTTAGTGACATTGGATCTTAAATTTCTTAACCATACTCAGCCCTAGACCTCCAAACGGTCTTGGGTGACCCCCAAACGGTCTTGAGACCGTTTTTATGAGTCCCAAACGGTCTATAGACCGTTTGGCCCATCCAACCTTTGGATTCTAATGAAATATCATCAAAGATTGGTCTATTGAGTTGATCAACAAAGCAGCACTTAGTTGCAATATGATTTGGTACCTTTGGACCTTCAATTGGTCAACTATACCTGACCCCAGACCTCCAAACGGTCTTGGGTGATCCCCAAACGGTCTTGAGACCGTTTGGGTAATCCCCAAACAGTTTTGAAACCGTTTGGGTCAATTAACCCAAAATTTCAAAATAACTCATTGGAATTTCAGCACTGTTTTCAATTAGGGTTTGCCCAATTGAATAGCCTTCAACTCACAATTCCTTTGGAACTAATCCATAAAATTTGGTGAGTCATTAACCAACATAATTAGAAACAGTAATCTCAAACGGTTTTGAAACCGTTTGCCCAAAAAGGTCTAGTTAATCAGGTTGAAAATCAACACTTAATCCAATTAGGCTTCCCTAATTGATTAGCCTTCGACTCATGATTCCTTTGGAGTTAATCCCTTAAATTTGGAGGGTCATTAACCAGCATCATTAGGAACAGGAATCCCAAACGGTCAACGCTTGGTCAACTCACTCAAATGGTTTTGAAACCGTTTTCTCAACTAGGTCAAATAAATCAGGTTGAAAATCAGCACTTAATTCAATTAGATTTCCCTAATTGATTAGTCTTAAACCTATGATTTCTTTGGAGTTAACCCATCACATTTGGATGGTTATCATCCTACATAATTATGAACAAGAATCCCAAATGGTAAATGCTTGGTCAACCATCTCAAACAGTTTTGAAACTGTTTGGTCACCAAACGGTTTGGTGTAACCGTTTGGTTCAACCAAACTTTGAAACCGTTTGCCCAAGATATTTGGGGAGGTGTGTGCTTATGATGATGTCATCATCATCAAGCTCCAAACTCACGAAATATCCTGTGGTTTCCAAGGAAATTGCATCAATCAACCAAAGTTAATTTCAGAAATGTAGAAATGATCATTATTTGATGGAGAATTGAATACAATAACAAAGTTAGGGTTTCAAGTTATAAAACCCGCCTCAAATTGAGCTCCAAAGCTCCTTGTCCACGGAAAAAATGATGGATGCAACTCCTTTCACCATTACAAGGTTCGTCCTCATGGTTTGAGCAAAAAAGAATGGTTAGAATTGAAAAGGGGATCGAAATAGGAAGGAATCCATAATTTATTTTCGATTTCCACCATGGAATCATGAAGAACAAGGGTCAAGAATCTTACCAACAGGTTGGGGCTCGTCCTCCTATTGCTCCTACGTCCCTTTGAGATCATCCAAATCAAAGGAAGAAGAAAGGGCCGAAAAAGCCTTTCAATTGATTTAGAAAGGGCACTTTATAAGGAAATTGATGAGAGAGAAAATGCCTTATAAAAATCCAATTAATCCCAATAATGTGGCCGCCTCTTTCCCCTCAACTTCCTTGGGTACGAGGAATCTTCCTTTGCCTTTAATTCTCCTTCATTATCCTCAATTTAAAGTAAAGCAAATTAAGCACCTTAATGTTTATTATATAATATCCCATATGTGAGTGGAAATTACTTTTCTTTATAATAAGGTGAGTGGAATTTCACCTACTTAAGATATTTTCGTTCCTTATCTTAGAAAAAGAATGTCCATCCTTATTCAAAATCAACCAATAAAATTTTGGTTGAAGGCCCTTTAATTAATACATTCATTTTTTCCCTAAATTGAATTAGGGTTTCAATTAGGATTAAATCTTGATTATTTTAATATCAAGATTCTCTTTCCTCCAACTTAATTCAAATGAGATGCCCCTCTCATTTTCTTTGCTCTACATGATGCCAAGAAAAATTAAAAACCTTATTGAAGTGGTAATTTGCATATTGAACCCTAGGTTTTGGGTAAATTGCACATTACACCAAAACTGGGTTTTAATGCACAAACATTGCTTTACAAGCTTAATCTTGGTATCCAAGCTTGTGAAAACTATACCACTACATCATATTCATTCTTATGATGTCTCAACATCAGAGGAACATATTATCATGCAAAATTTGCAATTTAACCCCTCAACATGGGTAATTTTCACTTTAGTCCAAAACAATCAAACATTGATTTCAACAATGTTCAAAAAGGACTAGAATTGAAACATAATTTTCTCATGAGCCCTAATTACTTTTCACAAGATAAGATTAAGCATATAATCATCTTTCTTAATCAAAACACCTAGGGTTAAAGCATAACCTAGGTCAGGGATGTTACAAATTATAAACCCCTAACTAGGATTTCATCCCCGAAATCCCAGATAAAGGGAACATTTATTATTCATTCCTCATATCATCATGTCTTTTCATAACACGTCATTGTTATGAAGACATCATAGAACTTTTATTAGCACAAAGTTCCTTCCCACAATATTCTCATAGAGCCAATTGAGAACTTATCTTAAAGACATATTTAGTTGTTATGTTTATGCAAAGCATAAACCCCTAACATATGATGTTCATATCATTTTATATAATCAGACTGATTTCATAGTTGACCACTCCAGGTAGCCAATCTAAACCATCTGATAATTTTCATATACCAGAATCTCTTACCTTGGTATCAGTCACATGTGTTGCAAACACATCATATTCTCATCTTTCTTTTATCATATTTACAACTTTATTAAACAGGGATCACCTCCCTTGTTCTCTTTCTTATCATATGAAGGTCATACTTTTACTTCCTCATATACACATACTGATCTGAATTCATATCAGATCCCTCTTTATTATACTTAAGGTATGATACATTTATCCATACCATATTTCCAATTTCATGATACTCATTAGATTGTCTCAGAATGATTGCTTGATCAGGGCAATAAAAAAGATATCAATCTAAGAGTTTCCATACTCACTTTATCACTAATAGTTGTATACCTGATCAGGGTTTACAAGTACTGAGATCAAGTAGTATGCACTTACATGCTATCATGTTCCTTGCCTTTCATATTATCATAAACATAAGATTTAATATCCCTAGATTTCATCCAGGCATCTCTTCTATACCTCTTCCTCTTTCATAGAGGTAAGATCAATCTAGAGCATTTAAAAGAATACTGAACATAATTCAAATTCTAGTTCTCATCATTTCTTCCCTATATAGCAACCGATAGGGAAAACAAAATCAACAATCCTCCTTTTTATAACAAAAAGGGTTTAGTGTACTCAGCATGTACACATTTATAACATACCTTTTCCTCACATCATGGTCTTATTAGTCTTATTACTAAAGCAAAACTATGCCATGGAATCTTAAAGGTGAAAGGTTAAGATCTTTACCTTTACTTAATGGCTACTGCCCTGGTACACTAAGCATTTATTGCACTATTAGTACCAAAAACCTTGGCTTTTTAGAACCATTAGGCAAATGTCTCTAAAATTATAGAGATCATTCCCTACTTCTCTGGTTATTGTCCCTTCTTGGGCACTGCTATCACAGATTTATTATCTATCTAAACTCATGGTAGAGTCTACTTTCTTGCCATAAGTTAATCTCTTCCATATTTTTCCTTATTCCAACATGACTAAGTCATTTAGGAACTCTTCTAAATCTCAAGCTTTCAGTATTAAGGACTGATAACCTAGGTTGTAAGGCTAGTACTCAGTCCACTTATATGCATTACTATTGCCCTTATCTGCCCAACAAGAGCATGATCATAGGATTCTCTATCCTGATCAGGTCTTAATGGGGATTCTCAGGCACTCATTCTATTCTTGCCTGACCCCTTGCACCTCTTCTTGGTGCAACATCATTGCTCTCAGCAGTGTGTTCCTTGTGTTCTCCAGTCATTTTAAACTTTCCCCTTTCTCTGCACAAGAAGAAATCATTATAGGGTATACTCAATACCTTAGTCCTATGTCTCTGTAGATTCAGTGAACCTAGAGCTCTGATACCACTAAATTGTAGCGTCCGTCTCGCGAAAACAAGATTAACTTAAGCAGAAGCGAATTATTTGCAGCGGATTACTGAAAATTACTAAAAATTAAAACTTTTTGCAAAGAGATCCACACATAGGAAATATTTTCCATCAAAAACCTTTGTATAACATTTACATTCTGGTTCAAACGTACATAACCTGTATCGTCTCTTTTCAGAGACTACAACATCAGCTGTCTTACAACATCATATACAGACAACATACGAATCTCGAGGCATCAAGCCAAAACCTCAGATCGATTCATAAAACACTGACTAAAAACTCCGAGGACCTGAGAGTACAGAGACAACACATAGGACTTCTAACTATGTGACTTGACAGTCATGATCTCCACCTGAGATCTCACTGCTGTCTAGGCTGTTGCTTTCCTTTTCCTGCAAAAGAGTATCTGCTTCTTTGTCCGCGTCCACCTAAAAATGTTGGATCCCACGGGGGTGAGACAATTGTAAATTGTCCCACCGGGAGATATAACTCTCCGCCAAAACATTGTTATTGTAATAATATATATAACTGAACAAAGAATATGCAGTTTAAAGCATTCTCATCTAAAAGCATTGTAACTATCTATGATAGAACAATAGAACAACTTTTCTCTTAATAAGGAATAAGATGAACATGTATATCATTTATCCTCCATATGATACCATCATGTCAAACTTCTCTTGTGACACTCATTATTTGATATGTTACCCATGAGACATTCTTGTTTCAACTTATTGGCCTTAGCCAATCTGCTAAATATATATTGGACATGAGAGTGTACATCATCATGTCTTGATCAGGCATTGGTTTATACCAATCCTATATAAATATTCCAGGCATTGGATTACACCATTCCTGTGCAACTAGTACAAGCATTATACTTATCTTATTCCTGTGTATCCATTCCAAGTATTGAACTATGTCAATCTTGTGTAACCATTCCAGGTATTGATCTATGTCAATCCTGTACAACTATTCCAGGTATTGATCTATGTCAATCCTGTGCAAATATTCCAGGTATTGATCTATGTCAATCCTGTGCAACTATTCTAGGTATTGATCTATGACAATCCTGTGCAAATATTCTAGGTATTGATCTATGTCAATCCTGTGCAACTATTCCAGGTACTGATCTATGTCAATCCTGTGCAACTATTCCAGGTATTGATCTATGTCAATCCTGTGCAACTATTCCAGGTATTGATCTATGTCAATCTTGTGCAACTATTCTAGGTATTGGGTTATTACCAATCCTGTGTTATTATTCTAGGTATTGATCTATGTCAATCCTGTGCATTCCAGGTATTAGAAGTTAGCCAATCCTGTGTTATTATTCCAGGTATTGATCTATGTCAATCCTGTGCATTCTAGGTATTGGGAGTTAGCCAATCCTGTGTTATTATTCCAGGTATTGATCTATGTCTACCCTGTGCATTCCAGGTATTGGGAGTTAGCCAATCCTGTGTTATTATTCCAGGTATTGATCTATGTCAACCCTGTGCATTCCAGGTATTGGGAGTTAGCCAATCCTGTGTTATTATTCTAGGTATTGATCTATGTCAATCCTGTGCATTCCTGGTATTGGAAGTTAGGCAATCCTGTGTTATTATTCAAGGTATTGATCTATGTCAATCCTGTGCATTCCAGGTATTGGAAGTTAGCCAATCCTGTGTTATTATTCCAGGTATTGATCCATGTCAACCCTATGCATTCCAGGTATTGGGAGTTAGCCAATCCTGTGTTATTATTCCAGGTATTGATCTATGTCAATCCTGTGCATTCCAGGTATTGGAAGTTAGCCAATCCTGTGTTATTATTCCAGGTATTGATCTATGTCAATCCTGTGCATTCCAGGTATTGGAAGTTAGCCAATCCTGTGTTATTATTCCAGGTATTGATCTATGTCAATCCTGTGCATTCTAGGTATTGGAAGTTAGCCAATCCTGTGTTATTATTCCAGGTATTGATCTATGTTAACCCTGTGCATTCCAAGTATTGGGAGTTAGCCAATCCTGTGTTATTATTCCAGGTATTGATCTATGTCAATCTTGTGCATTCCAGGTATTGGAAGTTAGCCAATCCTGTGTTATTATTCCAGGTATTGATCTATGTCAATCCTGTGCATTCCAGGTATTGGAAGTTAGCCAATCCTGTGTTATTATTCTAGGTATTGATCTATGTCAATCATGTGCAAATATTCCAGGTATTGATCTATGTCAATCTTGTGTAGCCATTAAAACATTTTATTACCTCTCACTAGGCAATAACCATCCTCATAACTCATAAGGCCCATAAAACACCTTGTCACCTCTCACTAGGCAACATAACATATTACTTCATGTAATACAATAGTAACACCTCTATTCCCTCAATAGGGTTAGGGTTTACTGTTCATCCCACAAGGGTTTCTCATGGCATCACCCTCAATTAGGGCTTCACATGGAATCACCCTCAACTAGGGTTTCACATGGAATCACCCTCAACTAGGGTTTCACATGGAATCGCCCTCAACTAGGGTTTTACATGGAATCATCCTCATCTAGGGCTTCTCATGGAATCACCCTCAACTAGAGTTTCTCATGGAATCACCCTCAACTAGGGTTTCTCATGGAATCACCCTCAACTAGGGTTTCTCATAGAATCACCCTCAACTAGGGTTTCTCATGGAATCACCCTCAACTAGGGTTTCCACCATAGTCACCCACAATTTGATTTTACTATTCATCTCCATAAGGATTTCATTCAATTGTTCATAATTAGAGATTCACTATTCATTCCAATTAGGATTTTACATCTCATTTCCCTAAATTGGAGTTTCACACATCACTACCCTGGATTAGGGTTACATCCTCACCCTGGGTTAGGGTTACATTTATAATTACCCTCAATTAGGGTTAGAACTCAATAGCCCTATCAATTAGGGTTTATGTTCATGATTAGGGTTTCATGATCTCTCTACTTAAGGATCATACCCTTAATCACCACATGAATCATATTCATGTATGAATTCATGCTATCATCATCTCAATTGATTAGGTCATATCAACCCTTCAATCAAGTACATACAACTATGGTTAGCATAGTGTACCAAGTCATTGGTCCAATAAGTAATTAGGGATTCATCCCTTAATTGACACTAATCACTTAGGTACTATTAGGGTTTCAACCTTTGTACCTTCATTGATTATCATTACTAATCATCATTGGATCAATGGATCATTCATTATCTTAATTCTCAAGAGATTCAATCACATTGGACCTCCATTACATAAGTATCCAATTGAATTAGGGTTTCTAATGTTGATTCCTTCAATCATTGAATTCATGGAATCAATCATCAATTGGGCCTATCCTCATACTTCAATTGAGTTTAATAGGTCAACCTTAAACTGATTTTACCCTCAATTTACCCTCAATTGGTCATCAATTAGGGTTTGGTTCAATTGAATTAGGGTTTGGAAACGATGATTCATCAACACTAATCAAAGTAAGACTAGTTGCTTTGAATCCATTGAACCATCATCCAAATTGGGTATGACCTGACCCCAAACGGTCTTGAGGTCGTTTGGATGACCTCCAAACGGTCTTGAGACCGTTTTTCCATCATATCATCAATATCCAAGTCAATCAATTAAGGTTTGGATCATTGGATTGATCACCAAATCAGCAATTGATTGCACTTCAGCTTAGTGACATTGGATCTTCAATTGCTTAACCATACTCAGCCCTAGACCTCCAAACGGTCTTGTGTGACCCCCAAACGGTCTTGAGACCGTTTGGATGAGTCCCAAACGGTCTTGAGACCGTTTGGCCCATCCAACCTTTGGATTCTAATGAAATATCATCAAGGATTGGTCTATTGAGTTGATCAACAAATCAGCACTTAGTTGCAATATGATTTGGTACCTTTGGACCTTCAATTGGTCAACTATACTTGACCCCAGACCTCCAAACGGTCTTTGGTGATCCCCAAACGGTCTTGAGACCGTTTGTGTAATCCCCAAACGGTTTGAAACCGTTTGGGTCAATTAACCCAAAATTGCAAAATAACTCATTGGAATTTCATCACTGTTTTCAATTAGGGTTTGCCCAATTGAATAGCCTTCAACTCACAATTCCTTTGGAACTAATCCATAAAATTTGGTGAGTCCTTAACCAACATAATTAGGAACAGTAATATCAAACGTTCAACCCTTGGTCAACGCACTCAAATGGTTTTGAAACCGTTTGCCCAAAAAGGTCAAGTTAATCAGGTTGAAAATCAGCACTTAATCCAATTAGGCTTCCCTAATTTATTAGCCTTCAACTCACGATTCCTTTGAAGTTAATCCCTCAAATTTGTAGGGTCATTAACCAACATCATTCGGAACAGGAATACAAAACGGGAAATGCTTGGTCAACTCACTCAAATGGTTTTGAAACCGTTTTCTCATCTAGGTCAAATAAATCAGGTTGAAAATCAGCACTTAATTCAATTAGATTTCCCTAATTGATTAGTTTTCAACCTATGATTCCTTTGGAGTTAACCCCTAAAATTTGTAAGGTTATCAGCCTACATAATTATGCACAGGAATACCAAACGGTCAACACTTGGTCAACCATCGCAAACAGTTTTGAAACCGTTTGCTCCCAAACGGTTTGCAAACCGTTTGGTCACCAAACGGTTTGGTGAAACCATTTGGTTCAACCAAACTTTGAAACCGTTTGCCCAAGATATTTGGGGAGGTGTGTGCTTATGATGATGTCATCATCATCAAGCTCCAAAATCACGAAATCTCCTGTGGTTTCCATGGAAATTGCATCAATCAACCAAAGTTAATTTCGGAAATGTAGAAATGATCATTATTTGATGGAGAATTGAATACAATAACAAAGTTAGGGTTTCAAGTTATAAAACCCGCGTCAAATTGAGCTCCAAATCTCCATGTCCACGGAAAAAATGGTGGATGCAACTCCTTTCACCATTCCAAGGCTCGTCCTCATGGTTTGAGCAAAAAGGAATGGTTAGAATTGAAAAGGGGATCGAAATAGGAAGGAATCCATAATTTATTTTAGATTTCCACCATGGAATCATGAAGAACAAGGGTCAATAAGCTTACCAACAGGTTGGTTCTCGTCCTCCTGTTTCTCCTAAGTCCCCTTTGAGCTCATCCAAAGAAAAGGAAGAAGAATGGGCCGAAAAAGCCTTTCAATTGATTTAGAAAGGGCACTTTTATAAGGAAATTGATGAGAGAGAAAATGCCTTATAAAAATCCAATTAATCCCAATAATGTGGCCGCCACTTTCCCCTCAAATTCCTTGGGTAATAGGCATCTTCATTTGCCTTTAATTATCCTTCATTATCCTCAATTTAAAGAAAAGCAAATTAAGCACCTTAATGCTTATTATATAATATCCCATATGTGAGTGGAAATTACTTTTCTTTATAATAAGGTGAGTGGAATTTTACCTACTTAAGATATTTTCATTCCTTATCTTGGAAAAAGAACGTACATCCTTATTCAAAATCAACCAATAACATTTTGGTTGAAGGCCCTTTAATTAATACATTCATTTTTGCCCTAAATTGAATTAGGGTTTCAATTAGGATTAAATCTTGATTATTTTAATATCAAGATTCTCTTTCCTCCAACTTAATTCAAATGAGATGCCCCTCTAATTTTATTTTCTCTACATGATGCCAAGAAACATTAAGGACCTTATTGAAGTGGTAATTTTCATATTGAACCCTAGGTTTTGGGTAAATTGCACATTACACCAAAGCTGGGTTTTAATGCACAAACATTGCTTTACAAGCTTAATCTTGGTATCCAAGCTTGTGAAAACTATACCACTACATCATATTCATTCTTATGCTGTATCAACATTAGAGGAACATTTTATCATGAAACATTTGTAATTTAACCCCTCAACTTGGGTAATTTGCACTTTAGTCCAAAACAATCAAACATTGATTTCAACAATGTTCAAAAAGGACTAGAATTGAAACATAAGTTTCTCATGAGCCCTAATTACTTTTAACAAGATAAGATTAAGAATATATCATCTTTATTAATCAAAACACCTAGGGTTAAAGCATAACCTAGGTCATGGATGTTACAAATTTGGGTTAAATTTCACTTTAGTCCAAAACAATCAAACATTGATTTCAACAATGTTCAAAAAGGACTAGAATTGAAACATAAGTTTCTCATGAGCCCTAATTACTTTTCACAAGATAAGATTAAGCATATAATCATCTTTCTTAATCAAAACACCTAGGGTTAAAGCATAACCTAGGTCAGGGATGTTACACCCCCATTCTTTCCTTGGTTCGGCCTAGGGTCCTTTTACCCTCTTTTCTTGAGTACCTTTTAACCTTGGTACCTTCTCCTTTTTAAGGTGATCTAGTGGTTGATAGTGGAGCTTTTGGTGGATCTTTTTCCTCCCTTGGTGATCGTGTTCTTAGAGCTAGTGATCCTTTGAGTGATCTTCCTTAAGTCAGGTGATATAACCCTCTACCCTATCTATTATTTCACTTCTTTTTAGTTGCATATGGCTATTCACTCTCCAAAACATTACCCATATATGCCAGCAGATGACATCATGCTCTAGAACATGAATGGTAGTAGTTATTATGCATGGTTTGCTTGGAATCTGAAAACCCAAATTTCTATGTGCACATTTTCCAAGTGATTTTGAGAGGATGATCTTTCATGCATCTTGAACTTTGGTTTTGTGACCTTGTTTTTCGTTTGACCATCATGTTTTCCCTTGAGTTTGGGTGTTTTCACACATGTGTTGTGGTTTGGATTTCTCTCTTCTAAGTGGTTTTTCTTGATGATCTTCATAGATCTTGTTCTAGGGTTTGATGATCTTTGATTCATGAGTTTTGATCTTAGTGACTATTGGTTTTGTAATGACCCCGCCTCCCGGTAACCCCAAATTAAGGGAGACCCGAAGGTCAGAGCCGTTATTCAATTAATAGGATCGAAGGTTCGACAAATAATCAATAACAATTAATAAACTTTACCAACTAAACTGAAAACTGGTATAAAATAAAACTTTTCTTACCTTGGAAAAACTCAGATTTCTAAACTTCTATCCATGAAGATGATACTCTAACTAATCCTCCTGTATACGTTACTTCTCATTTAATTCCACATATGCCACTTTACTGTTTTTTCTTTTCATTGTACCTAAAACGCCGACAAACAAAACGTCGGTCAGTATATCTAAATATACTGGTATGTGGGGACAACCAAAATCTCACAATTATAGCTAACAATT
Source organism: Alisma plantago-aquatica (assembly GCA_963693085.1). Classification (NCBI taxonomy): domain Eukaryota; kingdom Viridiplantae; phylum Streptophyta; class Magnoliopsida; order Alismatales; family Alismataceae; genus Alisma; species Alisma plantago-aquatica. The sequence continues at coordinate 560,922,595 of OY856415.1, forward strand.
TAATAATCACAATCAAGTTATTTTATCAAGACAATTTACATTTTCAATGTGTCATTCTCCACCACTTTTGCCCTAACCCTGGCATACCCCTCTAGGGTTTCTCTTTTGCCATTGACTTTAAGGCCACCTTCTCAATCCGGAGCTTGGTGCCTGGGAGTCACCTCTCATGGTGCTCCATAGTCATGCATCATAGACCACCTTCTCATTCCCGAGCTTGGTGTCTGGGGTCACCTCTCATGGTGCCCATCTGTCTACCCTTTTGGGCCTGACCTTTATGGCATCTTCCATCAGGGTGGCATGTAGGTGCGAGAATACACACTTCTTTATAATTGTGATAACCATAGTGACTTTATAATTGCAGTATGAACATCCAAACTGTTTAGATAGCATTCATTGCGAGGAAACATTTGGAAATCGTCGGGAAACTATAACGGTTATTCATAAGCGTAACCACATACCTGATTTGTAGATTCAACAAGCTATTAACGATTCCAAACAAGCAAGTAATCCAAGAAGCAGTTCAACAATCAAAGAATTCCTGAAATAATCATGTAATTCCCTTTTTACTACTCTTGTCATTGAGATCTATTAAATCTAGCTCGCTTCCTAGGGTTTCTAGCCCACTTTTAGGGTTTCTTTTACAATTAGGGTTTCCCTTTATCTTTCATTACTTTAAACCCTAATTTAACACATTTGATCACAAACCCTCATTATTCCAACATCTAATCCTCAGTTGGGATTAAAGGCATAATTAACCATTAATTAAGCTTATTAAGCCTTTTCTATTAAAGCTACTATTTTTATCCTTTTAATCCACAACAAGATCATTATACGCATTTATCATCAATTCATAGTTCATTATGATCCAATTCACATATGAACTCGATTTTCCATTAATCCCATCTTTTATTCATCAGAAAACCCTAATTACTACATTTAGGGCCTTTATCCACAAATTAAGAACTTAATGCTCGAATTAGCTTAGATTAAGCATATCCAACTTTTAATCATGAAATTAGTCAATTAAAGCCATTAAGAGTCGAATTTACCAACATTAGGGTTTCAAGTCCCATTAAAGTATTATTCATGCACATTAAACTCGCTATTAAACCAATTACATGAAAATTCATCCTTTTCCAATCTTAATGATCCTTTTTATCATTAACAGGCTAATATCAACTTTATATACTCATTTAACCCTTTCTAACTCATTAATCATCAAAGGTTAGGGTTTTTCTTTGATTAAACTACTAAAGATAGTATCTCTATATATTTTTCGAATTTCATAAAGAATCAGGATCCAATTATATTTTATTTAAATTCCTCTCAATTTTCTGAGCAAGTTTCATATTTTACTCGAATCCATCCGAGCTACGGATCATGAGTTATGAAATTAACAAAATTCACTTACTCCGAACCAGTAGGGCGGCGCCACGTGGCCTTGTTCCCATACAAGGCTTGCGGTTGAGTTTATAACCTAATTACCAGCATACCCTCGGCGCGGCTACGGGTTCTTTAGTTCTTCGGAGGGCAAAATGGTCCAACGACCATTTCCTCATCTTCAAGCTCCCGACGGCGCTGTGCAGCAGCCCTAGACGTGAGTCGCACGGCTACTCTTGCTCCTCGGACCTCAAGGGCCATCAGCAACCGCCGCCCTGTCTTCGGAGCCCTCCATCACAACTGCCCCTACCCCCGCTCTTAGCCTGGTTAGCTACACGCAGGATCACAGGTCCTACGACCCATGGCCGCGCTGCAGGTCCTTCTGCAGTGCTGCACGGCGGTGAGAGCAAGGTGGCGATAGTAGCCTCCTCCGCGGTCATTGTGGGGTCGTCTAGTTTCTCTCAAGATAGATTAATGATTCCTCATGGCTCCGTGGTCAGGCTAACCTTCCCGCTAGGGTTTTGAACGTAAGGAGACATGAAGAAAATGAGGAAGAGAGTGGGGGATGCAAAATCTCTCTGGAACTTGTCCCAAAGGGTCTATCCCTTTTATAGGGGAGGAAACCTTGCCCTAACAGGCCTATCTAAGAGGGTACACGTCCCCTCCAATTAGGAATTATATTCCTTATATGATAAGCAAGATTTTCTCTCTCTCTCTCCTATTCTTTGATATTCCCTTTTCTTGTGATAATAGGATTTCGAAAATCCTTTCCTTTATCTTCTTATTACTCACCTTTTAATTATTTATCACGAAATCATGTTTTCTTTTAATAGAAAGATACTCCCTTTTATCCATATTACCAAATTCGTCAATAACATATCTCATTATGCTATTATTTGCAATCTTGGTATTTTCTCTTTCTTCTCCTTTATTGGGGCTCCTTGGCACCCAAGAAACTTTAAGAATTCGAAATTCCTTTTAAAAGAAAACTCCTTATCCTTAAATGCATCAATATGCATTATTCTCATTATCTTGTTTTATTTCTTATTAAAATATTTCCTTTTGTGGATTTCTCTTTATTTCTATTTTATTTTCCTCATTGGAGTTCCTTTTATCATTAGAAATCATTGGGATACGAAATCCCACTAAGGACAACTCAAAAATACCTCTTTTCACATATTTTCCCTATTTCATCAATGTTTTCAATTTCTTTATTAACAAAGAAATACTTAATTGCTATTTTCTTTTCTTATTGCCTTTTCTTTGCAACTTTGGACTCCTTGGAACCCAAGGAATCTAAGAGGCACGAAATCCTCTTTGGATTTGCCTTCTAGAGGTTTCCAAACCTTTCTTATCTCAAATTCTCAATTATGCATTCATTAATTGAATTTCCTTGTTATTGGGCCCAATAGCCAATAAGGCCCACAAAGAAATCAGCAAGGCTATTTTAAATGAAAATCATGCATCCATTCATTATTTGTTAATTTATCTTTAAAATGAGAAATTACATCTCTCATCAAAATGAACCCCAAATTAGGGTTGTAACATCCTTCCCCTCTTATAAGAATTTTGTCCTCAAAATTCCAGCAAGCAAGAAAACAAACAGGATAATACATTCTTATGTCCATCAGGGCTACCATGTGGCTTTACCCTATCCATGGTGCTTTCCAAGAACCTTCATCATCTCATATTCTTCCATCTGAGTTCTTTCTTACCTTGGTATATCGTACCCTCATAGGTGACTCAGGACATTTCAGCCTTTCAAAATCTGAATAGGCTCAAGGCTCAACACATGGCTTGGGTACCTCACATAGTGCTCTAGATCGGACTCATGTAACACATTATACATTATGTTATCCTGAGGGGTAAGGCTAAACACAACCACTTCCACCAATCCATCCCAAATGGACCCATATATCGGGGACTCAGCTTTCTCAACTATAGCTTAGAGGGGTCGGACTTTCACATTATATTCCACCACAGTGAACTGCATGTCAGTCTGCTTTGCACCAGCTCGTGACTCATGTCACCCTTGGGCACTCTCCTGTACACACTGTGGTTCTTTTCTGACCTTCGCGAGGCCTCCTTCACCAACATCATCTTAATGAAGTGGTGACCGACACATCCTCTCTAAAGGACTTCTTGCATCCCGATAAAGGCTATGGTGGGTAACATCACATCTTAAGAACTGTCTCTATGTATCACCCTAAATGAGAACACATGCTCTCATCAGACCCTCTAGTCCAGATCATACTGTCCATTAGTATGGGGTGATAAACTGTACAAACACTGAGCTCTTCATGTATCTACTTCCACCTCATGGAAGTGAACCTTTAGGTCACATCAAAAACTTTTGAATTCACATCATGGTGTAGTTGAACCATCTCTTTTCATATGTAGTTCAACCAGATCTGTCCCTTGACAGAACTCTTCCTTTCTCATGTCATCTAGGTAAGGCGATCTACCATAACCCATATTGTATCTTGGCCTTCTTGGTCTAGGAGAGACTCACAACATCCATAGTGATAAACTCCCATTCCCTCTTGGGAACTCTTTATACTTTATATCCATGCACTGGGTTAATGGTGTTCGTCCTTCACCTCCTGGCTTGCATGGCCACATGCTACATGCAACTTTGTTTTAAGCATCCAGAATGCTACCATCACTTACTATCTTTGTAGTACCAAGGTATAGAATGACCTCCTGTATTGTTATGATTCCTCAAGCTGGATACCTCGAAAACCCTAAACCACTCTAAAAAGGGTTTTATTACCTTCCTATCCAAAGAAGTGTATCTGAGGTTTTATCACCATCCTTCTACTACATCAAGGACTAAACTGGCTAACCAAACAAACATTAACTTGTTCAACATATCTTGTTCCTCTGTGTGTTAAAACACATCCTCTTTTCAAACATGGGGTTAGTCGAACAACCTCAACTTCTTCTAGCTTCCAGCTAAGCTAGGCACTATATCTCAACCAGAGCATTCATTACCACTTCTTAGGTGTTAGGTAACATACACCTCCATGTATTATACTTATCATCTCATCTCAAACTGTAAGTCTATCAAGAAGCTCTGAGTTCATCCTCACTGTGATCGAACTCAACTTTGGTTAACTTGCAAATTCCACATAGCTCTTGATAAAACATCCTCATAAGCTGGCTACACTACCTCTCTTAGTGGTTGCGAACCATCCATGTATCATTCCTTCCGCATCTCTATCCTTATTCCTTATAGCAACGTTCCAACTCACAACATCCTTGTCCTTGGTGTATGGCATGCATACTGTCCTATCTCTCACTCTCATAACAAGAAGAAATAAGCATTTGGCGGCCGTCCAAATACAGAGTTCTTCCTATTCCAAGAGTAGGGATGGTACAGCCCACCTCGCCAGTACACTTTCAAATCTCCGTTGAAACGTGCAACTCATGTCTCTATATCACAATCATCATTATATCAAAGTTACTTCCATGAAAAAATGGCCTCGAACCTACTTGGGTTTACACACAATCCTTGGTCATATCCTCTAGGTCTATAGGGTACCAGCACTTTTGGGGTCATCCCTCTTCCCATATGCACCAGAGAGTGCCCTACTCATTTGCCCTTTGGGTCACATGAGTTCATGAAGGTGATCAATCTCCCAACCCATGACCCTCAGACAATGATAGCTGTTACCTCCCGACCCTATGGTCATGTGCAACTAGGGAATTAGGAAACTCCTACTTCCATCGGTCTTATCCCTACCTGACCCTAGGATAGACTTAGGATTATATCATAGTACATGTTCAGCATAGAACCTTACCCAATCCTTCATCATCTCTCTCTACATTCTTGTTTGACTTTCATCCCTTCATAGGGGTCATGGCAACCTGCCTACCTTGGTCAGGTCCCATATCGACTACCTCCATGGTAACACATCCACATGCACTTAGAGATGGTTATCTATGGGTTTACTGGTTCATTCTCGTACCATGTACTCTTCACTTAGCTTCTCAAGATCCTATGAAACCTCTTTAGGTTACCTCAAAACCAACAAAACTGGTATATACCCTACCAACGGGTCCCTCTCCCAGGATGGGAGGAAACTACACCTGGATAACAAAGGTCACAAGCATCCTTAGGATTTACATTCACATGAGCATGCCTAACTCGACAACTACTAAGGCACAATTAGACCACCTATTAAACCATGCTAGGTCATACTTGTTATCATCCTCAACATTAGATCAACTTAGCTGTGAGGGGTTCATCAAACATACCCTTAACTTAAGGGATTTCCTTTACCTCTACACATGATGAGTACCATGCTCGAAACTATAGAGACTCAAATCTCATCATGAGCATCGAGTATACTGCTTCCCCTCTTAGGCCTAGGAACCCTATGTTCACTTTTGGGTATCCAACTGCATGTTCAAACTCTTAACCATGAATCAAGCATGTTCAAGATATGTCATGTACTTCCCTGATCCTTCTACTCGAGCAACACCTCGGGGTCGAGTCCTCTTCCAGGACAAACAACTAGGTATAAAGCTTCACAACTGGTTACTTGAACCTCCTCAGGGTCTAAAGCACTCTTTATATCTTCCAGTAGGTACTCACTTAAACCATAGGTACCAAAAACGTCATCCTCCCTCTAAGGTTTGGTTCCTCTAAAGGCAACCAAGACATCATCAGCCTTCCGGGGTCAAACATAAGGCAACCACTATCATCCACTTAGGTCGCATCATCCTCTACTATCCACTGTTCCTTATGTCTCGGAACCTAAGCTTCCAACCTTCTTGCTTGAGTCCAGCTTTTTCTCTCTAGAGCTAACTCTACATCCAGCCTTACTACCAGATGTCCTTTCTCCATGAAGGATCAAGCTTTACTAGCATATCCCTATGTGGTTGAAGCCTATGCTCAACTCATGTTTGGCTCAAGAGCATCCATACCCCTTTCATCATGATCTCTTAACCATGATTTCATTTAACTGTCAACACTACTGATGCACTCTTGGTGCAAGTTACATCCTACTTGCAACAACCCTATAGGTTCTTCTCTATCCTTATCCATGAAGGAGTTACCCTTCGCTCAAACATGCACGACCCTCTCCAGGGTTGGGTCGCCAAAGGTACTAGGTTATCCAACCTCTCATGGCCCGTATGACGATCCCAAGGCATGTCCAACCAAACACTCAGTCTAACTCATCATGTCATCTCTATCTCTAACCTTCACTTAGGGTTAGGGTTACCATCATCCTCAAAGGATGTGCTAGGTTTCTACCATTGATGGAGGTCTCTACCTCCAAGACTAACTCTCTCTACTCATCCTCCTGCCAAGGAGGTCCATCCTCAAGTCTCTCCTGAGGGCAATGACAACTCATGTCATACGACCTAAGCATGCATCTATTCCTTTACGCTTATTCTATTAAGCTTATGTCCATGACATCTTATTTACATGCTTTTTATTAATTTGATGGAGGATTCCTTAATCCTTATCAACCTTACCCATGCCTCAAGAGGGTGAGGAAAAGAGAGAAAACCCTAATCCTTAAGGTCCTTAATAGAATTTGAGTTGAGAAAGGATGAACGAGATGAGAGAGTCCTAAAAGATATCTTATTTTGATTCATACCCTAAGACTTTGGCCAGGCAGTCACACGGATCCGGGAGTCCTCGTATTCCGACTAGTGGTGCAGAGGAAAATCTTGCCAGCCCCCGGTCGTGATCCTTTTCTAGACACCTCTGTCTTTCGGATAATCCTCTAATAACTCCCTTGGGTTCTACGGAATTTGTAAAATTTAATAATTATTAATGATTAGATGAGGAACCTATGCTCTGATACCAATTGTAACGACCCCGCCTCCCGGTAACCCCCAATTAAGGGAGACCCGAAGGTTAGAGCCGTTATTCAATTAACAGGATCAAAGGTTCGACAAATAATCAATAACAATTAATAAACTTTACCAACTAAATTGAAAACTGGTATAAAATAAAACTTTTCTTACCTTAGAAAAACTCGGATTTCTAAACTTCTATCCATGAAGATGATACTCTAAGTAATCCTCCTGTCTACGTTACTTCTCATTTAATTCCACATATGCCACTTTACTATTTTTTCTTTTCATTGTACCTAAAACGCCGACAAACAAAACGTCGGTCAGTATATCTAAATATACTGGTATGTGGGGACAACCAAAATCTCACAATTATGGCTAACAATTTAATAATCACAATCAAGTTATTTTATCAAGACAATTTACATTTTCAATGTGTCATTCTCCACCGCTTTTGCCCTAACCCTGGCATACCCCTCTAGGGTTTCTCTTTTTCCATTGACTTTAAGGCCACCTTCTCAATCCGGAGCTTGGTGCCTGGGAGTCACCTCTCATGGTGCTCCATAGTCATGCATCATAGACCACCATCTCATTCCCGAGCTTGGTGTCTGGGGTCACCTCTCATGGTGCCCATCGGTCTACCCTTTTGGGCCTGACCTTTATGGCATCTTCCATCAGGGTGGCATGTAGATGTGAGAATACACACTTCTTTATAATTGTGATAACCATAGTGACTTTATAATTGCAGTATGAACATCCAAACTGTTTAGATATCATTCATTGCGAGGAAACATTCGGAAATCGTCGGGAAACTATAACGGTTATTCATAAGCGTAACCACATACCTAATTTGTAGATTCAGCAAGCTATTAACGATTCCAAACAAGCAAGTAATCCAAGAAGCAATTTAACAATCAAAGAATTCCTGAAATAATCATGTAATTCCCTTTTTATTACTCTTGTCATTGAGATCTATTAAATCTAGCTCGCTTCCTAGGGTTTCTAGCCCACTTTTAGGGTTTCTTTTACAATTAGGGTTTCCCTTTATCTTTCATTATTTTAAACCCTTATTTAACACATTTGATCACAAACCCTCATTATTCCAACATCTAATCCTCAGTTGGAATTAAAGGCATAATTAACCATTAATTAAGCTTATTAAGCCTTTTCTATTAAAGCTACTATTTTTATCCTTTTAATCCACAACAAGATCATTATACACATTTATCATCAATTCATAGTTCATTATGATCCAATTCACATATGAACTCGATTTTCCATTAATCCCATCTTTTATTCATCAGAAAACCCTAATTACTACATTTAGGGCCTTTGTCCACAAATTAAGAACTTAATGCTCGAATTAGCTTAGATTAAGCATATCCAACTTTTAATCATGAAATTAGTCAATTAAAGCCATTAAGAGTCGAATTTACCAACATTAGGGTTTCAAGTCCCATTAAAGTATTATTCATGCACATTAAACTTGCTATTAAACCAATTACATGCAAATTCATCCTTTTCCAATCTTAATGATCCTTTTTATCATTAATAGGCTAATATCAACTTTATATACTCATTTAACCCTTTCTAACTCATTAATCATCAAAGGTTAGGGTTTTTCTTTGATTAAACTACTAAAGATAGTATCTCTATATATTTTTCGAATTTCATAAGGAATCAGGATTCAATTATATTTTATTTAAATTCCTCTCAATTTTCTGAGCAAGTTTCATATTTTACTCGAATCCATCCGAGCTACGGATCATGAGTTATGAAATTAACAAAATTCACTTACTCTGAACCAGTAGGGAGGCGCCACGTGGCCTTGTTCCCATGCAAGGCTCGCAGTTGAGTTTATAACCTAATTACCAGCATACCCTCGGTGCGGCTACGGGTTATTTAGTTCTTTGGAGGGAAAAATGGTCCAACAACCATTTCCTCATCTTCAAGCTCCCGACGGCATTGTGCAGCCGCCCTAGACGTGAGTCGCACGGCTACTCTTGCTCCTCGGACCTCAAGGGCCATCAGCAACCGCCGCCCTATCTTCTGATCCCTCCATCACAACTGCCCCTACCCCCGCTCTTAGCCTGGTTGGCTACACACAGGATCACAGGTCCTATGACCCATGGCCGCGCTGCAGGTCCTTCTGCAGTGCTGCACGGAGGTGGGAGCAAGGTGGCGATAGTAGCCTCCTCCGCGGTCGTCGTGGGGTCGTCTAGTTTCTCTCAAGATAGATTAATGATTCATCATGGCTCCGTGGTTAGGCTTACCTTCCCGCTAGGGTTTTGAACGTAAGGAGACATGAAGAAAATGAGGAAGAGAGTGGGGGATGCGAAATCTCTCTGGAACTTGTCCCAAAGGGTCTATCCCTTTTATAGGGGAGGAAACCTTGCCCTAACAGGCCTATCTAAGAGGGTACACGTCCCCTCCAATTAGGAATTATATTCCTTCTATGCTAAGTAAGATTTTTTCTCTCTCTCTCCTATTCTTTGATATTCCCTTTTCTTGTGATAATAGGATTTCGAAAATCCTTTCCTTTATCTTCTTATTACTCACCTTTTAATTATTTATCACGAAATCATGTTTTCTTTTAATAGAAAGATACTCCCTTTTATCCATATTACCAAATTCGTCAATAACATATCTCATTATGCTATTATTTGCAATCTTGATATTTTCTCTTTCTTCTCCTTTATTGGGGCTCCTTGGCACCCAAGAAACTTTAAGAATTCGAAATTCCTTTTAAAAGAATACTCCTTATCCTTAAATGCATCAATATGCATTATTCTCATTATCTTGTTTTATTTCTTATTAAAATATTTCCTTTTGTGGATTTCTCTTTATTTCTATTTTATTTTCCTCATTGGCATTCCTTTTATCATTAGAAATAATTGGGATACGAAATCCCACTAAGGACAACTCAAAAATACCTCTTTTCACATATTTTCCCTATTTCATCAATGTTTTCAATTTCTTTATTAACAAAGAAATAATTAATTGCTATTTTCTTTTCTTATTGCCTTTTCTTTGCAACTTTGGACTCCTTGGAACCCAAGGAATCTAAGAGGCACGAAATCCTCTTTGTATTTGCCTTCTAGAGGTTTCCAAACCTTTCTTATCTCAAATTCTCAATTATGCATTCATTAATTGAATTTCCTTGTTATTGGGCCCAATAGCCAATAAGGCCCACAAAGAAATCAACAAGGCTATTTTAAACGAAAATCATGCATCCATTCATTATTTGTTAATTTATATTTAAAATGATAAATTACATCTCTCATCAAAATGAACCCAAAATTAGGGTTGTAACAAGTTTCTTATTGTTTGGCCTTTTGTTACGCTTGAGACCTATGTGCCTTTGATTTTTGGGGTCGAGACATGTTTTCTCTTGGTGTGTTGGGTTGAGACATACACCCTTGTTTTGTCCTTGGGTTGAGACACATAGTTTTGGTGGCATGTCTCGATCATGACATAGCTGGTGTGTTACGGTCGTGACCCTTGTGTAGTGTGTGGTTGAGATACATAGGTGATGGTGGGTCATAACACATGCAAACATAACAAGATGATACACATTCACATGTATATGATAGTGATACCTAGTGCTGTTGAACATAATTATAAAATCCTAAACAACCATGTATGGAGCCCTATCTCTAATGTGTGGCCATATGATGTGTTTGCTTTTCTCTCTTGAAGTGGTTGTCTTATTACACTATTTTCTCTCTCCTATTTATAGTCCCTAACCTTGCAGGTGATATGAACTTGAATAACATAGCTATGTGAATGCTATGGTGAATTCTATATCATGAAGGGTGATGACAATGAGTTTGATGAGATCATAGCAATGCGATGGGTCCTATGACTTAGTGATGGCTTAATGCCTATTGTGAGGTGGTATCCTCTAGTGATGTGATTGAGGGATTGATATCCCATAATGATGATACATTGGTTATGGCCTTATGAATGGAAGTGCTAAAAGTATCATGTGGTGATGATGTGACTAGCTTACACCTTATATGTTTTATATCTTCTGGAGTTGCACTACTTCCCTTATTTTGTAGAGTTTGTTTTGGATTTGTACACTATAACTTGATTGATGCTAAAATACACTAAATCGGCTTAATCAAGCAAGTGAAACTTGAATCATGTAGGTGCCCTATGCCATAGATCCTTTCTAGTGTCAGCTTTAATTGGTGTATTGGTGAAATGAGTATAACCCAGAGAGCATATTTTTTAGTATGTGGGGCACAAGTCGAGTATCTCCTTACGTCCACAATTATAGGTGGTGTGGGACAACCATGTGTGAGATGCTCTCCTTGTGATATGGATGACCATGAGTGAGATAATCCTTCTTTTTAGAGCGGCCATGCATGAGACTATTCTTCTAGAATCCTACATGTACCAAGGTGGGCTAGGTGTAATTATATATGAGGATGGAAATGCCTGAGCCAATCCCTAATCTTGACTACATGTCTTTGTTGCAGTTGACTGATATATCTTTGTGGTGTTTTCTCTTGTAATGACCAAGAGGTGTGTATAGGTTGTGTATTTTGACTCTTCCATTGATCTTGTATGGTGCCAATTTTGACTTCGCAGTGGTTGGTTGGATTTGGGTGCTCCGACTCAAATCCTCAGAGCAAAAATAATAAAAGACTTATCACAGCCGTGTAGTACATATTGCTTAGGGTCAAATATGAATAACATCGCTTGAGCCCCTTTTTCTTATCTTTTTACTGATTTCTTGAATTATAAGGTGGTAATAGAAGTCAACTGTTATACATGTTCTTCATATTCCTTGTTAGAATATTAATTATTCTACTGCTCAGTGGTAATTGCCTAGTTTTGTTTAATCTGCTTCATGTGTTGGATACATATCATTTAGTTGAGTCTTCTCGACCTTCTATGTACCTTTATCTACCTTCTTAGTTATATGTGCTTTAATATACATTGGTGGAGAGTTATAGGACATATGGTCTCACCCTGTGGGTTTCCACATCTTTTCGATGGTTGTGCATGAAGAGGTAGAGATATTACAGCTAATGAAGAACAATAGAAAGAGCAGTAGTTGATAAGGTTGGATGTGTTGCTAGTCTTTTGGTGATAGGGTATAAAATTTTGTCCCTATAAACTCATGTCTATGGGGGTGTTCTCATTGTGTATTGTGAATATGTTATCGATACGAGGTTTTTGGCCTGTGAGCCATGGTTATATAATTATGGCATGTGTATATGTATATATGTGGAACATGTATCTCATGTTATAGGTTGATGATAGGAATGATGATGCATTCTGATGAAAGCACCATGATATATGTGTTATCCAATATAGGTGGTGCTATTGAGGACTTCTATGTAATAAGTTTTTGGCTTATGGTGCTTTTGAGAAATCATTTTTGATTTTTTTTGTGTTTTTTGGTAATCCACATGTTTAGTTTTAATTCCACATTTGGTTTTGAGTAACCTCATTTGTGGCACACTGAGGCGTCACATCATTATAGTGTAAGAACTAAATTTCATAATTTAAATAACAACTCATCATTTCAATCTACATGTCTTCCCATTTGTTTTCAATCGTTGTGATGTAGTGATGTTTAGATATGGCATGTTGAAGGAGATTAGGTTGTATGAAACTTCACCCATATTCTTCTAAAAGATTAGCCTTGCATATATATTGTACATGTTAATCTAGATCTAATCATAGATTTGATTTACCAAGATAAACTTAGATTTAAGGTACAAATGACATAATAGTCGAGTAAATATATATACTAATATAATTATAAATGTTACAACTAATTCCTAAACCTAGATTTAATTGTCCCTTGAGACTACTTTGTGATTTATTCAAATGAAATCAAACTATCCCAAACCCTACCTCAGATAAATCAATTTACATTTGATTATTTTTATATGATGTTTACTCTGATTTTGGTAGAAATAATGGGTAGTGATGTACTTCCAAAAAAAACCCAATAAAATTTCATTATAAGTTTATATCTTGGAAAACATACTCTAAATGGGAACTTCTACCCTGAGTGCCATTGTTGTATCTTTTTGTTCAAAATTCCACTTAAATTATCCATTTTCAATTAAAGCAACTTGAAATTTAAAAATATGCTTAAACAAATGAAACCTACCCGTCATGCATTGGTTTTATTTCTTGAATATTTTACATAGCATGAATTCCTTGTAAGTAATTTGAAGAAAGTATTAAAGAAACAAAACCATCCATATTAAGTGTTTGATTTTCACATTCATTTAAAAAACAATTCTAGATTTTGAAGCTACTTTTTTTAATTTTTCTAAGATACTTATTTTTTGGAGCCATAATATATATGTTATTTTCTTTCAAGAAGTTAAAAAATTGATATATAGAATAGTTAGCTACACTGGATTGTTTTAGTGAAATAATTCTATAGAGCTTTTTTCCTTACTACAACAATTAGCAATACAAGACTAAACATATGAAAGTGGTTGCTTTCATTTTATTGATAAGAAATGAGACGACCTCTTATGTGATTTTGTTGATAAGGTTAGTGATTGATGAGTTGAGAAAGGTTCCTCAGAGTATCCCATGTATCATGGCCCCTTACACCACCTCCATGAAGTGAAATTAGTCTTAGGAACATACCCAGGAAATACTCTATGGGAAATATGACCCAAGATTGTACAATAAAAACAATAACCACCCCATCAATAGAGCCAAGTTGTTATATCCAACAACATATCATTTAGAAAAATTTGGTCTACATATCACATCCCCTATTTTCTTTCTCTTCACTTCAATTCCCTTTTTAATCAACTAAAATATTTATCTCTTCCACTTCATATATACAATAATCACTTTATTATTTTTTTCTCTATCTCTTATAACATTCTGTAACAGAAAGAATCAATATGATGTAGGTAGTTATCAATAAATTGTACATAATATATACATTACGATATATATCTTGAAACTCCTAGATCATTTTTTAACTCATCACATTCCTTTGAAATGTATTCTTTTAGTAGAAAAGTGATTTCATCTAATGGTTTGGGATGCTCGACCTCATCCTCAATGATATCCACAAGGTTTAGTTATATCCCTACACTAATGACATTCAATTTATCCTTGATTGAAACATTCAAGCATCTTCTGAATGTTGGGGTAAAATCCCCTACTACCATTAGGATATAAGTAATTGGGATAGTGAGTGTAAAGAATATTACAAGAACTGAGATTTGAATTGTATGTGTGAATGATTGGCCACAATGATGAACTAGTAATTATTGTACATAATAACCATCATATGTTGGCTAGAGTAACCATGATTGGAAAATAAAGAGAATGTGGATTAGTGAATACACATAATTAGGATTCACAAATATTGATAACTAGTTTTGGAAAATACGTAGAATTAGATTTGTATATTAAAGAGAACTAGGATACACAAATAAAGATTGAGAGGATTTGGACTAATCATGAATTAGAGATGCTTATTCAAAGGACCTACATTGGCAATAGTTATATAATATTGATATGAAATTATAGAGGACAAGATTTTCTTATAAGTGTGAACCGTTATTGAAGAGAAAAGAAGCCTATGATTAACATCAATTTGTGTTAGTATTTGTTATACAGGATAAGAAGGACACATAAAAGTGATATCTTACTACTAATAGATTCATGTCACCAAGTGGTTTATCCTCATTGAAGAGAGGACTATCCCTAAAAGGGTTGGTCTTGTGGGAATGAAAACGAAAGGAGGGGGCAAATCCACCTAGTGAATTGCAAAAAAATGAAAATCATATTTTTTGGTAATCATCAAACTAGTGATTAGTATTCCAACAACTGGAAATTGAGAATACAATAGAGAGAGAGAGAGAGATAGTAAGAGTGACTGTATCAATGTGTTAGGGAAAAATTATTTCCTAGCTGTGTGATATTAAAAAGAGAGAATGGAAATAATTGTGAATGTTACCTTCCCAATCATTTCACTTATACGAGAAACCTCATTTACCAAATGTAGGGACCAAGACTTATGAAATACCAATGCCAATGGTTCCTATGAATCCTACAGAAAAATGCAATACCGTGAAAAAAAGAATGCATTTTGTGGGAATTTAGTAACTGAATCCTGGTATATTGGTTAAATGGATTGGTTTACACATGCAAAAAGTATACAAGAAATGCAGACCTTGGTATATTGAGTAAATGAATCAAGTTACGCATGCAACCGATTTACGAACTAATATCAAACATGATTGGCTCAAAATTTAAATGTGGGTTAAACTAGTATTAATCCTAGTAAATCATTGAACAAATTCTAGTAAATGTATTGTCCACCTTTTTTAAGATTGTGTGTTCATATAAATTTGGTATGAAACTTCATTCAAATACTAGTTTCATTAATCTTTGAATCTTCGATAATACTGTGTTGGAAGTTGTTTCATACGCATCAAAAATCATGTCCCGTAGGTGACAAAATGACTACACAATGGTGCTTGAATCCTAGTGTATATAAAATTGTATTGTTGTGAATGTATTTTCCAACAATTGATAAAAATTTGTTACCATAAAATGAAGGATAGTTATACAACACATCTATAGGAAAGCACCACAAGAATCCTTGCTACAATCAGATTGAATACAAAATGGTTAAGACAATGAATGATAGCACTAAGAGAAATCATATGTAAATTACTACTTTAAGTATATACAATGTATATGCATATTTAAAATATTCATGATAAAAAACAACTACATAAATAAAGCCAACTAAGTGCATATATACATATGTTTATGCTATCTTAAAATTTTTCCTCATTAGGGGTTTGTGTCTAGCATCAAGCAAATCTATATACATTTTGAACTCCTTGATGAATTTTTGAGTAGGACATTGCTGGAAGCTTTCCTTTGGAATGCCCCTCATAGTGTTTCACCATCAAAATTAGGAACACCTCACAATTATCAATATCTATTGGCTAACATAGTCCAAACTTCTAATTGCTAATTGTTTCAATTGGGTATGTTTCAACTAACATCAATGTACCTCTTCATAATACTCATTTTGGATTCCTCAAGTAGGTTATAGTTATCCTCCTAACTACCATAAAAGTAGATATTATTGAGTCACATGGACTTCCTAGTATGTAAATCGATGAAGAGAGAGAAAAAATGCTTTTGATTCCCTATATGGATCATGTACTACTTACATAAGAACAAGATATTAGTCACTAACAAAGATTTTAATTGAAAAACTAAAAGGAACTTAAAAATGAAATAACCAAACATACAATGGTAAAAATAGCAACATGATGCAAGATAAATTTTACAAAAATAATTCTAAAAATATTCCTTAACAAGTATATAAATATTTTTCCAATTTGATCAATGTGTTTGATGCATGTACAAAATGCATGCACAAATGAAGAATTAATCACTAGAAGAGGAGGAAAAAGATACTTAATGCATACAAATTGAAATCCTACTTAACATTAAAAGAAAACATGTTTCACATAAATACCAATATTGGTTCACATAAAATAGAAAAATGGTTTGAAAAAAGTAGACACCTAGCTCTCCTAGAGAAAAAACATATTACACATTTAAGAAAAAATTATAGAAAACATAGATAAAAAATTCAACTACAAATGTTTGTGGCACTATAAAAATTTAGTCCATCCTATTGTAAGGAGTGGGATCCAAGAGGGGATCCAATCCTTACTAAATTTTAGGAATAAACAAAGATAATACAATCACACTAATAAGTATGTTGGAATAGGTGTATCATTTCATTTCTTAAAATAGCAGTATAACCGACCAAAGTATAGAACTGGAAATAATGGCAAAGACTATATTTAATTTCATAAGTTTATATAATAATTTCTCACTTGGGATTACATGAAATATACAACTTCAACATCTAGGTAGAGGGAATTCCAAACTATCTGAAGTCCGTCTCCCTAGATCCAGCTTCACTTTTCTAGGTCAAGGTCATTATGTCAGGTCCACCATGTCCTTCACCTAAGGGATTGGAAGTGATGCACATAGTTTGAGTAAAGATTTTCAGGTTGTTTTATATGTGTGATTGATGAGAATATTATCTATTTGATGTGTTTTCATCTCATATTGTGCTTGTTGCCTATAAATCACTCTTGCATCAAATCTTTGTCTTTTTCCTTAATATTTGTGGGTTTTGCATTATTTCCACACATTTATATCTTTATTTTACTCATTTTATGATTGAGTCCACTCTAGCGGACTCAGTGCTAGTGATGATCACTGTCAGTGGTATCAACTTGGTTTGTTTCTACAACAAACCAAGAAGGAAATCTCAGTACCACCAAGAGCCATCTCTGTGGTACCGACCCAACTGTTGATGCTATGGTGAGTATAAGTCGGTGGTAATGAGTTGTGATCCATAGAGCATCAGGGATTGCAAATAATTTGTTCAGTGCTACCAACGTTCAACTGGGTAGTAATGATACAACATGAAGATTTGCACAAGGACAACTCGATTCTATCGACTCACATAGTTAGTAATATTGACACAAAGAATCAAGTCACGCAACATGATCAATTTGGTGCCACCGACACATCCTTTCAGTGGTATTGACACAATGCATAATGTTAGATCTTAATTTAAGTAAGATCTAGCATTTAGATCTAACATCTGAGACTTATTTGAAGGACAACAATGACCCTATGACCTAGAAATAGGATAACTATATGGAGGATCATGTCAGACACCCCATTGCATAAGTTAGAGGCATGAGAGGACAAGACATAGAAGGAAAGTGTTGTCAGGGTGTTCAAAGCAGCTCTAGAGGGCCAATTTACTGTCGAATAAGCCGCAAACTATTAAGATCACCAGAGAGGATCACTGAACCACTTTTCTATAGGTATTTCCATTTATTTCAAATGCATAGCCTTGTATCTTCTCTTTCTTGTTATTTAGACATGACTATAGCATGTGGGGCTAATCCCTTCATTCCATAGGACCCGAGAGTAGCCTGAAGTGACTTGATACACTTTAATCCTGATAGTTATATCTAGATTCATTTTTTTGGAATTTATATCTATAAATTTGTGGATGGTTTTCTTGGTCCTGATCAACATAATAAAATTGATAGATAATTAAATATTGTGGGAGTTGGTTTAATTATTGGAAAAATTATTGACAAACAAAACTTGTACCAAACCTTGGGAAAGGGCTTACGACTATAGGATATTAACTCAGAGGTTTCTTAATGCACCTAACCTAAGGGATGAATCACTGCGAAAGTGGGGTTTGGCTTAGGATATATATTATACTATACCACATGGGTGCGTAGTACTTGCTACATGGCACTTATTCAAGAGATTCAATTATTTAAGTATAATTTGAAGGATTGAGTATCTTGTTCTCTATGGTGAAGCTTGAGTTCTAAGGAATCCTTAATCATTTGATCATCAAATATTAATTCTATATCCATTTTTTATTATTAGGATAATTAATTCAATCAACCCCTTTTAACTAGGCTAGCTATTTGGAAGGTAGTTAGTAGTGGTATTCTGGTTAACAATTCCCTAAGTTCAACAACTTGGGCCTCTATAGGTCCTTACTATAAGATGCATACACTTACATTTTATATGTGTGTTTTATACACATCATGTTTTTGGCACCACTGTTGGGGAATCAGAAATCAATGAGTGTTCCCACCAGCCACTCTTAGTGAATTTTATTTTATTTTTACATTTCATTTACATTCAACTAAGAAAAATAGTTTACAAGCTTTATTGTGTGTGTGCTTGCTTTCTTGGTTTTGATTGTTTGTATTCATTTCAAGGGAAGTTGTGCATGGTCCACACAAGGACCATAGATTAAGGAGAATTTACTTCCCAAGTAGTGGATAGAAATGAGATCCACTAAAGAGAACTAGAGTATGAAGCTTCATCTAAGAAGCTCACTACTACACCAATAGACCAAGATTTTAAAGAAGATTCAATAGAAATGGGAGATCAGCATAGGAACAAAATTTATGGGAGAAGATCAATGCGTCTTCTTTGAGAACATAGTTGGAACCTATTAAATGCCAAGTCGTAAATGTGGGGAGCTACAAGATAGATCTGGGGCTAGTAACGTTGATTAATTCTCAGGAATATCATGGGAATAGTTTGGAGGACCCCATGGCACATATTAATTACTTTGTAGAGAGATGCGATATGATTAACCTTGAAAGGTTGCCAACCACTATGATTTATTTCAAGATAATTTTTTTTACTTATTGGAAGATAAAGCCAATACTTGGTTTCTAAGCCTTCAACTTGAATCAATAGAGAGGGACAAGATGATACACACTTTCTTTGAGAAGTACTTCTTGCCACAAAAGACCAATGTCTTAGTTGGAAAGATCCATACTTTCAGGAAACATGCAAAGGAGTCATATTCTAAAGTCTGGTAGAGATATCAAAACATGCTTTGGAAGGTTCACCATCATGGACTGGATTCCTATGATCAAGCAAAGACCTTCTACTATGGGTTAAGCAATGTGGAGCGGTTGATTCTGGACAACACAGGTTCAAGCTTCTTTCTACATAACAAAGCCAATAAATTCCATGAAATTATGAGGAACATGGGCGAGAACCAAGCATGGGGAAAAGACTATGTAACACATGTGGTTGTAAAAAGTTCTAGTGAATTAAGGGAGATAAATGATGTAAAGTGAAATTGCTTACATAGAAGATGGAAATTATATCGGGTGCCCATTTTGATGGTGAAGGGGAAGAGTGCCATTATATAAGAAAAAAAATTATAGGGGAAACAACAATGATTATTTATGGAGAAATGATCCTAAATTTTCTTGGAAGGATTCAAATAATTTTCAGTAAGACACCAATCAGTAGAACCAGCAACATGGTAACATCCAACAACAATAAGGAAACAACCAACAATAGGAGAGATGCCCCAATCACATGAAGAGGATGGAAGACATGATAGGACAATTGCTGAAAACAATGGGAACTGGCAAAGATCATTCTAGGAGAGAGCTACAAAATTAGTCTGCCTAGATTCACAATGTTGAGACGCAAGTGTCATGACCAGTAGCAGAGATGCAGAATCTTAAAAAGCCAAATCAATAAGGCTTCTCAGGGAATACACATGTCCTACCAAACAACCAACACTTGAAAGCCTTACTCTTAAGGAGTGGGAAGGTTTTGTTGAAAGATAAGACTGTCGTGTAGGGAAAGACTTATTGATTCAAGTAGAACAAAAATCTGGTTCCATTCCCCAATAGTCTAATGGTAAGGTAGGTATATAGATAGTTCAAAAGTTTCTTGACACTTTTAGGAAGCTTCACATGAACTTATTATTGAATGACGCAATAGAGAAAATACCATCTTATGGGAATTTTATGAAGGATATTATCAATAAGAAGTAGAGGATAGCAGACACAAATCTGGTATTATTATGGTAAGAGGTTAGCACACTGATTTAGAGGAAGGTTCCATAAAAGAGACAAGAGTCAGGCTGCTTCAACATTCCATGATACATAAGGAAAGTCAATTTTGGAGACAACTCAGGGGCCAACATTAGCTTGATACCCCTCACCATATTTCAAAAACTTGGGCTGAAGGGGGAAAGGAAAAGTAACATGACTATTAAGTTGGAAAACAATACAGTTGTGAGGCCAATTTTTATTTTTGAGGATGTGTTGCTTAAAGTACATAAATTTACCTTTCTAGCAGATTTTATGGTCATGGAAATGCAAGATGACTATGGGAGTGAGATTCTACTAGGTAGACCATGTTAAGTAATAGCAGATGCAATCCTCAAGATGTGTAGAGGACTAATGACCTTGGGCATCCAGGATGACAGATTTGATATCAAGTTGTCGGAGTTCCAACAACATAGGTGGGAACAAGAAAAATACCAAATGCTAAAACATAGGGATGATGAAGTTTATCTATTTTTGGGGAACACATTTCTTGTCATGGCTCATGTGATCTCATAGACAGATGAAGGCACAATGTAGGTTGATGTGATTGACCAGCAGAAGCAATTGTTCTTGGCAAGGGCCAAGCACTACCTAGATGAGGCCAGAGGAAGAAGAACACTTAACCACATCACTGACTTGGTGGATTTGATAGTGAAACATTCATACCCTGAGATTCCACTTGAAGCATATCTTCAGAATCTAGTAGAGGAATGCACTCGTTACCAACTCTTGGAAGAATGTGCAATGTTTTGAAAAGTGATACCTTGCTACTACACCAGACACTTTTAGGACATGTGCACCTCCATCATTGGTGCCATATTTCTTATGTCCTCCAGATTTGGAGTTGAAGCTACTTCCACCGCATTTAAAGTACACTTTCTTAGTGGTGGAGAACAAGCTCCTGATTATTAGTTCAACAATTCTTAGTGTGGAGGAGGAGAAAAAATAATGATTGTTTAGAATAACCATTGGGCACCTTTGGTTAGAGTATTGCAGATATATAGGGTATCTACCCCTCATTTAGTCAACACAAGATTAGATTACTAGAAGAAGAAAAGTCAATGGCCCGACCTCAACATCACCTGAATCCAATAATTACGGAGGTTGGGAAGAAAGAAGTGGTTAAGATGTTATTGTTATGCATTATTTATGCCATTTCTAATTCTATGTCGGTAAGCCCGATGAAGGTAGTGCCTCAGTTACTACAAACTTAGTAAATAAATTAGTCTCTACTCAGTTAGTAATCAGATGGTGTGTTTGCATTGATTACCTCTGTTTGAATACCGCTACCCTGAAGGATCATTTTTATTTGTCTTTATCAATCAAATCCTTGAGAGGCTCTCCTACAACTCACATTTTTGCTTTTTAGATGGATATTCGAGATACAACCTGATTTCTATAGAACAACATCACCAAGAGAAGTCTACCTTCACTTTCCCCCTACAGTACCTACACTTATCATTGTATGCCTTTTGGTTTATGCAATGTGCCTGTGACATTTCAGCGATGCATGCTAACCATCTTTCTCTATATGGTAGAGCATTGATTAGAAGTGTTTATGGGTGACTTTTCAGTTTACTATGAAACTTTTGATGATTTCCTTGAGAATCTAGTTAAAGTGTTACAACGATGTGAGGACACTCACCTAGTTTTGAAGCAGAAAATATGCCATATGATGGTGAGTGAGGGGATTGTGTAGGGACACAAGGTGTCCTATAAGGGAATGGAAGTACATCTGATGAAAATAGAAGTTATCTCTAAATTACCTCCACCATCCATGGTGAAGGGAGTGAGGCATTTCATAGGAGATGCCGGATATTACCTCTATTTCATAAAAGATTTTTCAAAAATTGCCAATACTATATTGGAGTTATTTGAGAAGGACATTGAATCTAATTTTAATGAACATTGTTTGCATGCATTTGAGATTTTAAATGAGAAGTTGATGTCTGCACCTATGGTGGTGGCCCCATATTGGAACCAACCATTTGATATGATGTATGATGCATCAGATTTCATAGTTGGGGTGGTCTTGAGATAACTTAAGGAGAAAGCCTTGTCAATTCTTTATTATGCATCCAAGACCCTCAATGACGTGCAACTAAATTACACTACCATAGAGAAGGAGATCTTAGCCGTGGTTTTTGCTTTTGATAAATTCTTCCAATATTTGATAGCAACAAATGTGATTTTTTGGACCGTCAACACCGTAATTAGATATCTTTTGCATAAGAAGATGCCAAACCAAAACTCATTAGGTTGATCTTACTTTTGTAATAAGTTGATATTGAAGTGAGAAACAAGGTAGATACTGAGAAAGTAGTATCAGATCATTTATTTAGGTTAAAGAGAGATAGGGAACATGATGTGGGGATTCCTAATGCTGAGGAGTTCCCCAACAAACAACTTATTGTGGATAAAGGAAAATACCCATGGTTTTCAGTTATCATCAATTATTTGGCATCTAGTGAGATGTCAGATGACTAGGGGTAGGAAGAGAGGAAAATGTTTTTCCATTAACTGCGATATTATATATGGGATGAACCCATTTTATAAAGGCAATGTGTGCACTTATATTGAGGAAATGTGTATCTAAGAGTGAATTTGAGAGTATTCTTTCCCTTTGTCATTTGTTACCGATGGGGGGTCATCATGTGATATCTATTACAACAAAAAAAGGTTATAGAGAGTGGGTTTTACTGGGCTACATTTTTTAAGGATGCATATAACTATGTGTGGAGGTGTGATGCATGTCAACAGACCCTTTTTGTCCCCAAATTCCAACCTTTATATATTACTTGTTGTCGATTATGTTTCGAAATGGGTGGAAGCAATTCCAACCTGCACTAATAATGCACATGTTGTTTACATATTCTTGAAGGACTACATTTTTTGCAGGCTTGGGGTGACAACGATGATAACTAGTGATGGAGGTAGCCACTTAAGTAACCGAAATTTGGGAGCACTTTTGAGAAAATAAGGGGTGAAGCATAGGGTAGGAACCCCATACCATCCCCATACCCAAGACCAAGTTGTGGTCTCCAACATGGAGATCAAAATGATTATACAAAAGATGGTTTCGTCCAATAGGACCAACTGAAGCATCCGGTTGAGTGACACTCTATGGGCATATAGAATGACACATAAAACACCCATAGGTATGACACCATATAGATTGGTCAATGGAAGGGCATGCTACTTTCATATAGAGCTAGAACAAGGCAAAGTGGGCATTGAAGAAGTTGAATCTAAACTTGGATGAAGCTGGGAAGAAGAGAAGGCTGGAGTTGAATGAGATTGATGAACTTAGGTATGATTCTTGAGAAAACTCCAAGATTTATAAGGACAGAATAAAGAATATACATGCTTGTCACATCCATAATAGGATATATCATCCTCAGAAGCAAGTTTTGTTGTTTAATTCTAGGTTGCATTTGCACCCAGGGAAACTTGGATCCAAGTAGAGTGGATGACTCACTATGGTCAAAGCTTACCCGCCATATTTCCATTGAGGTAAATGATAGTATGAAATCATTCTTGACCAATGGGAAAAGGCTGAAACACTACTTTGGTGGTATGAAGATTCTAGAAGGAGAAAAGGTGAAGGTCATTGACATTTAGTGAAATTGATTGCATGGCTAGCCTAGGATGGTAAACAAGGACGCTTGTGGGAGGAAATACCCACCTTGTTTTTTTCATTATTTTTGTTTGAGTCATTTTAGTTGCTATGTTTGTATTCTTAAGTTCCATGTTTTAAGATGACCACTAAAGAAGATACCTTGATTCATTTGCTCAGTGTGCATGATTTTATAGGGTCAGTAACATCGACTAGGACAGTCGGTAGCACCGACACATTGCCTAAAAATTTACATTAGGGATTGAGAAAAGACTCAGTGCCAACAATGCCACTGTCGAGGGGTATCAAAACCTTAATAGTATCAGGTCTCTGCCATTGACTTCCAACTCAGTGGTACTGACATTTTCTCAAAATCAGTGTTGATACCATTGAGATTTATCTCAGTAGCTCATATGAGAGTCGTTGATACCAACAACTACGTGCAACAGAGTGATACTTTTATCAGCTTGGTACTACCGATGCCGCCATAGGAAGTACCAACATTGAAGCACAATCTATGGCACTGACATAGATGCTTGAGATCATGATGATCGGGCAGTCGGTGGCACCAATCCATGAGATCATGCACATTATCGGTACGACTAACACTAGGCATCGATACCACTAGTGTTTTCAGATCTGTGTGCCAGTGTATCGATGGTCGAGATGTGTCGATATCAATAGATGATACCGACAATCAATGGATAACCCAAGAGTCGGTAACATTGACATTGACCATCAATGCATTGATAAATGTGTATTTATCATTTTCTATTTACATTTTTGGATATCTTTTTAGGATTGTTTTGTTGTTTATTTTCTTAATTTTATAATTAATTGTATTTGTTTAGATTTTCTCTCTTTATTTGTTATTTTAATTTTATTTGGTTGGATGTTTTAGGAAATGACCTAATCACTCCATTGATTAGTCTTGGAAGATATTTTGCACAATTCTCGTAGTACCCAAAATTCATGTATAGATGACACCAAAACAATCATAACTCCCACATATAAATTCCAAATTTGGAATTTAGATATGTTTTGAAAAGAAAATCCAAATTTCCACAGGAAAATATATTTCTCAGTGACTTGGTAGTCATTTTAATGTCAAACAACAAGTGAATGTACCTATTCATTTTTCTACAGTACCTGATTAAAATAAATGCCATGCACCAAAATTGGCATAACTCTCACATCCCAACACAGAATTTAATGTTCAAATATTCGTTGGAAAAAAGTCAAAAGTATATAGGAAAAACATATTTTTGGGCTCACTTAAAAAATTATTACCAGCCAAAATTTGCAGGAAACTTTGGGAACGTGAATCTATAGAGAGAGTCAAAATTTGAAGGGTCAAAAGAAGATAATCAATCATTTTCTGTATTGCCAATTGAGAAAGAAATTTCTCTTGACCAAGATATACAACAACCGCCTCTTCCACTTTCTTCTCCTCCCCTTTCAGGATTTTCACCCCTCCTTCCTCTATTAAAGGTGGGGGGACTCCAAAAGAAAAAGATCATTGAGTCTTAGTTCTAAATACAGATTTAGTTGTAGGTCCCAAAAATTTTGTACTTACATTTTAGTTGAAGATTGTTTACTTTCATTCTTTTTATAATCTTTACATTCAAGCAATAAAATTAGTTCTTTGTTCTAGATCTAGATCTCACTCTTGCTTTCTTATTCTTGTTCTTTCTTCTCATTCTTTCTCTTGGAGTAGGGGATTAAAAAAGCAAGCTATTTAATTGTCACCACCTTGGTCTCTTTGGAGATTATGGATTTATGGTCTATGGCTTCCTATCATTTTCTCCTTGATTCTCCCTTCCTTGCTATGACTAGTCAGTAGTTCCCTTATTGAGGTGAGGGGAGTAGCCCCTTAGCCATGTGTTAATCGGATCGAGTTTTATATGACTACTTTAGATGGATGGTTTTCAGTTTAGAAATTACTGATTTAAATGAAGTAATTAATCGTTTTAGTCGCTTGTTAATCCCAACAGATGCAACTATGGAACCTAACATTTAGAACACCTAAACCGAATTCATGAGGATTTGGACGCGACCATGGAAAATCCTCTTTAGGATGAAGAACAAGAATACAAGAACACCATGATCAATGGGCTCATGTGGAGTTCATCTTTTGCATTTTGCTTTCAAATAAATCACATACCTGCTTCTACCTTATTGTCGTGTATCGCTTGATCATGTTTTCACAAGGGCTATGGTGGTGAAATCCCTACGCTCGATGCCTTCCTTCCTGATTTCAAACCGTTCTTCAATGCCTATTTTCAGTCTGTCTTTTTAATTTCAGCACTTTACTTCTTATTTAGATAATCTTGTTGCTAACAATCTTCTTCCTTGACTTCCTTGTCTTGGAATATTTTTTTTCTTTTCCTTATTGTAATTTTTTACTTTCTTGCACTTTTAATTTCTCGTTCTATTGTAATCAAACAACCCCCAATCAAAATTTATTTTCTATTTCCTATTCAAAAATACCAAAAAGAAATAATTTCAAAAATCAATCGAGATAAAAGAGAACTATCTTAAAAATGTTGTCATGTGGGATAAACCCTTCTATACTAGCCTTAACTAGAGACAATCATTCTAGTGAATTGGTGTGCTCTTCGAAACATATCAATTTTGGCACTTTTGTTGGGGACAACAAATCATTTTCTCAAACCTCGAAAACTTTTTTTAACATTTTTTTCACCTACCAAACAAAATTTCAGAAGTTCTACTCCTCCTTTTGTTGAGTTTTCATTCCAGTAGTAAGTTTTTTCTACACTTGATATTAACTGTCATATTAACTGTGCATGCGATGCTCACCGAACGCCGATTGCACGCCATCGATTTTTGATCCTTAACTAGAGAAACCAAGGATGATTTTAATTGATGATGATGACGATGATTATATCATCTTCAATCAAGTAGAACAAACTCCAATGCTGAACCTCCACCAATCACTTCCACTGTGGATGTTAATCTAGTCGTAGTTAATGACCATCTACTTCTATTGAACCCTTTCTGTATAATGAACCACCGCCCTTGGAAGAAGTCTAATGTGAAGTAGCAGAGATTCCACACA
Organism: Alisma plantago-aquatica; assembly: GCA_963693085.1. Taxonomy (NCBI): domain Eukaryota; kingdom Viridiplantae; phylum Streptophyta; class Magnoliopsida; order Alismatales; family Alismataceae; genus Alisma; species Alisma plantago-aquatica. The sequence continues at coordinate 560,949,950 of OY856415.1, forward strand.
AACTTGATAAGAAGATGGATAGGTGTTCTAAAGAAATTAAGGATGCCGCAAATGAAGAACTTTGTTTATCAAGGTCAGAAACTCTATGGGGCCCCGACTATGCATATAAGTCAGAAAATGAATGGATGGAGGCCTACATGGATAAATTAATGAATCAAGAATCTTTTAACAAAAAGGTTAAAGACTGGTGGGATCAAAGAATGTCCAAACAACCTAAGGCTCCACCACTCTTCTCATTTGTAGGCCCAAATTTGGATGTTTACAATAATCATCCCATATATGTTGAGCCTATTGTGGCCAATGTACCATCACCTCCCTAGGATGCACTAATGGATTCTTTTTAAAAGCTTCCTCATAAAGAGCACTATCTTGTCACTCAACCACCTCTTTTTCTACATCTGGTTGAACCTTATGAGGTGATTACACCTCCACAAGATCTTTGCATGCCACCATTATATCGTGAGGTGATCCCCTCTGAGGCCATTGAGTTGGGCACATGTTCCACTAATGAATCATATCTCCCCTTCAGCATAGTAAAGGAGCATGATGACTCCATAGGCATCCATGTTGATGGGATCTTTTATGAAAAAGAGATGGAGAACTCTCCAATAGAGATGGATAAGCTTGGCTTAATCATCTTTTATAATTATGATGAAAATTACACCATATGTGAGTCGTCCACACCAAATCCACTGGCTTCCACCTATGGGGCAATGGACATGGATGCACCTTGTTGCATAATCCTCCAGGAAGACATACCCCCACATGATTCTTTACTCGAATGATGAACCAATTCTTCCAATATCGGCACCCTCTCCACTACATGTAGATCTAGGAGACAAAAAGATACTCAAGCCAGATCCTCTGCCCCATCTTCCACATTCAACACTACATGTGTTACCCAACAAGATTTCACCAACCACCCCCAATCGATATTTGTCTCCAACACTTCCTTCACTACTGAAGGAAAATCTGTGGATCCTACTGGAAGGACAGTGTGGTGACAAGAAATATCATTAAGAAAATCCTTATAATCTTCCACGACCACCCATCCATTGAGTGTACCATGAAGCTCCTTTATTTAAATCCCCAACCATCATTGACATCCCCTTAAGATGAACATTTTTTGAGCTACCAGGGCCTCCCAGTGAACCCACCAAATTTCTTCCCTCCATCTCGGGTTTGGGTTTTTCTCGGGAAGAATAAAAGTCTAAGTCTGAAATGGAGGTGGGCAGTATGTTACTACTCCACCCCTCTTATCTTTCTTTTTTTACATCTTGTTTTCCTTTTTTTTGGGAACCTCTTCAGAGGTAGTTTTATTCGTCCCACTCTCTAATGGCAGGGAACGTCCATAGATTACACATTGTACCTATTGGAAACTTAAACTTGGTAGGATTCCTACCAGTACAGGGGAAGTAGAGAAGGGGTTGACCCATTGGGTCGAGGGGAGGATCGATATATAATCAATCGTCCTGATAATTTTTGTGATGGTGTCTGGCTAGGCCGTCCACCAGTTGTAGAGCTTCTCTATTGACCTTCATTACAATACTATCTTCAATATCAGCCAGTAGCTTGTGAATGTCCAAGATCCAGGATTGAATTGTAGGTGCGTTTATCCCTTTGTTCTTCACTGCTTGTATTGCTAAACCATTGTCCGATGCTAGAATGACCCTGGGGCATTGATTGAATTTTCATGCTTCGACTACAAGGTGCAGTGGCCTCACTTCAGCTTCAAAGACTAACTGTACCATGATTTTTCTCGCACATCCCCCTAGCCAGTGTCCATTGTGGTCGATTGCTACAACCGCTATGGATGCAGTGTTTCCGTGTACTGAAGCATCTGTCATCCATAGTATGCTTCTTCCTTCATTCACAAGAATCTCACATTCTAGATCTACCTCATCTTTGTTAACCTGTTCCTTGTTATTCCAGGCTTGGACAACTGATTTATAGAGGTATGTGATCTGTAACAACTTTCAAATCGGTTGGATGGTTTTGTTTTCAAAAGTCACTGAGTTTCTTGCTTTCCATATAGTCCAACAGATCATTGCGAACATGGACTGGGTGTTCATGTCTTCCTTCAGTACTGTTACAATCCAGTTCCTTGAATTCATAATCAAATCCGTCAGGGGTATGTTCCGGTGCTTTGTAGCTAACCACACTTCACCTGCGTGTGGGCAGTCCCTCAGAGCATGGAGAGTGGATTCCTCATTTCCCCCACATCTTGGGCTAATGGATGAGTCTATGGACGTTCATTGTTTCCTTCTGACTTGGTCATGATCACATCATGTGCAGCAAGCCATCTGTGAACGTTTGTTGTATTCCTTTGTTTTAAATATAGTTACTTTTATCATTTCTTCCTTTAAGGCCATTATCTAGTCGGTCAAAATGAATAGATGTTTATCATTATACCCCTTTAAATTAAGTAAATCTTTTGTAAATTTTTTTACAAATTGCCATGTTTAACACCATGTCACCTTGAACTCCAAAATAGCATCAGTCCTTGGAAAAGTTGGCGAGTCGTATGGAACCAATAAAAAACAAACATAATTTTTCTCTATTTTTAAACTATGGATTAACTTGATGCAAATCTTGTATAATGTGATTGATAGGAATATTCTATATGATGTAATGACACTTTCTGGAAAAAAAGTGAAGTTATAAGCATAAGGACACATTTTGTTTTCCCCTTACTTTCTTTCTAAAAAAGCGAAGCAAAGAATCACCACCAGACAAAAATCAAGTCTGGGGTGACATGCTTCCCATATCAAAAATTTCATACCCCACAAAGGGTCATACTATCAAAAGATGCCAATGAGAATAAGAAAAATATTGTGACCAATGTAGCTACAACTCCATAAATTAAATATATTTTGAGTCAAATAGAGGAGGGTTCACCATCTTCCCGCACCCCCTCATTTCGTTCTTCTGCAACAACCCTAAAAGAATGAGAGTGTCAAAACAAAGTAAGATGAATCATATTTTTCAACAAAGTCTTGATTTAGAAATAATATATCATGTTTGTTTTTATAGAGAATATTACAAGTTTATGTTTTTTGAATTTACGAGATAAGGTTGCTTGGCCAAAAATTAGAGGTAAGGAATAAAGTGATGTTAATTACAAGGGTGCAGATAGACATGTTGTTAGATTAAATTGGATTTATGTGTGATTTTATTTTTTTGAGGACAAGCAAATGTTCTAATATGGGGTATTATGATAAATGTATATTTATCTTTATTTTTTATTTTTTAGATATCTCTTTAGGATTGTTTTGTTATTTATTTTCTTAATTTTTATAATTAATTGTATTAGTTTAGATTTTTCTCTTTATTTGAATTTTTAATTATATATATTTTTTGAAAGTGGGACCGAAGTCATTTTATTAACCCAAATCTTTTTGTGCTAGTACAATGACTTCATTTTCGAAGTTATCTATTCGAGAAAGGGAGAACTCTAACATGCGTGCCTTAGTGGCTAACAGGTGGATGACTCTATTTGCCTCACGGTACACATGATTAAGGTTCATAGCATAAAAATCTAAAGTGGCTTCTACAATCTGCATGACGACACGGTCCTCGTATCCTCGGCCATAGTGGCCAACCTTGATTGCTCGTACTAGGTTCAGGCTATCCGTTTCCACCAACAGATCTGTGAATCCCATTCTGCGAGCTTCCTTCAGTGCCCCTCTCATCGCCATTGCTTCCACCATGAGAGCTGAGGTAGCATGTCCAAGCTGCAATTGAAATGTGGCCCTGATCTTCCCTTGACCATCAAAGATGACTGCACCTCCAACTGCTGATGTACCTTGCTGCCAACATGTGTCCACGTTAAGTTTAAGAACACCACCCCCAGCGGCTTCCACGGGGTGTCTCTTGGCAGCGTGGCCCTTTGTCCCGCCGCGTGCAGCTTCCTGCTCTGGTGGTTCTGGTAGTCACAGACCAGATTGGAGAAGCTAGCAACCAGCGTCGTCTCGTAGAGTGGTGTATATTCAAATAGGACCTTGTTCCTCACCGTCCACGCTATCCATAGCATCGTCGCCAGCTCCGCAACAACCTCCTCCTTTGCGTGGTTAGTCAGTACCTGCAGCAGGTCCTCAGTGTTTGCCACCAGCTCGGTGACGCCATGCAGTTCCTCACTGCCACAAGCCCATACACGTTTTGCGTAGTCACATCGGAGAATCGCGTGTAGTTCATCTTCCTCAACTTGTTTGCATCATTGGCAGATGTTTGTCTCCGTGATCTGCCTTCTATGGAGCCTACTCATCGTTGGGAGTTCTTGCTTGCATAGCCACCACATAAAATGTATAAGCTTTGGTGGCCACTTCTTTTTCCACAACTTATCCCACTCGTTCCCATCTATCACTGGTACACCACCGTTGCCCTTTGTGATATACTGGTAAACCGACCGGGTGGTGAGTTCTCCTCTCGAGTCGGGTTCCCATACGAGCTGATCTTCTTCCTTCGATGCACTGAGTGGAATGCTTAGAATTCTCTCATGAAGTGTGGGTGGAAATAGCATTCGGATGCGCTCTTCGTCCCATGAACCTTCTTCTTGCTTGATGAAAAATTGGATGTGGTGTCCCTCGTCAAGTCGGTCCCCCCTTCCTCGGTTTGTTGTACATGTAGCCTGCCATAATGACCGGGAATCCATCTATCACAGAAGGTGCGGATTTTTGTCCCCCTACCGATGTGCCACATGAATCCTTCCCTTATATGTTGCATGGACCCTTGGTTGCTCTGCCATGTGTAGCTCGGTCCATACCCCACATCAGCGTCCAGAATATCTTTTCTTGGGAAGTACTTGTATTTTTGGACACGTCCAGCTAGAGACTCTGGATTTGTGGCTAGTCTCTACCCTTGTTTAGCCAATAAAGCAAAGTTGAAGGCTCTCAGATTATGAAAACCCAAACCCCCGTTGCCTTTCGGCTCACAAAGTGCTTCCCAGCTGATCTAGTGTATCGTACGTTCCCCCTCTTTGACACCCCACAAGAATCTCGCAATCATCCTACAAATCTCATCTAGTAACCCGTCTGAAATTTTGAACACACTCATGTAGTAGGTCGGTATGTCTTGGATGACTGCTTTTATGAGAATCTCCTTTCCCGGTTTTGATAGAAGCTTTTCTTTCCAGCCTTATAATTTCTTCCATATCCTGTCCTTTATTGAACTGAAGACTTGTTTCTTGGATCTCCCCATTGCCGTTGGTAGTCTGAAGTACTTGGCATGGCGGTCTACCTCCTTCACCTGTAAGCTCCTTTTGATGCAATCCCTCCTGTCTTGCTTTACATTAGCACTAAAGGCGACTTCTGATTTCTCGTAGTTGATCTTTTGTCCTGACGCTCTTTCATATTGGCTGGTAATTTTAGCTAGAATAGAGCACTCCTCTTGGGTCGCCCTTGTAAACAGGATGCTGTCGTCTGCAAAGAAAAGATGTGACACTCTTGGTCCATTTCTGTTGGCTCTTGCTCCATGTAAACGTCCATCCCTGTTTGCTTTGAGAAGGGAAAGAGAGAAAATTTCAGTGCAAAATAGAAAGAGATATGGGGATATAGGATCACCTTGGCGTAGACCTCTTGTCGGTTTTACAGTTCCCGTCCTCATTCCGTTAATGACGATTGAGTGTGAGACGCTTGAGACGCATTCTTGTACTTTAATTATATTTAGTTGGATTTTTGTAGGAATGGAAAAATCACTCCAATCATTAAACTTGGAAGATGTTTTGTACGATTCCCATAGTGTCTGAAATTCATGTATAGGTAGCACCAAAATAGTCACAACTCCCACATACAAATTCTAAATTTGTAATTTAAATATGTTTTGAAAATATAATTCCAATTTTCACAGAAAAAACATATTTTGTGCTGACGTTGGTAGTCATTTAGCTGTCCAACCGGTAAATGTGCCTCTTTAATTCCCACAGTGTCTGATTAAAATATATACCCTGCACCCAAATTGACATAACTATCACATCCTAAGGCAGAACTTAATGTTCAAATATGTTTAGGAAAGGAAATTCAAAATTCTATAGGAAAAAATTATTTATGGATCTACTTTAAAGCTTGTTACTAGTCAAAATTTGTACGACACTTCGGAAATAGGAATCTATAGGGAGAGTCACAATTTGAAGGGTCAAAATAAGGCAATCAATGATTTTTTTTATTTCATATTAACGAAAAAATTCTCTTGATCAAAAGATAAAACAACCACCTCTTCCACTTCCTTTACCTCTCCTTTCACAGTTTCCACCCCTCCTTCCCCTATAAAAGGAAGGGGGACTCCATAAGAAAAAGACCATTGAGTCTTAGTTTTTAATCGAGTCTTAGTTCTAAATCCAGGCTCAGTTGTAGGTCCCAAAATTGTTTTACTTGTATTTTAGTTGAAGCTTTATACTTGCCTAGGTTTTCAAAAAACGCGAAGTGGGAAGCGTGTGGATTGACCCTTTTGAAGCGGGGAGCGGAAAGCATGCTTTAAAGCGGACCAAAGCGGACGCTTTTTGAAAAAGCGGTCTACATTGTTTTAAATAATGTAGAAAACTTTTGGTGACCATCGTACTGCTAACATATCATTAATCAGGCATCTAAATGATATTCCATTACATCAAAATGACTTTTACATATGAAAAAGGGTCCTATTTACAAAAATAAACTGTTACAAGCTAAAAATACTCAAACATCATAAAACCGCATAGTCCTCGCTCAACAATCAAGTATCATACTAGTACTATGTACTTAATATTGTTTCAACAATTGGGCTTAGAAATTATCATTTAGTAAAAAAATTTGGAGGTAGTAGCAGTTAAATACTAGTACTCTGTACAAATATTGTTGACTGAGTAAGGTAGTCTTCAACATAATATGAATAGATGCACATTTAAATAGTAATAAAGAGAAATGCATGAAAATATATAGTAGAATCAAGATAATTAGATATTACTCAATAAATCCTAAAGAGAAATAAACTACTAGACTTAGTATATAATAAACAATATAACAAATTTTACTACCTTATTTTGTTACAGTCTATAGATGGTTGTGCAATGTTTTTGTACAAGTATACAAAATGGCTGACTATTAATTTGCCAGTGGTAATAAATTACATTAAACATACATGCCAATATCATACATAGTAAATCATAAAGAACAATAAGTTATTGCACTAAGTATATAATTGAGAATATAATAATATTTTATGACATCATTTTGTTACAGTCCACAGATGGTTGTTCAAAGCTTTTGTACAAGTATACTAAATATCAGACTATTAGAGTATCAATGATAATAAACAACATTAAATATACATCATAATATCATAAACAAACTTGAAAGTACAAAGTACTAGTCTAGTTGTACAGAGTGTACAAACAGCAGTAACAATGTAAAGATAAATGCTAATTATTGAACTTTCTTACACCTTTTGAGATACAACAACTGGAGCATCACATCTCCCAAAAGTAGTGCTTTCATTTTTCTAAAGATTTGGCGAGTGATTAGGCCACTCCAACAATATTTGTCGTGAAGCACCCTGAAGAGGTCGCTTAAGCGGGGCTGAAAAAGCGGCCTGAAGCGGCAAAAAGCGGGAAAAAATAGTCGCTTCAATCCAAAATGCTTGAAATCCCGCTTCAGCTAAAATTACAATGGGACATAGGCTTGACCGCTTAAGCAACCACTTCAACCACTTTTTAAATCACTGGTACTTGCATTCTTAGTGTAATCTTTACATTAGAGTAATAAAATTAGTTCTTTGTTTTAGATCTAGATCTCGCTATTTCTTTGTTGTTCTTGTTCTTTCTTCTCATTCTTTCTCTTAGAGTGAGATATTAAGAAAGCAAGTCATTTAATTGTCACCACCTTGGTCTCTTCGAAGATTTTGGATTTGTGGTCTATGACTTCCTATCTTTTTCTCCTTGTTTCTCCTTTCCTCACTATGATTAGTCAGTAGTCCCCTTATCGAGGTGAGGTGGGAGTATCCCCTTAGCCATGTGTTAATCTGATCGGGTTTTACACGACTACTTTAGATAGATGGTTTTCAGTTTAGAAATCATTGATTTAAATGAAGTAATTAATCATATTAATCACTTTTTAATCTTGAAAGTTGCGACCATGGAACTCAGGATTTAGAATGCCTAAATTAATTTCACAAGAATTTAGATGTGATCGTGGCAAAATCCTATTTAGGATGAAGAATAAGGATACATGAACACCAGGACCAATGGGTTCACATGGAGTTCATCTCTTGCATTTTGTTTACGAATAAATCATACACCTACTTCTATCTTATTGTCTTGTATCGCTTGATCCTATTTTCATAATGGCTAAGGTAGTGAAACCCCTAAACCTCGATGCCTTCCTTCCTAATTTCAAACTATTCTTCAACACTTGTTTTCAATTTGCGTTTTTAATTTCAGCACTTTACTTCATGTTTAGATAATCTTGTTGCTAACAATCTTCTTCCATTAATTCCTTGTCTTAAAATAATCTTTTCTTTCTTTGCCTTATTGTAATTTTTGACTTTATTGCACTTTTAAATTTTCATTCTAGTCTAATCAAACAACCCCCAATTGGAATTTATTTTTTGTTTCTTATTCAAAAATACCAAAAACAAATAATTTTAAAAATCAATCAGGATAAAAGAGAACTATATTAAAAATGTTATCCAATGGGATCAACCCTTCTATACTATCCTTAACTGGAAAGTAAAAAAGGATTAAACTCTATGATAATCATTCTAGTGTATTGGTGTGCTCTTCGACATGTATCATGCATACCCACCTACAACAAATTGAGATACATCATCAACTACTCTTTGATAGCTTCTGGAGTCAGGGGTACTTCCAGAGCTACCCACTGCTCCCTGACATTATAATGATTCCACGCACCTTCACCAACACCTATTACCTACTAGATTAGGATGTGTTACCATGAACCTTCTTCCCTTCACTACAATTAGTATTAGGTCACCCCTTTCACTCTGTAAGCTAGAATTTAGACCATGACCACATGGTTGAATTCAAGCTTAGGGTGTTGTAATGGAACAAGATTTATTTGCATCCTCTTTTATCTTATTTGTATTTTTTTGTTTGCTTTCTAGGATGTTTTTCATTTTAGGTTGCGTTTTTCAATTGTAGGACATAGGATCCACATCTATATAGTGTAATTATGGATTTTTAATATCATGAAGTAACAAGGAAGAAAATATTATTGTGCCTAATATCTCTTGCAATAAATGTCAATCCATCTGAAAAAATGAAGCTTAATTTGTTAAGTCTTAGAGCATTCACTAATTTGAGGAAGTGTGAGAAATAGTCATCTTGAAGACAACTTTAATGAATGAAAATATTAATTAACATAAGGCTTGTGTTTGTTAAGGATGATGAGCCCAAACAATAAAAATGGGTAAAATGATCCTAACTGAAAATTTGAGAAAGACACTTAGGAAGTTACCGTGATGCACAAGTTGACATGAGAGGGACTATTAAGGAATTGTTTATTACCCTAAGTCCACACTCCTAATGGATAAAATGGCAAAGGCGAGAGGACTTGGGTGTCTGTCCATAGAATGGTGCAAATATTTAACATAGGAAATATATATATGTAAAAACACTAATAATAAGATATTACAAGATACAAAAAGGGGGTAGAGAAGCCTGTACCCATTTCTATTTAAGGATAACACATTAGTGTTTCATTTCAGATCTTAGAGACTTGAGTGCAGATGATTTTAATTTGGAAACTACAAATTTGATAAACAAAATATATCAATGTGAGTACATCGAGTACACTATGAAAAATATGTAACCATAATATAAAAGTTGCCTGGCTTGAAACATCATAAGAAATAAGAAGTTGAAATAAGGTGAGAACACTAAACGACATTCTACTATACAAATCATATTTTAGGTTTCTTTTTCCACTATATTAACATAAGCCTTTGACCATTTTTCACGAAAAGGTCCTTGAGGGGCATTTATGCTCCCTATTTCTACATGAGGAATATCAGGACCAAAGTCAATGAGCTAACCCGATTTCATTTGTTCCTTATGCCCTTACCATGAGAATTTAGGCAAGTACATAAGGTTATATAATGGATTTTTGTATGTTGTGTTCAAGGTTTATTAACATACTATAATCAACATGAAATTAGTATCAGTAGGGAACAATAGTTAGAACAAGTAATTATCTAGACAAGACAAGTATTCATATGAACATGCTTACAAAGAAGCCAATATCATAGTAGGGACAAGAGATTAAGCGTACTATGTGAGTAGAGAGAAAGTCATGATTCTTGAGTAGATTCTAGAGAAGGTCCAATCCAAAGGGGACCTAAGATATAAAACAAATATAATTGGGTCTTAGATAAAAACAGTTTAATTATGAACATGTATCATGTCATATGTATAGTCTCCTAAACCTATGTATCCTATAGTTGAATTATGGTCTCTTCTTGTCAAACATGCATGCGTTGATTGAACATAACAGAAGTCTAATGAGTGAGAGATGATAATGGACCCACTCAATGGAATAATATACTTGCCACAAAAGATTCAGCACCATAAAATATAACCATTTACAAAGTTACAAAATGTTAACATGTACATAACTTTCTCACCCCAAGGGTAGTACACAAAAAAAATACTATACTTATTTCAAAAGAGCCTCAATTGCAGAGGGAAACCTAGCTATTCCAAGCTATCCTTAAGCCAACTTCATGTATACAATCTTCTAATGTCCACTTCCTTCAAAGCACCTAAACTTGGGTAGTTTGGGGAACACCCAGAAAATAGAAAACAAAGGGGTATGCGTCAGTAAAAACTGGTATATGAGAAATATAAAATATTTTGGGCATTAATAAGGAGTTTAGGTGAAAAGGAGGTGTTCCATCAAGAGAGGTCATATAAATTTAGGTAAGTTCAAAAGAAATCAATTTCAAGAGAATGAGACACTTATATTTCAAATTTCAATGATTGAGATGAAAAAGATATTGCCACTGTTCACAATACCACAACAATTAAATATAATCATATGTTGATATATTTAAACTAAATAGCTAATGTACAACCAAGACACTATTGGATCTTTGGTCTTATGGGTGGAAAGGTGCACAATATATATATATATATATATATATATATATATATATATATATATATATATATATATATATATATATATATATAAGAGGTAGAAAGACACACCTGGGCGGAAAGGCGCGCCCTAATGGTTGTGCTCATGCACCATACAAAATATGTCTAGATAAATTACCAACCACATATAAATAGTGTGTCAATAAATGGTTTAAGTCATTAATCACAATTTCATATTCAAGCAGTAATGCAGGTGGGGTCATAGACCCAAGACAACAAGATATTTGTCAATTTTAGAGAATAAGGAACTTCCATTGTGAGATAAATAAAAAGTCCAATTAAGAAGAATGCCTCATTATAGAAATATTTTCGTCTGATTAATGCCAAAAATTAAATAGGGAAGAACACATACTTGTTTCCTTCATTCCATAGGTTAACTTAAAAGATATACTTGTTCCACTAGCCATGTTTCACCCTAGGAACACATTAGGTATGTTAGACAAATCAAAGCAAACATGATTATACAATCCTAATATAGTTTTTAGGTGTATTTTACCCCAATTATGATCACTTAAAGGCATATTAAGGTTTTTAAATATTAGAAATACCCACATATAGGATGAGGGAAGGGATTGGATATTATTTACGTGTCCTATTCTCATATAGAGTTACCTACTAATGTATCAACCTTTGCCTTTAAGTCTCTAATCTACATTCCTTCTAATACGCTATACTCGTAGCACCCCATTCACATCTTTGGAATTGTATTTACCAATTTCAAGATCAGTCATTCATCTAAGGCATAAGGCACATTCCTAACATGTGATTCCAAGTGATGCCTCATTTAAGCTATGTTTCAAAATTTGAATCTATCCACTATATTATTCTTTAAGGTAAAATCCTTCTTATAGATGTATCTATTTGGATGTAAGTGACTCATTAATTACTATTAGATTGTGTAATGCGTCTTTATTATCCATTTCTACCCATCTATTCAAAGCAATGAAACAAACTAAATTAATTAATAAATTTATACCGGTGTAGGTAAGTCCGGAAAGATATAACCATTTTTTCATATTGTGTTTTTGAATCACTTCAAATATATCTATACATAATTTTCACATGTATAATATGCTTACATTGGCGGGGGGTCACAATCGTGGCACTTCCTCGGAGGTGGTTCTCGTGTCTTGAAAAAATACGTACGTTTCCCAATATGAAAACATAATACATAGATACACTATCACATTTCCAGATAACAATACTTGCTAATATGATTGTATAACTATGTTTACCCAATATAATCAATACTAGGTAAAACACTTCATTAACATAAGTTATATCCACATCTTATACATCCGATACTCAGCTAACTAGTTAATGTTTCGTCTGATATTATTATGTTAAATAAGTCAAGGCTGCAAAATTTTAGATGACTTATACGGTTATGAAAATACTATTGTGTATATGTACTACTAAGCTACGAGACTCATCCCTCAACCCAATTAGTATACTTATCTATTACTTACTTACGTGTTAATTTAGTACATGAATATTTGTTAGTCCTTGTAATCACACAACTCTTAGGCCAAATATATCTATGTTACAGAGAGTATCCAGTGCATATGTACGTACATACATACCAATATGTTGCGTACAAACATGAGTTAATTTGGTAGTGTGATTTAAATAATAAATTCTGAAACGGTTGTTATTGATCATAATAAAAATTGGATCGGATACTACATTTAACTAGTAGTAATCAGCAAGTAGGTCTATCTGATTCTATGCTATTAATAAGGTTAGCTTACGACAGGTTATCTAGGAACTTCATTCAAAATACTCTCAGTCGCCTGCACCTCCCACCCAATATTACATCTTACATTATGAATTCGATAACTACGGGCACTTGTTCAGTCTTGTGGAATGGATCATGCACACCTGCCTTCAAAGCCAGCCGAGGGCTCCTTCAGGGGGACCCCTTATCTCGATACATATTTGTGCTATACATTGAGAGATTAAGTCAAATGATCAATGACGAGGTTGAAAAAGGAACTTGGACACCTATCACACTCGGCAGAAGCGGGGTCAAAATCACCCACCTATGTTTCGCCGATGACTTGATTCTGTTTAGCAAAGCTTCTTGCAACCAAATGGAAACAATCAAGAGCTATTTCAGAAAGTTTGAGCATGCTTCCGGGCAATTTATATCTATAAAGAAGATCCATATATTCTACTCGGCCAGCGTCCCAAAGCTCATCCGCAACAGAGTTAACAAAATCAGAGGATTCAAGGAAACTGAAGATCTTGGGAAATACCTAGGTGTGCCTATCATTCATTCCCGAGTCACTAAGCAAACTTATGCTGACATCTTAAACAAGGTAGATTCCCGTATCAACAGTTGGACCTCTCACACCCTTTCACTGGCAGGTCGCTGCCGTTTAGTCCGCTCAATCTTATAGGTCATTCCTACATATACTGTGCAAACAACACAACTACCTTTGCAACTATGCGATCACATAGACAGTAGTATACAAAAGTTTCTTTGGGGAGGCAGCTACAAAGACCGTCCCATGTCTCTCGTCGCTTGGAACAAAGTGACCAGCAAAAAAGAGGATGGAGGGCTTGGAATAAACACTATGAGGGAATGGAACTCAGCCCTGCTCTTCAAGAATACCTGGGAACTAGCTACAAACAGAGACACCTCCTGGTGTTGGTTCATGGTAGACAAATTTAAACATCATACGGAGGGTAAGCACACCAACCTGTCCCGGCTAGCTAAATCGTCCTTGATGGGAAAGAAGTTCATAGAAGACAACTCCTATAACCAAGTTATGACCGGCAATGATACAAACTTCTGGCATGATAAGTGGTGCTATAAGGATAGCACGCTAGCTGAACATATAACGTGCAACATCCCCACTGAGTTGCAGGATTTGCAGGTGGCGAGCGTAATAACTGATGAAAACAGCTGGGATGAGCCATTCCTACGGGATTGGCTCCCCAACGCTTAAGTGGAGCACATATTACACATGAACCATCCGTTGAAACTAGAGGAGAAAGATGTGAAGGTCTGGAATCTATCCATTAGTGGACAATACTCTGCCAGTTCGGCATACCATCAGCTCAGGGCCGATAGGAACCAAAAGGTTGAGGGCGATTGGGAGAGGATATGGAAAGCCAAGACGGCAACCAAAGTCAAATTCTTCATGTGGTTACTTTCCCACGATGCTAGATGACCCATATGATAAAGTCAATCCTCTGGCTGAGTTAGGTCCTAGATGGAGTGACATATTTTGTGAATCTCATCATTAGTTTCAAGTGAGGTAATATATAAACTCTAGTTATGAGAGTATGATGCTTTGTGCAAAAGATACTCAAAATACATGTTCTCCCTTCTTCTTCTCCTTCTTAATAAACGATGATAGAAGCCTCACTTGAGCTATATAGATGATTTATATATGAGGAGACACTCGTATAAGATTGACCTATTCTATATCCCCCCTATATCATACATGTAGTACCCAAGATTGAAATCATGATAAGTTTGACTTTAAAATATTCTTTTCCCCTTCATATGAAACATGAAAGATATGATGCTGAGATCATAAGATAAACTTAGTATATTCTCTTTTTCCCTTTTCATAATACATGCAAGACATAAAAAGTTGAACTCCTGAACTTGATAATTGATGATATGTCCATTCTAACAAATGATAAATTATTTGAAAATATTTATGCCAACTTTATAACGTGAGATAAATCACCATGCGATCAAAGGCATATAATGTTCACCAGATTAGTCTTGATACATGCATTGGTAACTATTTCAGGCCAAAGAGTGATTATGACAAATCCTAGAGGAAACTAAAATAGAAACAAAGTGTTTGAAAAAAAGAAAAAAAATATTGTTAGGTTTTGGTATGTTACAACACATCACCCCTTAAAGAGGATATCACCTTCAAAATATACCCATCCATATCCTAGTGTACCTAGATGCACCTCTTAATAAAAGCACGATTCTAGGCCATTAGAATTTTCTACTATATCTTATCTCCTACCAAACCAACATGAGTCATCATGTTACATAACATGTTTGGAAAAAAATATTTAGATTCAGTTATAGGTCTAAGTTGAGGTAATACATATTGTTAATTTTTTAAGCAAGTTAGAGTACAAGAACATCAAATTCAAACTTCTAGCCATTTCTTATCCTTTCTTTTTCTCTTACATACCTTGGTAATTTACCCCACTTAGTTCATATGAAAGAAGATCAATTTTGAAAACCCTTTTTTTACATTCATTGTAGTCAAATTAGCACAGTTTGCCTATTTACTTGGTAAGGTGGTAGCTACAACAACATGTCCAGTTGGCTAAAAAAAATAGAAATATATCACACTAGAGACTGAAATATCAAAATCCTAGAACTGGGTAGGGGCCACGCCATCTCCAATCCAGAGGTTTGACCACACATTAATATTGTAGCTTGAGATGGCTGTCATTGTAGAATTATTCAGGATGAGAGGAAGTAGTGATTTGATCCCTCTCCAAAGGTGAGATCCAAAAGTGGTTCTTGAGCCTTGCTTTCCTTATTTGGTAAGCATAAGATTTATCCAGGGTGTTCGACCTTTCTGAATATAGTACCAAGCGAGCTTTGCTAACAGTGCTTTGTTGAAACCAACTACTTCTTTTACTCCAAGCCCCCCTCTGTGTGGAGGTTTGGTAATGTGCCCCCAGGCTACAAGGTTCAGTTTCTTTGAGTTCTGCGTGCCCCTCCAGTTGAAGTTTCTAGTAAGTTGATTGATTCTGTCAGTTGTAGATGTTGGTAGGAGTGTGGATTGCATCGTGTAGCAAAATTGGGAGGACAACACATATTTCACCAATGTAACTCTGCCTACGAGTGATAGAAATCTATTTTGCCAACAGTTAATCAGTGTGCAAATCTTATCAACGAGATATTGATAATGATCCTTTCTTTTTCTCTTGTGGTCAATTGGGATACCTAGGTGATGTCCCTGGTTAGAAGTTTCTTTGATGTCTAAAGCTTTGCAAACCTCTGCACGCTGGTACCTTGGGGTGTTTGAAGAGAAGAACACTGAGGATTTTTCATTGGAGAGAAATTGTCTTGATGCTTGGTTGAAACATGTGAGACATCTAGTGATGGTGTTTTCTTGGTGTACAGAAGCTTCCTCGAAAAGGATGATGTCATCCGCAAATATGACACATGAGAATGCCAACTTTTGTCTTGTTAAACGAATAGGTTTCCAATGACCTAAACATACTTATTTGTTGATCAATTGACTAAAATGCTCCAGACATTGGACAAAAAGGTAACGGGAGAGGAGGTCCCTATAACATACTCAGATTTTCACCTTCTCAAAACCCCATGGAGATGAGAAGACAAAATCCAAAAACATTAGGCAATTGTTTCATATAGCGATATAGAAGCGACATACGCATACATGAACATTCAATACAACAAACACCATGACATCCTCAACATTCAACATGTATATTTATACAGCATGAATTATTACACAATGATTTACAATTACATATTGAAAGAGAATTTTTACACAAGTCTAAACATGTATGCTAACTAGGATCTTAGACAATAGGTACAACATGTACAACTTGCTCACATCCTATTCTTTTATCCCATTCTAGCTCTGAACCTAGAAAATACGAGAAACAAAAACATCAACATAAAGTTGGTACGTGGTAGTAAAAATGCTATACTATGATGGCATAAGAAAATACTTTAAAAAGAAGAAAGAGAAAGAAAACATTATTTAGTGGTGGAAAATCAGGTAATCCCCAAGTTATTAATCACATTTAAAAATTAATATGCATTACTATGGTGGACTTAGCACATAATAACAATATTAGTGGGCCCTTCCCCGTGTACTGTGTACTCTAGGGATCTCCTCGTATACCATGTACTCTAAGGAGGTGCTAGTCAACATTAATGCTTTCCCTCTCTAATAGGGAGATTAATGAGCACCACTAGTAACTACATTTCATTTCTCATTCATTTCTGTTCTTAAATATTCAATGAGGAAAATGACAATACTCATATATTTACATCCAAAAATGTACTCAAATACATACAAGCAAGTACTTATATTTAACATCCAACAAAAACTAGTCATATAATTATATCCACGTATCTTGATTTCAGATCTGAATTTCCACAAGTCTTAGATTAAGAGAGAGAGTGAGTAGATCACCCTGAAATATAAACAAGGACCTAATATCATCATGGGTTCTCATCCTTCCATATTAGGATTTTTTATCAGGGTTTAGGTCATTAAGGGTTTCTCTTTAGGGTTCAAGGTTTAGAGTGAGATCTAAGGTTTTCCTTAAGTATTTCATGTCTTAAATTGAGGTATGGTAATAGGGAGCATAAATCTAGGTTTGGGGTCAGGGTGCAGATGTTACTTAAGGGAGTTGATCTTTGCTTAATCACCATTAGTGAAGGTGAGAGAAAAGAGAGTCATTTATGTCCTTCTCTAGGATAGATCATGAGGAAAATGTGTTATTATTTTCCATTAGATTCTATAAGAGAAATTTGCAATTTTGTGAAGAATTTTTTTTATTTGATTATAAGAAAATTTATTGTATTAATTAGGCCTTTAATTAATTTTTTCTCCCATGATTTTGTTTATTTTGATAGTCCTTACTTACCAATTCAAAAGATTACAATGTACAACCTTCTAGTGAATCAAGACCCAAAACAACTAAGTTATTACCATGTCAACACCAACGTTCATAACCACTTACTAAGGTAGGAAACATGTGTCAATTGCATGTCATGCAATTCTTGGATAGATTGTATGCACAACTCCTTGTCATATATCATCTCACATTAGAGTCATTAAAAATATGTATAACCATTTTATTCTTATAAAAGGCATTTATGTAATAATATTAAGTTAGATCTAAAATTCAGAATTTGAGGCAACCATATATATTGGTAATATAGTTTACAATAATTATTTGCGGAATAAATTGGTGTTAATAAATTTTATATATTCAAAAATAATTCTAATAAACACATGAATTTTATATCAAAAGGGTAAAAACATTACCTATCAAGCCATTTTATTTTTCTCCTTGTTAACAATTTTAGGAGGTAATAGGGAGGCCTACTAAGGAAATTGATATTTTCTCTTTCTTTTTCTCCATTGGGCCTCCTTAGACCCCAATGGAGGGGAGTATTTTCTCTCTCCTTTGTTCTTTGGATTTCCTCAATTATTTGGATATTAGGAATTTGGAATCCCTCTTTCATTTTCTTTGTACTTGCCCTTTTTATTCATTGGCCACGAATTTCTATTGTCTTTTAATAGAAATCACTTCCTTTTTCATAATGCCACCAAAATCATTAATAATGTATCATATTATCTTTTATTTTGCAAATATTGGTATTTTCTCTTTCTTTCCTCTTTATTGGGACTCATTGGATCCCAAGACACTCCATTATTTCTAAATTCTTTTTATTGGATACTTATTATCCTTCTAGATGCATCTTTATGCATTATTTCACATTATCTTGTTTATTTCTCATTAAAATATCTCTTTTTGAGGATTTCTCTTTATTTTTCTTTTATTTTCCTCATTGATATTCCTTTTATTGTTAGGAATCCTTGGGACATGAAATTCCACCAAAAATAACTCCATTACACCTCTTTTCACTTGTTTTCCACATTTTACCATTGTTTTCAATTTCTTTCTTAATAAAGAAATACTTAATTAATCTTTTCTTTTCTTATTGCTTTCTTTTTGCAACTTTGGACTCCTTGGAACCCAAGGAACCCAAGAGGCACGAAATCCATCCTTGGATTACATCTCTTTTCCCTTTATTCCAAATTCAAAGGTTCTTTCTATCTCTAGGTCAAAAATTGGTGGTGATAATAATAAGAAACCAACTGGACATATTTTCAGTCTCTAGTGTGATATATTTGTTGATATGTCCAGTTGGTTTCCTTAACTGGAAAGTAAAAAAGGATTAAACTCTATGATAATCATTCTAGTGTATTGGTGTGCTCTTCGACATGTATCATGCATACCCACCTACAACAAATTGAGATACATCATCAGCTACTCTTTGATAGCTTCTGGAGTCAGGGGTACTTCCCGAGCTACCCACTGCTCCCTGACATTATAATGATTCCACACACCTTCACCAACACCTATTACCTACCAGATCAGTATGTGCTACCATGAACCTTCTTCCCTTCAATACAATTAGTATTAGGTCAACGCTTTCACTCTGTAAGCTAGAATTTAGACCATGAACACATGGTTGCATTCAAGCTTAGGGGGTTGTAATGGAACAAGCTTTATTTGCATCCTCTTTTATCTTATTTGTATTTTTTTGTTTGCTTTCTAGGATGTTTTTCATTTTAGGTTGTGTTTTTCAATTGTAGGACATAGGATCCACATCTATATAGTGTAATTATGGATTTTTAATATCATGAAGTAACAAGGAAGAAAATATTATTGTGCCTAATATCTCTTGCAATAAATGTCAATCCATCTGAAAAAATGAAGCTTAATTTGTTAAGTCTTAGAGCATTCACTAATTTGAGGAAGTGTGAGAAATAGTCATCTTGAAGACAACTTTAATGAATGAAAATATTAATTCACATAAGGCTTGTGTTTGTTAAGGATGATGAGCCCAAACAATAAAAATGGGTAAAATGATCCTAAATGAAAATTTGAGAAAGAAACTTAGGAAGTTACCATGATGCACAAGTTGACAGGAGAGGGACTATTAAGGAATTGTTTATTACCCTAAGTCCACACTCCTAATGGATAAAATGGAAAAGGCAAGTGGACTTGGGTGTCTGTCCATAGAATGGCGCAAATATTTGACATAGGAAATATATATATGTAAAAACACTAATAATAAGATATTACAAGATACAAAAAGGGGGTAGAGAAGCCTGTACCCATTTCTATTTAAAGATAACACATTAGTGTTTCATTTCAGATCTTAGAGACTTGAGTGCAGAGGATTTTAATTTGGCAACTACAAATTTGATAAAAAAATATATCAATGTGAGTACATCGAGTACTCTATGAAAAATGTGTAACCATAATATAAAAGTTGCCTGGGTTGAAACATCATAAGAAATAAGAAGTCGAAACAAGGTGAGAACACTAAACGACATTCTACTATACAAATCATATTTTAGGTTTCTTTTTCCACTATATTAACATAAGCCTTTGACCACTTTTCACGGAAAGGTCCTTGAGGGGCATTTATGCTCCCTATTTCTACATGAGGAATCTCAGGACCGAAGTCAATGAGCTAATCCTATTTCATTTGTTCCTTATGCCCTTACCATGAGAATTTAGGCAAGTACATAAGGTTATATAATGGATTTTTGTATGTTGTGTTCAAGGTTTATTAACATACAATAATCAACATGAAAGTAGTATTAGTAGGGAACAATAGTTAGAACAAGTAATTATCTAGACAAGACAAGTATTCATATGAACATTCTTACAAACAAGCCAATATCATAGTAGGGTCAAGAGATTAAGCGTACTATGTGAGTAGAGAGAAAGTCATGATTCTTGAGTAGATTCTAGAGAAGGTCCAATCCAAAGGGGACCTAAGATATAAAAGAAATATAATTGGGTCTTAGATAAAAATGGTTTAATTATGAACATGTATCATGTCATATGTATATTATCCTAAACCTATGTATCCTATAGTTGAATTATGGTCTCTTCTTGTCAAACATGCATGAGTTGATTGAACATAACAGAAGTCTAATGAGTGAGAGATGATAATGGACCCACTCAATGGAATAATATACTTTCCACAAAAGATTAAGCACCGTAAAATATAACTATTTACAAAGTTACAAAATGTTAACATGTACATAACATTCTCACCCCAAGGGTAGTACACAAAAAAAAATACTATACTTATTTCAAAAGAGCCTCAATTGCAGAGGGAAACCTAGCTATTACAAGCTATCCTTAAGCCAACTTCATGTATACCACCTTCTAATGTCCACTTCCCTCAAAGCACCTAAACTTGGGTAGTTTGGGGAACACCGAGAAAATAGAAAATGAAGGGGTATGCGTCAGTAAAAACTGGTATATGAGAAATATAAAATATTTTGGGCATTAATAAGTAGTTTAAGTGAAAAAGAGGTGTTCCATCAAGAGAGGTCATATAAATTTAGGTAAGTTCAAAAGAAATCAATTTCAAGAGAATCAGACACTTATATTTTAGATTTCAATGATTGAGATGAAAAAGATATTGCCACTGTTCACAATACCACAACAATTAAATATAATCATATGTTGGTATATTTAAACTAAATAGCTAATGTACAACCAAGACACTATTGGATCTTTGGTCTTATGGGTGGAAAGGCGCACAATATATATATATATATATATATATATATATATATATATATATATATATATATATATATATATATATATATAAGAGGTAGAAAGACGCACCTGGGAGGAAAGACGCGCCCTAATGGTTGTGCTCATGCACCATACAAAACATGTCTAGATAAATTACCAACCACATGTAAATAGTGTGTCAAGAAATGGTTTAAGTCATTAATCACAATTTCATATTCAAGTAGTAATGCGGGTGGGGTCATAGACCTAAGACAACAAGATATTTGTCAATTTTAGAGAATAAGGAACTTCCATTGTGAGATAAATAAAAAGGCCAATTAAGAAGAATGCCTCATTATAGAAATCTTTTAGTCTGCTTAATGCCAAATATTAAATAGGGAAGAACACATACTTGTTGCCTTCATGCCATAGGTTAACTTAAAAGATATACTTGTTCCACTAGTCATGTTTCACCCTAGGAACACATTAGGTATGTTAGACAAATCAAAGCAAACATGATTATACAATCCTAATATAGTTTTTACGTGTATTTTACCCCAATTATGATCACTTAAAGGCATATTAAGGTTTTTAATAATTAGAAATACCCACATATAGGATGAGGGAAGGGATTGGATATTATTTACATGTGCTATTCTCATATAGAGTTACCTACTAATGTATCAACCTTTGCCTTTAAGTCTCTAATCTACATTCCTCCTAATACGCTATACTCGTAGCACCCCATTCACATCTTTGGAATTGTATTTACCAATTTCAAGATCACTCATTCATCTAAGGCATAAGGCACATTCCTAACATGTGATTCCAAGTGATGCCTCATTTAAGCTATATTTCAAAATTTGAATCTATCCACTATATTATTCTTTAAGGTAAAATCCTTCTTATAGATGTATCTATTTGGATGTAAGTGACTCATTAATTACTATTAGATTGTGTAATGTGTCTTTATTATCCATTTCTACCCATCTATTCAAAGCAATGAAACAAACTAAAATAATGTAATAAATTTATACCGGTGTAGGTAAGTCCAGATAGATATAACCATTTTTTCATATTGTGTTTTTGAATCACTTCAAATATATCTATACATAATTTTCACATGTATAATATGCTTACGTTGGCGGGGGGTCACAATCGTGGTGCTTCCTCGGAGGTGGTTCCCATGTCTTAAAAAACTACTTACATTTCCCAATATGAAAACATAATACATAGATACACTATCACATTTCCAGATAGCAATACTTGCTAATATGATTGTATAACTATGTTTACCCAATATAATCAATACTAGGTAAAGCACTTCATTAACATAGGTTATATCCACATCTTAAAGATCAGATACTCAGCTAACTAGTTAATGTTTCGTCTGATATTATTATGTTAAATAAGTCAAGGCTGCAAAATTTTAGATGACTTATACGGTTATGAAAATACTATTGTGTATATGTACTACTAAGCTACGAGACTCATCCCTCAACCCAATTAGTATACTTATCTATTACTTACTTACGTGTTAATTTAGTACATGAATATTTGTTAGTCCTTGTAATCAGACAACTCTTAGGCCAAATATATCTATGTTACAGAGCGTATCCAGTGCATATGTACGTACATACATACCAATATGTTGCGTACAAACATGAGTTAATTTGGTAGTGTGATTTAAATAATAAATTCTGAAACGGTTGTTATTGATCATAATAAAAATTGGATCGGATACTACATTTAACTAGTAGTAATCAACAAGTAGGTCTATCTGATTCTATGTTATTAATAAGGTTAGCTTACGACAAGTTATCTTGGAACTTCATTCAAAATACTCTCAGTTGCCTGCACCTCCCACCCAACATTACATCTTACATTATGAATTCGATAACTACGGGCACTTGTTCAGTCTTGTGGAATGGATCGTGCACACCTGCCTTCAAAGCCAGCCGGGGGCTCCTTCAGGGGGACCCCTTATCTCCATACATATTTGTGCTATGGATTGAGAGATTAAGTCAAATGATCAATGACGAGGTTGAAAAAGGAACTTGGACACCTATCACACTCGGCAGAAGCAGGGTCAAAACCACCCACCTATGTTTCGCCGATGACTTGATTCTGTTTAGCAAAGCTTCTTGCAACCAAATGGAAACAATCAAGAGCTATTTCAGAAAGTTTGAGCATGCTTCCGGGCAAACTATATCTATAAAGAAGACCCATATATTCTACTCGGCCAGCGTCCCAAAGCTCATCCGCAACAGAGTTGACAAAATCGGAGGATTCAAGGAAACTGAAGATCTTGGAAAATACCTAGGTGTGCCTATCATTCATTCCCGAGCCACTAAGCAAACTTATGTTGACATCTTAAACAAGGTAGATTCCCGTATCAACAGTTGGACCTCTCGCACCGTTTCACTGGAAGGTCACTGCAGCTTAGTCCGCTTAATCTTATCAGCCATTCCTACATATACTATGCAAACAACACAACTACCTTTGCAACTGTGCGATCACATAGACAGTAGTATACAAAAGTTTCTTTGGGGAGGAAGCTACAAAGACCGTCCCATGTCTCTCGTCGCTTGGAACAAAGTGACCAGTAAAAAAGAAGATGGAGGGCTTGGAATACACACTATGAGGGAATGGAACTCAGCCCTGCTCTTCAAGAATACCTGGGAACTAGCTAGAAACAGAGACACCTCCTGGTGTTGGTTCATGGCAGACAAATTTAAACATCATACGGAGGGTAAGCACACCAACCTGTCCCAGCTAGCTAAATCGTCCTTGATGGGCAAGAAGTTCATAGAAAACAACTCCTATAACCAAGTTATGACCGACAATGATACAAACTTCTGGCATGATAAGTGGTGCTATAAGGATAGCACGCTAGCTGAACATATAACGCGCGACATCCCCACTGAGTTGCAGGATTTGCAGGTGGCGAGCGTTATAACTAATGAAAACAGCTGGAATGAGCCATTCCTACGAGATTGGCTCCCCAACACTCAAGTGGAGCACATATTACACAGAACCAGCCGTTGAAACTAGAGGAGAATGATGTGAAGGTCTGGAATCTATCCATTAATGGACAATACTCTGTCATTTCGGCATACCATTAGCTCAGGGCCGATAGGAACCAAAAGGTTGCGGGTGATTGGGAGAGGATATGGAAAGCCAAGACGGCAACCAAAGTCAAATTCTTCATGTGGTTACTTTCCCACGACGCTATCTTAACCAACTGCAAGAAGGTCAATAGACATATGTCTTCAGACCCAAGCTGCAGTAGGTGCCATGTGCACGAGGAGACTAGCTTGCATGCTGTTCGTGACTGTGAACAAGTTCATGAAGTGTGGAAGGGCATCTACAAAGACAAACTGCCTTTAGATTTCTTCATAACAGATTTCAGGAGCTGGATAAGAAATGGCTTGCGAGGAAAGGAAATTGAGCAAAGCTGCTTCATGATCGCTTGCTGGTACCTTTGGGCTTGCAGAAACTCAGAAGTCTTCGACAATAATAAGAAACCAACTAGACATATCATCAAATATATCTCACTAGAGACTGAAATATCAAGGAAAGCTTGGCAGAAAGATATGTCGGCCAATGGAGCCCGCTCACAGAGGGATGTGCAGTGGACACCTCCGCCCATGGACAACCTGAAGATGAATGTGGATGCAGCTCTCCTTAGACATACAAGCACTGCAGTGATGATTATCAGAGATGGAAATGGAGAATGGGTAGATGGTTACAGCTGGCTCTTCCCTGCTGATTTTGCTCTACACGCGGAACTAACCGCAATCGGAGTGGCCATGAACCGAGATAAAATTCTGAACTGCAGATGCCTGATAATTGAAATCGATTGTAAAAAAGCAACTGGGATGATCAAGGATGCTTGCTCGACATCTCCCAGATCTCCCACCTACTATATGGCATCCAGAAACTCCTTCGGGAGAACAAAGATTGGCTGATCATGCATGTCATGAGGTCATCCAACAAGGTTGCAGATGGCTTAGCCAAATGCCACCTCAGAAACAAAACTGGCCCGTTCCATTATGTCAGACCTCCTGAACCTATCAGGGAGTGGTATGTTAGAGAAAAATGTAATGGTAGTAGTACTACCATATTTCCTTCACAGAATAATTTGTGAAATGCTAGATCCATGGTTTGCCTACAAGAGGAGAGTGGGATGAATAGATAATCTCTTGACTTCTATTAAAAAAAATAAGGTTAGCTATGTATATGAAATATCTAAAGCATCATATTCAGCAGATTGATGATGTTCTGAAACCAAAACAGATCATCAAGAATACGAACCTACAACAGTGTCCCCCATTCCGGTGAGAACCTACACTGCATAATGAGGCAGTGACAACCATCTGTGCAAGCTGAAGAAGGGAGGTAGTGGGGCGCCTGTTTGGCATGTTGAGTTCTGGATGTGGATGAGAATTACGGTTGCAGGTTCTAGACACGTCAAGAAGATGATTGTTGCTTCATTGCAGGTCCTGCACATGCCAAAGAGAAGGTTGCTAGGGCAAACAGAGGAATCACTGACATGGTGGATGTGTGCTGATGGTGCTGTCGGGGGGAAGAAGGTGGCTAGGAGAGGTATGATGTCTGGATCTGGTCCCACAGTAGTGATAGAGGAAACTAAAATAAGAGTTTATTAATTCGTCAATGTTCTTATTGAAACTAAAACATATAATTTATAAACCATATAAAATATTTCTAGGCGATTTTAATGGGTTAGTGAATTTAAATGTCATACTTTATAAAAAGACCCATAAATGAATCGTTTATTACATTTTTAATTATTTACTAGTGTTTTGCCGCAAAATTTGATAAGAGGGTATATTAGATAATAAGTGCCCAAAATACATTGTTATATTGAGGTTTCATTTAAAGTAAAACACTTAACTACACTAGGGGTAAAATGATCATTCTACATGTCAAAATGAAGCTAATAAAGGAGTTATATCTTCAAATTTGAGTTAAGGGTTAACATCTAACAACAATTAAATAGATCAAACAATTTAAGGAAAAGTTTACTATTTTTATTGAAAAGTATTTATTTATTAATTTGACAAAGTTTCATCTAATATTATTTTAATAAATACAACTATGTTTATTTATTATATGCAAGTATCCAATTATTATCTACCTAGATACTTTAAGTCCATTCTAACAAATGATAAATTATTTGAAAATATTTATGCCAACTTTATAACCTAAGATAAATCACCATGCGATTAAATCACCATGAGATTAAATCACCATGCGATCAAAGGCATATAATGTTCACTAGATTAGTTTTGATACATCCATTGGTAACTATTTCAGGCCAAAGAGTGATTATGACAAATCCTAGAGGAAACTAAAATAGAAACAAAGTGTTTGAAAAAAAGAAAAAAAATATTGTTAGGTTTTGGTATGTTGCAACACACCACCCCTTAAAGAGGATATCGCCTTCAAAATCTACCCATCCATATCCTAGTGTACCTAGATGCACCTCTTAATAAAAGCACGATTCTAGGCCATTAGATTTTTCTACTATATCTTATCTCCTACCACACCGACATGAGTCATCATGTTACATAACATGTTTGGAAAAAAATATTTAGATTCAGTTATAGGTCCAAGTTGAGGTAATACATATTGTTAATTTTTTAAGCAAGTTAGAGTACAAGAACATCAAATTCAAACTTTTTGCCATTTCTTATCCTTTCTTTTTCTCTTACATACCTTGGTAATTTACCCCACTTAGTTCATATGAAAGAAGATCGATTTTGAAAACCCTTTTTTTACATTCATTGTAGTCAAATTAGCACACTTTGCCTATTTACTTGGTAAGGTGGTAGCTACAAAAACATGTCCAGTTGGCTAAAAAAAACAAAAATATATCACACTAGAGACAGAAATATCGAAATCCTAGAACTGGGTAGGGGCCACGCCATCTCCAATCTAGAGTTTTAAACTTTACTTTTTACTCTGTACTACACACTTGGGATTAGGTTCTTAGGTTTGACCTTACCAATCTTAGGGTTACGGACAAATGATTTCTCTACCACTTAAACCTTCTTGGTAGTAGTGACTTAGTTCAAAAAACCATTGATATAATCTAGAAGGCTTTTATTTTTGTACATATAATTTATTAGTTCAATAAGTTTAATGAAGAAAACATTACAAAAGAAATCTAAAAATGGTGTCAAAAATGGCGAAGGACCAAGTCAACTACTTTTCACTACACATTGCACATTGAATTGTTCTATCATCACATCATCCCAATAAACAAATATAATTATCCAAGCATCTAAAATGATATACAAAATCATATTGAACTTGTAATCATAGAAATGAAGAAATGTTTCTTACAACACATTGTCAATTTCTTCCTAGACTTATTAAGGCTCAACATTCATCATTCCCCACTTCACCCTGTTCATAATTTACATTGCCACATATCGATACAGAGGATTATGATCATACCAATCATCATAGGGAGGGGTTAGGTTTTTTCCATCACTTGGAGGTTCATGACCTAAGTGTCTTCACCATACAAGGTGAACTACAAATTACCCATCACCTCATTAACTAGGTACTCCAAATTTCATATGTCATAGGTTTCAACTAGGAACCCATTTAAACTTTAGGGATGAGGGAGGCCAACTCTAATAAAGTCTAACATGTGATAGGGCTCAAAGTTTGGTATCCAATGCATATATTGTTCATAAAGTAGAAGTAGTGGAGCCATGCTATATAAAAAACAAAAGAAAAGGGTTTAAGGTGAGAACTAGGGTTAAGTCTATCCAAATTTTTTCAAGTCATCCTACACTTCATAGTGTATGAATTACCTTCCCTTAAAGCAGGAGGTATGAAACAATCAATAAAAGAGTCACCACCTACATAGTGGAGTTTCTATACCCATAGAGTGGGTGGGATAATTAGGGTTACTCGAAAGTGAGTCCCTATCACATAAGTGGGTTGGGGAGTAAATGTTAGCAATTTAAATTGAGATTGAAACCCTAACTCGCATTCCGCGACTCATGTGTAGGTTCATCATCATCCCATATAGGTTACGTGATTGCATAACTAGGATAACTCGAAATAGTCATATTACTGACTTCTTTGGCTCTGATACCATTCTGTAATGAGTGAGACCTGATAATGGGCCCACTCAATGCAATAATATACTGGCCATGGAAGATTAAGCAGCAGAAAATATAACTATTTACAAAGTTATAAAATGTTCACATGTACATAACTTTCTCACCCCAAGATTAGTACATAAAAAAAATTATACTAATTTCACAAGAGCCACAACTGCAGTGCGAAACACGGCTATTCCAATCTATCTTTAAGCCAACTTCATGTATACCACCTTCTAATGCCCACGTCCTTCAAAGCACCAAAACCTGGGTAGTTTTGGGAGCACCCAGAAATTAGGAAACAAAAGGGTATGCATCAGTAAAAATTAGTATATGTGCAATATGAAAATATTTGGGAATTTATAAGGAGTTTAAGTGAAAAATAGGTGTTCTATCAAGAGAGGGAATATGAATTTAGGTAAGTTCAAAAGAAATGAATTTTAAGAGAATGAGATATTTATATTTCAGATTTCAATAATTGAGATGAAAAAGGCCTTGCCACTAGTCACAATACCACAACAACCAAATATAATCACATGTTGATATATTTAGACTAAATAGCTAATGTACGACCAAGATACCACTGTATATTTGGTCTATTGGGTGGAAAGGCGTACCCTGTATATATATAAAAGAGGTGGAAATACTCACCCCAGGAAGAAAGGCATGCCCTAATGGTTGTGCTCATGCACCATACAAAAGATATCTAGCTAAATTACCAACCATGCATAAATAGTGTGGCAAGATAGTTAATAGATATCATGTTTTAGTTGTAGGGAATTATGAGCCTCGTTGTAGTAGAGACCGAGCCATCCCCATTACTAAGCAGATGGGTTTTCCCCATTATCACAGGGTTGAAGCAGTAGGCTTCACCGATGAGATATGGGTTCTCCGGAAAGCAAACATCCAACTTGAGGTCCTCTTCTCCCACAAGAAATTCATCACCTGACGACTGGACAACAACATCCTATGCGCCTTTGTGTATGGAGGTACGACAAGGGGGAGTATAATTTTTTTATGGCATCATCTAAATCTGATGGCTACCGCTATCACCATGCCATGGGTCGTGGTGGGTGATTTTAACATAGTCATGTTCCAATCAGAGAAGTTTGACAGCAGATCCTTCAATAAGGCAAACAACCATGATTTCATCGACGTTGGGACCTCATGCAACCTTT
Organism: Alisma plantago-aquatica; assembly: GCA_963693085.1. Lineage (NCBI taxonomy): Eukaryota > Viridiplantae > Streptophyta > Magnoliopsida > Alismatales > Alismataceae > Alisma > Alisma plantago-aquatica. The sequence continues at coordinate 560,979,736 of OY856415.1, forward strand.
ACAATCTAAGCACTAACAACCCTCACACCACATTCAGGAGAGGCTTACTCCATGAGAAGCTTGAAAGAGCTCTACGAAATGGGCCTTGGCTCGACCTGGAGATATCATCCCCAATCATGGAACTTGAGCGGAATAACTCTAACCACTCCCCCCTACTGGCCACTTCCGCAGACTCGAACCACAAGTAGTGCCCCTTCCATGGGACATTTGCCAGTTGGAACGAGCTAGAAGGATTTAACAACTTTCTCCTGGGAAACTGGGATCCCGTGGCCTCCTTTGGAAGAGTGGGCTCAAATTTCTCAAAGCGGCAGTGACATGGTCAACAAAGAAGAAGGAAGATCAAAGAACTAAAGATCAAATCAGAAACACAATCCACTGGGATCAATTTCAACTTGCCCTCAACTTCGACTACAACCTGGCTAGAAGCACAGTGGACGTACAATGTAAGTTGGACGAGATCCTCAAGAGGAATGAGTTGGATTGGCAACAAAATGTACGATGTACCTGGGTAAAACTAGGCGACAACAACAAAAAGTATTTCCATTCTATCGTCAAGGCCAGACAGAGAAAAAATAAAATCACTCACCTAAAAGACACCAATGGCAACTGGATTGATGAAGGTGATGACCTAAACAACATCATTCTTTCCTTTTTCTCTAATGTCTACCAAGAATCATCTATCGAGATGCGTCGACGTACGAGTGAAACCTTTATTGGGAGGTTTGTCCCACCCAGTGAGTAGGCTAACAAAGCTCTTGCACAGATTCTAGACAGTGAAGAGATACTGAAAGCACTTGTATCCATGGCACTACTGAAGGCACCTAGCCCCGACGGTATTGGTGCATCTTTCATCCAAAAGAACTAGCCCCTTCTTCAATAGAAGATATGCAATCTTATACATGGCCCATTCATCAGGCATCCTATTGAGCCAAGAAGCACTGACTCGACCCTGATCCTCATCCCCAAGGTGCCACAACCTGAGTCATGTTTCCATCTGCGTCTGATCTCCTTGAAATATGTTTGCTCGAATCTCTTGTCTAAGGTTATCGCCAACAGACTGAAGCCTTATCTTCCCACATGGATTTCTCCTCACCAATCCAATTTCATGGTCGGACGCAAAATAGGGGACAACATTTGTCCTTGTTCAGAAGATCATTCACTCCCAAGAATCCAAACAATGTCAAAAAGCTATTAAGATTGACCTCATGAAGGCCTTTGACAAGCTCAGTTGGCCCTTCATTGCTGACACCCTCTCCAAATCTCATATCTGGAGCAACCTCATTCACATAATCATGCAAGTCATTACATCTGGAATGACTTCTATCCTTTGGAATGAGGAGGCAATAGGTTCCTTCAAACTGTCTTGTGGGGTGAAGCAGGGGGGGTGTGATAACCTAGATTTTTGAGTTTTAATAACTAATACAATATTTGAGAGGCAAGCATTCTATGTAGATGACAAATACCAAATTGAATAATTGGTAATACAATCATGGATTCCTTCACCCAAATTAGGTGTTTTGAGTAATTATGTACATATGAATCAATGTTAGAGTTTGATGTCAACATTAATTATTTTGGCTTATCAATTTCTTTTAATACCATCCCTAGTATCTTACAAAGTCAAATTACATGAAATACGACATATAGTCAATTGACATGGCCAACATTTGAATTTTAACTCCAATTTTACATCATAGCTACATCATGATACCAATAAGCTACTCCTAAAATTTTATTGCAATTGGATTAACCAATTAGGATTTATGGACATTTGAAAATAATACACCTAATATCGCCCTAGACCTAAGTTGGTAATTATGTGTGACATTTGAATGACACGCTGTTTTGATAACAAGGCTGGGAGTGGACACTTATGCGGCCTCACACTCCATCGATCTGATCTGAATAATCATAGATCAAATGGAATCGATGGCTAGGACCTTGTCATCTACCTCCTGCTTTCCTCAGTCTCGAACACAACTAAAACACTCAAATCAACCGAGACTCCACGTGCCCGACTCCCACATCTCCTGGGCGAGATCGTTGGAGGAAGACCTTGTCTCGCCAAAATGAACTCAAAAAATGTTACGACATTGCCCATCGCCCTCAGATCAGAGAGAACGCCCCCCCCTCTTCTCTGTGCCTCTCACTAGAGGCGGCACCCATTTTAGGGCTTAACCCTCTACGCCTCTTTGTGCCTATATAAGGCTCCCACAAGCTCTGCCGACCTTCTTTTGATCATCCCTCATCCTCAATTGCAACGAAGGTCACTTCTACCTCCCTGACCTTGAACACCTCACCTCGCCTGAACCCGGTCTCCTCCTTCACTCAAGGAGCCTCCTCCTTCCAATCCACCATGGATACACCATCCTGGGGCCTTGACGAGTTGAGCAGCACCCTCAGTTGGTGCCGAAAAGGGCCAGAGCCTCGACTTGACAAGCCTCCACAACCAAGCTCAAAAGCTTCATCGCGGGCAAGGTTGGGAGCACGTAAAGCTTGCAGGGAGCTATCGCCGAGCCTCACAAACCTTGCACCAAGCTTTGTGACCCCTCAATCCAACCTGAAGGCAGGTATATCCCTGAAATACCTTTTCTCTTTTCCCCACTTGCTTTGGTCAGAGATTAGTGCCCAAACCACCATTGCTGACGAACTCGACCTCCTCACAACCGTCATGAGCCCGTGAACTCAACCAACCCATCGACAACACCCAACACCCCCATGAACTCCACCCTCACCTTGATCCACCTTCCCATGTTCCCTCACTGCAACCATGGCGTGAGCGGAGAACAATCGAAGGGGGTGTTTTCTCCACCTTGCCCATACCTGACAAATGGATCCAATTGAAAGCCCATGGGCACCTTTCACCCGCCTATCCTTCTCTTCAGACAAGCATCTACTCACGGGTCAGCGGGAGGATCCAATTAGTCAGATCCCTCACCCGATCCATGAAGTAGAGCTAGCATTTCTTTTTTTGTTTATTTCGTTAAAAATTATCTGATTGGCCAGATCTTGTATAATTGATTAAAAATAGCTTCGATGGCCAATAAATCCTCATAAAATATCCTTGTTCTAAAAAAAATGAGGAGAATGTATAAAAATTATCACCTGTACCTGAACTAAACTCTAGATCAATGTGTTTCTTTAACCTTCTGATATGTTCCTTTTTAATTAATTTTTGTGAAAAGTAAACAAATAACCATACCTATTGTAAACCCTTGAAGCTTTAATCTAACCCTATTTCCATTGATTCGAAGTCCTAAAAGTATTATCTATAATAATGAGGTCCACACTCCTATGACATAAATGACTCTCTTTCTCTCACCTTCACTAATGGTGATTAAGCAAAGATCAACTCCCTTAAGGATCTACATCCACACCGTAACCTAAAACCTGGATTTATGCTCCCTATTACCATACCTCAATTTAAAACATGAAATATTTAAGGAAAACCTTAGATCTCACTCTAAACCTTGAACCCTAAAGAGAAACCCTTAATGACCTAAACCATAATAAGAAACCCTAATATGGAAGGATGAGAGCCCATGATGACATTATGTCCTCATTTATATTTCAGGGTGATCTACTCTCTCTCTCTTAATCTAAGACTTGTGGAAATTCAGATATGAAAACAAGGTATGTGGATATAAGTATATAACTAGTTTTTGTTGGATGTTAAATATAAGTACTTCCTTGTATGTATTTGAGTACATTGTTGGATGTAAATATATGAGTATTGTCATTTTCCGCATTGAACATTTAAGAACATAAATGAATGATAAATGAAATGTAGTTACTAGTGGTGCTCATTAATATCCCTATTATAGAGGGAAAGAATTTGTGACAACCGGATTTTCCTCTCTCCTATCATGTACCCTTTCTCTCTCACCAAGTAGCATCTTACTCAACTCAATGTCCAATCCATAGTTTGATGGTTATGGGTCTGGGATTCCGGTTTTGTGACATATGGTATCAGAGCATGAACAATAACTACACCAAACATTGCTCACATAAAGCACAAACTAAACTCACCCTACATCTCAACCCTTGATTATTAATAAGATGTACTTTGTGGACTAGGTAGACTTAACCTCTAGGTTAGAACCTAAATGTTCTAGAACTAGGTGTAGACTTGTGTAAATTACCTCCCTAGACATGATTCACGACATGTGCTTAGGGTGTCTACACAGGTGTGCACCATGTTCTTTCTAGTTCTCTAGGTGTCATGGTACTAGACTGCGTCATGAGTGTGGTAACACGTTTTGGTTTTGATTTTATTCAGATGGAGTATGGTGGTTTTCATCGTCTGTTTAAATGTTGGAGAAAACATATTTCAAGTATTATTATATGTACATATGAAAAATGTTACCACAAGAAAAAAGGCAGTGAGTTTTCATGCAACCTAGGAGAAAGAGATGTACCATCAAGTCTAGATGAGAGAGTTTAGATGATAGTGATAGTCTCTAGTATAGGTTAGGTCAGTGAATAACTTAGATAACCTAAGATGATGATGATGACATTGTTGATGATGTTGATGTTGATAAGACCCAATTTTGTCCTTGAGAGGGCCAAGTAGTTTGATGATATGAAATGAGTTTGACCATGCAACACTAACTAGACCTAGAACCTTGTTGATACATATGACTTGGTTGATGTTCTAGACATAGCTAGTAGGTTGGCATGTTTTCTTATACCTAGTCTTGTATGTGATCAGATATAATATGTGACATATAGTTTGAGACCAACATGGGCCTTAATCTCTTTACAAAGGAGGACCTCTAGCATGGGACATATGAATAGAGTGACCTGTTGATATGAGTCTACCCATATCGGGAGAAGGTTAGAGTACCTAAAGTCCAAAATATTTGAAATGTTGAAAAATAATATGAATGATGAAATACTTGATGACGAGTCCCTAGCTAGAATACTTCTAACTATATGAGTTGAGTGACCTAGTGTGTGGTTTCCTTCAAAGTGTTGAACCCTAGATTTCCTATGAAAATATCTAACCCTAGAGAAAGAGGAAATTGAAAATTTGGTGCTTGCTATGTAGGTGAGGGAGATGTCCCAAGACACTAAGATGATGTACATGTTGTGTGATATCCATGGCGAGTCTCATGATCGAGTTAGTGGTCGTATATAAAGGAATCTAGTGGTTACCCTTGTTTCTCGAAAGATGGGTAGAAAATTTTGTTATAGGTAGAAGGTTGTGGTTAGCATGTATTGTGGAACATATATATGTCTTAGCTTGAGTGGCTTGAGCTTGTGGAGCTCTTTCTAGATACAAGTTACAAAACCTCGATGTTGATGATAATGTTATTCCTTGAATGATGTTCGATACATGAAAGAATCTCACTTAAGTTAAAATTTTGATAGATGTGCAATAGTCACTTTGGCAAGCTAGACCTAATACAAAATCATACTATACATAAAATATGTATCTCTAAAATCATGAACTTGTTACGATGATGTCTAGAGATCTTACCTTGAATAATCAGGGGTAACATGCCTACTATCATACCCAAATGAAAACAAATCAACTAGATATGATGTTTCTCTTGGGGTGATAACTCAAATATATAATATGGATTAATTGTTTATTTCAGATCCAAAAAAAAGGACGAGAAATGATGAACATGATTGGGTAAAGATGGTAGAATTTTGGAGAAAAGCAAAAACATGCATGAAATATAGAGTAAGATGAGATACCCACTCGATGATAGTCTCATTTGAAGCCATGGCCATGAACATATTCGTTTGAGAATTGATAACATAGATTTTGATGATACCCCTTGGTCTCATATATGAACAAAAACCCTAATGTACAGATATTAGGCGATGGAAAACTCTAATGCCATGATGATGTAATAATATGGGGGATAATAAGCAAATGTGTATATCATTAAGATGAGTAAACCCCTGATGATGACAACCTAGTGTGCATCCCATTATGGAGAATGCATTAACAACCATGGTTGGATATCTAGACTCAATGAATTTTGACTTTGACTCTTGTTTATGATCTTGGACAAATTTTGATGATGAAAGTTCTTTTAAGGAGGGAAGGATGTGACAACCTAATTTTCCTATCTCCTATCTTGTACCCTTTCTCTCTCACCAAGTAGAATCTTACTCAACTCAATGTCCAATCCATAGTTTGATGGTTATGGGATTGGGATTCCAGTTCCGTGACAACATTAATGTTGACTAGCACCTCCCTAGATTACATGGTATACGGGGAGATCCCTAGAGTACACGGTACACGGGGAAGGGCCCACTAATATTTTGATTATGTGCTAAGTCCACCATAGTAATGCATATTCATTTTTAAATGTGATTAATAACTTGGGGATTACCAAATTTTCCGCCACTAAATAATAATTTCTTTCTCTTTATTCTTTTTAAAGTATTTTCTTATGTCAGCATAGTATATCATTTTTACTACCACGTACCAACTTTATGTTGATGTTTTTGTTTCTCATATTTTCTAGGTTCAGAGCTAACATGGGATAATAGAATAGGATGTGAGCAAGTTGTACAGGTTGTACCTATTGTCTAAGATCCTAGTTAGCATACATGTTTCGAATTGTGTAAAAATTCTCTTTCAATATGTAATTGTAAATCATTGTGTAATAATTCATGTTGTATAAATATACATGTTGAATGTTGAGAATGTCATGGTGTTTGTTGTATTGAATGTTCATGTATGCGTATGTCACTTCCACATCGCTCTCTAAAACAATTGCCTAATGTTTTTGGATTTTGTCTTCTCATCTCCATGGGGTTTTGAGAAGGTGAAAATCTGAGGACGTTACAATTGGTATCAGAGCATGAACAATAGATACACCTATAGTTTCTCACCATGAAACATAAGACTATTTCACCTTTCACTTTAAACCTTAAAAACATAGCAAGTTGTTCTACATGTACTAGGTTTGACTTAGCCTCTAGGTTAGAACCTAGATGTTCGAAAACTAGGTTTAGACAAGTGTCTGAAACCACTTTGCATATAGAGCTCATATGTATTGGGTAGCTACACTAGTCCACACCATTTTCTCACCATTTCACTAGGTTACATGGAACTAGACTATCTACTATGTGTTGGACACTTGAGTTTGTTGGTTGGTTTTGTTTCCCAATCGGCTTGCACCTCGACAGTTTTCTCTGACGCCTTCTTTCTCATAGAAAAACTATATAACATTTTATTAGATATATATAAATTTAAAAATGTGTCCCTCACACAGGAGAGTAGTGGGTGTTCATGCAATCTAAGTTAAAGGGAGTGACATCAGTCTAGAAGAGAGAATAGATCTAGATAAGACGTCTAGAGCCTCATAAGGTTATGTGATACATAGATAGACAAAAGAAAGATGAAGGAAATAAGAATATAGAATCTTATCTAACTTTAATCCATGATGGTATAAGTTTCCTTGTTAAGATTTGATTTGTATACGAGCCAAATCCACTCTTAGAGGATCTATGCTAAGTCATGATCATGAAAGTACATTCCCTTTTCCTACTAAAGATAAGATAAGTTTAGATAGAGATGAGTGTGCATGAGCCTCAAGCTCTTATACAAGGAGAATGTCTAGTGGTAGGATGAGATATGTTGTGCACTCTACAGAGAGTAACACCCACATGGAGAAGTTCATAGGACCTAGCCTCCAATATATGAGATATGTGTTAAAAAAATGTCCTACACTAGATTACTCTTGAGTGTTGAGTTGAGTCCTTATGCATGATTCAAATCTATATGTGAGAATTGGGTAAAAGAAAAGGATGGGTAGATGACCCATATGATAAAGTCAATCCTCTGGCTGAGTTTAGGTCCTAGATGGAGTGACATATTTTTTGAATCTCATCATTAGTTTCAAGTGAGGTAATACATGAACTCTAGTTATGAGAGTATGATGCTTTGTGCAAAAGATACTCAAAATACATGTTCTCCCTTCTTCTTCTCCTTCTTAATAAACGATGATAGAAGCCTCACTTGAGCTATATAGATGATTTATATATGAGGAGACACTCGTATAAGATTGACCTATTCTATATCCCCCCTATATCATACATGTAGTACCCAAGATTGAAATCATGATAAGTTTGACTTTAAAATATTCTTTTCCCCTTCTTATGAAACATGAAAGATATGATGCTGAGATCATAAGATAAACTTAGTATATTCTCTTTTTCCCTTTTCATAATACATGCAAGACATAAAAAGTTGAGCTCATGAACTTGATATAAAGATATTTTTGGATCATAGGATATATAATCAGAAATATAGTTCGTAACTCTGATCCTTCTCAATGTATGGTTTTAAGTTGAGTATGAATATCACACCATAGGGTGAAACCCTAATGGTCAAACATGTTACGTAAGCCCTTCTTAAGTAGAAAAATTCTAATATCAAGGATGAAGATAAATCTCCTATAATGCTGAAATCATTCTAAGATGTTAATGATGTTAGATTTGATTGATCTGAATACCATGGCATATAAACGAATTCCTCTTGAACTTTAAAAGTATGAGCAAAACATGTACCCTTAGTGGTGATGTAATCCTAAGATATCATATTTTCATGTTATGGCTAAGACATTAAGTGATGCTTCCAAATATATATAAGGTGGGGTGAACACACCCAAGAATCTCTAGACCCTAAGTTGACAACTTAGAGTGCATGCAATTATGGTGGTCTTAGAACCTAAGCAATGATGATGTATATGAAGTTGAACTCCTAAATAGCCTCTTCAGGATGAGATTAGTTGAATTTCGAGGATGAAATTCCATCTAAGGTGGGGTGAATGTGATAACCTAGATTTTTGAGTGTTAATAACTAATACAATATTTGAGAGACAAACATTCTATGTAGAGGACAAATACCAAATTGAAGAATTGGTAATACAATCATGGATTCATTCACCCAAATTAGGTGTTTTGAGCTACAATAGAGGGCTATGATGCCTAATTGAATTCAATTGTGAATTAATACCCTTACTGATTGATTAAGCGCTCATGAGACCAAACATTCATTTAGTGATCCAGTGAGTAGTGAACTAATTTCTTTTGAGGAATTATGTACATATGAATCAATGTTAGAGTTTGATGTCAACCTTGATTAATTTGGCTTATCAATTTCTTTTAATACCGTCCTTAGTATCTTATAAAGTTAAATTACGTGAAATACAAAATATAGTCAATTGACATGGCCAACATTCGAATTTTAACTCCAATTTTACATCATAGCTACATCATGACATCATTAAGCTACTCCTAAAATTATATTGCAATTGGATTATCCAATTAGAATTTATGGACATTTGAAAATAATACACCTAATATCACCCTAGACCTAAGTTGCTAATTATTTGGGACATTTGAATGACACGCTATCTTGATAACAAGGCTGGGAGAAGACACTTATGTGACCTCACACCCCAACCTTCCGATCTGATTGATCACAGATCAAATGGAATCGATGGCTAGGACCTTGTCATCTACCTCCCTCTTTCCTTGGTCCCGACCCCAACTAAAAGACTCGAATCAACCAAGACTCCACATGCCTGACTCCCACATCTCCTGGGCGAGATCGTTGGAGGAAGACATCATTTTTCCAAAACGAACTCAATGAATGTTACCACATTGTTCATCGCCCTCGGATCAGGGCGAACGACCCCCCCCCCCTCTTCTCCGTGCCTCTCACTAGAGGCAGCACCCATTTCAGGGCTTAACCCTCTATGCATTTTTGTGCCTATATAGGGCTCCCACAAGCTCCGCCAACCTTCTTTTAATCATCCCTCATCCTCAATTGCAACGAAGGTCACTTATATCTCCCTGACCTCAAGCACCTCACCTCACCTGACCCCAGTCTCCTACTTCACTCCAGGAGCCTCCTCCTTCCAGTCCACCACTGCTACACTCGAAGAGTTGAGAAGCACCCTCAGTTGGTGCCATAGAGGCCCAACGCCTTGAGTTGACAAGCTACCACAACCAAGCTCGAAAGCTTCATCGTGGGCAAGGTCGGGAGCACGTCAAGCTGCATGGAGCTGTCGTCGAGCCTCACAAACCTCGCACCAAGCTTCATGACCCCTCAATCCAACCCGAGGGCAGGTATATCTGTGAAATTCCTTTTCTCTTTTCCCCACCCACTTTGGTCAGAGATTAGTGCCCAAACCACCATTGTCGATGAACTTGACCTCCTCGCAACCACCGTGATACCACGAACTCAACTGACCCATCGACAATGCCCGACACCCCCTGGAACTCCACCCTCACCTTGATCCACCTTCCCATGTTCCCTTACTGCAACCATGGCATGAGCAGAGAACAATCGAAGGGGGTGTTTTCTCCACCTTGCCCATACCTGGCAAATGGATCCAATTGAAAGCCCCTGGGCAATCCTGGCCTTTCACCTGCCTGACCTTCTCTTCAGGTGAGCATCTACTCGTGGGTTGGAGGGAGGATCCGATTAGTCGGGTCCCTCACCTAATCCATGAAGCAGAGCCCACATTTTTTTTTATTTCATTAGAAATTATCTAATTGGCCAGATCTCGTATAATTGATTAAAAATAGTTTCAATGGCTAATAAATCCCCATAAAATATCCCTATTCTCAGAAAAATGAGGAGAATCTATAAAAATTATCACTTGTACCTGAACTAAAATCTAGATCGATGTGCTTCTTTAACCTTGTGATATGTTCCTTTTTAATTAATTTTTGTGAAAAGTAAACAAATAACCAAACCTATTGTAAAACCTTGAAGCATTAATCTGACCCTTTTTCTATTTATTCGAAGTCCTAAAAGTATGAACTATAGTAATGAGGTTCACACTTCTATCACATAAATGACTCTCTTTTCTCTCACCTTTACTAATGGTGATTAAGCAAAGATCAACTCCCGTAAGTAACATCTGCACCCTGAACCCAAACCTAGATTTATGCTCCCTATTACCATACCTCAATTTAAGACATGAAATACTTAAGGAAAACCTTAGATCTCACTCTAAACCTTGAACCCTAAAGAGAAACCCTTAATGACCTAAACCCTGATAAGAAATCCTAATATGGAAGGATGAGAACCCATGATGATATTAGGTCCTTGTTTATATTTCAGGGTGATCTACTCGCTCTCTCTCTTAATCTAAGACTTGTGGAAATTCAGATCTGAAATCAAGGTACGTGGATATAATTATATGACTAGTTTTTGTTGGATGTTAAATATAAGTACTTGCTTGTATGTATTTGAGTACATTGTTGGATGTAAATATATGAGTATTGTCATTTTCCACATTGAACATTTAAGAACATAAATGAATGAGAAATGAAATGTAGTTACTAGTGGTGCTCATTAATCTCCCTATTAGAGAGGGAAAGCATTAATGTTGACTAGCACCTCCTTAGAGTACATGGTATATGGGGAGATCCCTAGAGTACACAATACACGGGGAAGGACCCACTAATATTGTGATTATGTGCTAAGTCCACCATAGTAATGCATATTAATTTTTAAATGTGATTAATAACTTGGGGGTTACCTGATTTTCCACCACTAAATAATGTTTTCTTTCTCTTTCTTCTTTTTAAAGTATTTTCTTATGCCAGCATAGTATAGCATTTTTACTACCACGTACCAACTTTATGTTGATGTTTTTATTTCTCATATTTTCTAGGTTCAGAGCTAGAATGGGATAAAAGAATAGGATGTGAGAAAGTTGTACAGGTTGTACCTATTGTCTAAGATCCTAGTTAGCATACATGTTTAGACTTGTGTAAAAATTCTCTTTCAATATGTAATTGTAAATCATTATGTAATAATTCATGCTGTATAAATATACATGTTGAATGTTGAGAATGTCATGGTGTTTGTTGTATTGAATGTTCATGTATGCGTATGTCGCTTCTATATTTCTATATGAAACAATTGCCTAATGTTTTTGGATTTTGTCTTCTCATCTCCATGGGGTTTTGAGAAGGTGAAAATCTAAGGACGTTATAGGGACCTCCTCTCCCCTTACCTTTTTGTCCTATGTCTGGAGCATTTTAGTCAATTGATCGACAAATAAGTATCTTTAGGTCATTGGAAACCTATTCATTTAACAAGACAAAAGTTGGCATTCTCATGTGTCATATTTGCGGATGACATCATCCTTTTCGAGGAAGCTTTTGTACACCAAGAAAACACCATCACTAGATGTCTCACATGTTTCAGCCAAGCATCAAGACAATTTCTCTCCAATGAAAAATCCTCAGTGTTCTTTTCTTCAAACACCCCAAGGTACCAGTGTGCAGAGGTTTGCAAAGCTTTAGACATCAAAGAAACTTCTAACCAGGGACATCACCTAGGTATCCCAATTGACCACAAGAGAAAAAGAAAGGATCATTATCAATATCTCATTGATAATATTTGCACGTAGATTAACTGTTGGCAAAATATATTTCTATCACTCGCAGGCAGAGTTACATTGGTGAGATCTGTGTTGTCCTCCCAATTTTGCTACACGATGCAATCCACACTCCTACCAACATCTACAACTGACAAAATCAATCAACTTACTAGAAACTTCATCTGGAGAGGCACACAGAACTCAAAGAAACTGAACCTCGTAGCCTGGGGGCACATTACCAAACCTCCACACAGAGGGGGGGCTTGGAGTGAAAGAAGCAGTTGGTTTCAACAAAGCACTGTTAGAAAATCTCACCTGGTACTATATTCAGAAAGGTCGAACACCCTGGATAAATCTTATTCTTACCAAATAAGGCAAGAAAGGCTCTAGAACCACTTTTGGGTCTCACCTTTGGAGAGGGATCAAATCACTACTTCCTCTCATCCTGAATAATTCTACAATGACAGCCATCTCAAGCTACAATATTAATGTGTGGTCAAACCTCTGGATTGGAGATGGCGTGGCCCCTACCCTTAGATCTGATCTCACAATTCTGGAAGAACCAAAGGACATGACAGTGTCTTGTCTAGTCATTGATTCAGGGAGCTGGGATATGAGCTTCATTGACTACTGGTTCAATGAGACCTCGACACAGGCCATTACCCTCATGCCCTCACCAAGGCCATCCTATGGGGTGCACAGAAGGATATGGATACACCCTGATGACATCGCTTTCTCCTCCAACTCAGTTTATAAGATCCTCATGCATTTCACATATTCAACCAACATTGATTGTTATAGTACTATCTGGGGATTGAAGATCCAACAACACATCAAAACTACTCTATGGCTAATCCATCATGACCGGCTCCTCACCAATGAGTTAAGGGTCACACGTAAATTGGCCCAAGATACAACCTACATGAGATGTCAGTCTCCGTTAGAAACTATTCTCCATGCCATCAGAAATTGCCCATAGGAAAAAGCAGTGTGGAATCGGCTGGTACCACCTAAAGATATGGAATTATTCATCTTCAACTCTATCCCGACATGGCTCTCCTACAACTTGAAGACCTTATACAGGATTCCCAATTGGGATGTCTGCTTCGCCACAGCCTGTTGGTGATTGTATAAGAACCGAACTCTTCACATCTTGGAGCACAAATCTCTACCGTCTTCAGTAATAGTCACCCACTACAACTCATCGATATCCACTGTTGCTTGAGCTTTCAAACTGCATTCGAAGCCTGTCTCAATGACTCCCCCGAGTGCCATAAGTTTCCCCATCATCCTGAAATCCTCCATAGTCCATGTAGACACTGCTACCAACAAGGATGACGGTACATGTGCTACAAGTTTGATTGTAAGGGACCAACAGGGAACCTGGATCCATGCCAAAGCTAGACACATGACCGGAACAGATCCCATGAGAGGTGAACTCATGTCAATCAGAGAGGCGCTGCTGCACATGAAACATAGAGATCTCCACTCTGGCATTATTATCACCGACTCATGGAATGTTATGACCTAGATCAAGGAACTAGCTACCTCCTCCCCCCCCCAATATGAACTCCTGACCAAGGCTATCCAACTACTCTGTGAAGAAACACCTCTCTTTAATGTGGTGTTTCAATGAAGAAACCAAAATAATATGGCAGACTGGCTGGCCAAGCAATGTCTCAAACAACCAGACATCTCCTTCTCATGGGAATTATGCCCACCCCCTCTTCTACAATCTTACCATGATGACCTTTAGGTCTTCTACAACCTTTTCATCCAACAATTAGTCTATCTGTAATATCTTGTAACCATTTGGTATTTCCCAAAAAAAAGAAATGGTTTGTCATTAATCACAATTTCATATTCAAGTAGTAATGCAGGTGGGGTCATAGACCCAAGGCAACAAGATATTTGTCAATTTTAGAGAATAAGGAACTTCCACTGTGAGACAAATAAAAACGCCAATTGAGAAGAATGCCTCATTAATGAAATATTTTAGTCTGACTAATGCCCAAAATTAAATAGGGAAGAACACATACTTGTTGTCTTCATGTCATAGGTTAACTTAATAGATATACTTGTTCCACAAGTCAAGTTTCACCCTAGGAACACATTAGGTATGTTAGACAAATCAAAGCGAACATGGCTATACAATCCTAATATAGGTTTTAGGTAAATTTTACCCCAATTATGATCACTTGAAGGCGTATTAAGGTTTTTAAATATTAGAAATACCCACATCTAGGATGAGGGAAGGGATTGGATATTATTTACATGTGCTATTATCATAAAGCATTACCTACTAATGTATCAACCTTTACCTTTAAGTCTCTAATTTGCATTTCTTCTAATAGGCTATAATCGTAGAACCCCATTCACATCTTAGGAATTGTATTTACCAATTTCAAGTTCACTCATTCATCTAAGGCATAAGGAGCATTCCTAACTTTTGATTCCAAGTGATGCCTCATTCAAGCTATGTTTCAAAATTTGAAGCTATCCACAATATTATTCTTTAAGGTTAAATCTTTCTTATAGATGTGTCAATCTAGATGTAAGTGACTCATAAACTACTATCAAATTGTGTAATGCATCTTTATTATCCATTTGTACCCATCTATTCAAACCAATGAAACAAACTAAATTAATGTTATAAATTTATACCGGTGTAGGTAAGTCCGAATAGATATAGCCATTTGTTCATATTGTATTTTTGAATCGCTTCAAATATATCTATACATAATTTTAGCATGTATAATATGCTTATGATCCCCACTATGAAAATATAATATACAGATACACTATCACATTTCCAGATAGAAATACTTGCTAATATGGTTTTATAACTAGGTTTACCCAATAGAATCAATATTGGGGAAAATAATTCATTAACATAGGTTATATCCACGTCTTATTCATCATATACTCAACTTACTAGTTAATGTTTGGTCTGATATAATAATGTTAAATAATTCAAGGCTGTAGAATTTCAGATGACTGATATGGTTACGAATATACTATTGTGTATATGTACTACTAAGCTACAAGACTCTTCCCTCAACCCAATTAGTATACTTATCTATTACTTACGTGTTAATTTATTACATGAATATTTGTTAGTCCTTGTAATCAGACAACACTTAGGCCAAATATATCTATGTTATAGAGAGTATCCTATGCATATGTACATACATACCAATATGTTGTGTACAAACATGAGTTAATAGGGTAGCGTGATTTAACAAATAAATTCTAAAACTAGTTGTTACTAAGCATAATAAAAGCTGGATCACATACTACATTTAACTAGTACTAATCAACCAATAGGTCTATCTGATTCTCTATTTTTAACAAGGTTAGTTAGGTATATGCATTATCTAATACATCATATTCAGCATACTACTATTGTTCTGAAACCAAAATAGATCATCAAGAATACAAACGTACAACAACATCCCGCATTTCAATGAGAACCTATACTGCATAATGGAGGCAGTGACAACCATATGTGCAAGCTGAAGAAAGGAGGCAGTAGAGCTCCTGTTTGGCAAGGTTGAATTCTGGACGTAGATGAGAATGACGAGGAGTAGTAGAGAGTTCCAGATTACAGTACAGTGATGATCCACAGTTGAGTGGTGGCCATTGGAGTATTTGTTGGACTCTATGGTTGGATGTTCTAGTCATATCAATAAGAAGATTATTGCTTCGTTACAGGTCCTACACATGCTGAGGAGAAGGTTGGTAGGGAAAATAGAGGGATCACTGACATGGAGGATGCATGTTGATGGTTGTGAGGGGTGGAAGAATGTGTCTAGGAGAGGTATGACGTCTGGATCTGGTCCCACATTAGCGATAGATGCAGATGGCATCCAACAGCCTTGGTGGCTGGTGCCGGGTTGAAGAAGACATGGAAGCTGGGGCTCGGGGCACCGAGTAAGATGGTGAGCATGGGAAGAAATGGAGAGGGAAGAGGAAGAGAAAGGGAAGAGGAGGAGGTGTGACAAAGAGGGGAAGAGGAAGAGGGAGCGAAGCGGAGCAGTCAAGTGTTAGACACCCCTAGGAAGGGAAACACATGTAGTCATTGGGGAGGAGTGGAACAAAATGTAATAATCTTTTAACTTAGGGAATGCTTTAATTAAATGTATCAATGGTTCAAAACATTTAGCAATTAAATGTGTGAACAAAACAATTCCGATTAGATTGAAACTTGATGGGGATATAGACAAGAAGTAGGACTACATAAATAAAATATTAATTTTCTATTTCGTGTAAACTAAGGCCACAAAATAATATAAGGGCATTTTTGACATTTTAGTACTTTTTATGGAAATAAGATTTTATTAATCCTTCAATTTTCATATTGAAACTAAAATATATAATTTATAAACCATATAAAATGTTTCTATGTGATTTTAATGGGTTGGTGAATTTAAATGCCATACTTTATAAAAAGACCCATAAATGAATCATTTATTACATTTTTAATTATTTACCAGTGTTTTTCCACAAAACTTGATAAGAGGGTATATTAGACAATAAGTAACCTAAATAAATTGTTATATTGAGGTTTTATGCAAAGTAAAACACTTAACTACACTAGGGGTAAAATGGTCATTCTAAATGTCAAAATGAAGCTAGTAAAGGTATTATATCTTCAAATTTGAGTAAAAGGTTAACATTTAACTACAATAAAATAGAACACACATTTTAAGGAAAAGGTAACTATTTTTATTGAAAATATATTTATTTATTAATTTGACAAAGTTTCATCTAATATTATTTTAATAAATACAACTATGTTCATTTATTATATGGAAGTATCCAATTATTATCTACTTAGATACTTTAAGTCTATTTTAAGAGATGATAAATTATTTTAAAATATTTATGGCAACATTATAACCTGAGATAAATCACCATGTGGTCAAAGGCATATAATGTTCACTAGATTAGTCTTGGGATATGCATTGACAACTATTTCAAGCGAAAGAGAGATTAAGACAAATCCCAGAGGAAATTGAAATAGAATCAAAGTGTTTGAAAAAAGACAAAATATTGTTAGGTTTTGGCATGATACAACACACCATCCCTCAAAGACGATTTCATCCTCGAAATCTACCCATCCATATCCTAGTGTACCTAGATGCACCTCTTAACAAAAGCACTATTCTAGGCCATTAGAGTTTTCTACTATCTCTTATCTCCTACCACACCGACGTGAGTCATCATGTTACATAACATGTTTGCAAAAAAAATATTTAGATTCAGTTATAGGTCCAAGTTGAGGTTATACATATTGTTATTTTTTTAAGCAAGTTAGAGTACAAGAACATCAAATTCAAACTTCTAGCCATTTCTTATCCTTTTTTTTCGCTTACATACCTTGATAATTTACCCCACTTAGTTCATATGAAAGAAGATCGATTTCAAAAATCCTTTTTTTTACATTCATTGTTGTCAAATTAGCACGATTTACCTATTTACTGGGTAAGGTGGTAGCTATAATAACATGTCAAGTATTCTTTGTTATAACCTCTATTAAGTTTAGAGGATCCTTAAGTTTGAGATACACCCTTAGTGACTAAGCTTGCAAAATTCATTCCTTATATAATTTATCTGTAACCCTAAATGACCATTTAGAAAGATAACAATGGGTAGATAGATTAGGTCATATACATTTTAAACTTTACTTCTTACTCTATACTACACACTTGGGATTAGGTTCTCAGGGGTGACCTTACCAATCTTAGGGTTCTAGACTAATGATTTCTCAACCAATTAAGCCTTCTTGGTAGTAGTGACTTGGTTCCAAAAACCATTCATATAATCTAGAATGCTTTTATTTTTTACATATAATTTATTAGTTAAATAAGTTAACAATACCACAGAAATCTAAAAATGGCATCAAAATTGGCAAAGGACCAAGTCAGCTACTTTCCATTACACGTTGCACATAGCATTGTTCTATCACCACATTATTTCAATTAATGAGTATAATTCTCCAAGCATCTGAAATGACATACCAAAGCATCTCAAACTTTTAATCATAGAAATGGAGAAATGTTTCTTACTACACATTGTCAATTTCTTCCTAGACTTACTAAGGCTCAACATTCATCATTCCCCACTTCACCCTGTTCATAATTTACATTGCCACATATCGGTATGGAGGATTATGATCATCCCAATCATCATAGGGAGGGGTCAGGTTTTTCCCATCACTTGTAGGTTCATGGCCTAAGTGTCTTCACCATACAAGGTGAACTACAAATTACCCATCACCTCATTAACTAGGTACTCCAAATTTCATATGTTCTAAAGATCAACTAGGAATCCATTTAAACTTTATGTATGAGGGAGGCAAACTCTATGAAAGTATAACTTTTGCTAGGGCTCAAAGTTTGGTATCCTATGCATATTTTTTTCTTAAAGTAGAAGTAGTGGAGGCATTCTATATAAACAACAAAAGAAAAGGGTTTATGGTGAGAACTAGGGTTAAGTCTATCTCAAAATGTTCAATTCATCCTACACTTCATAGTGTATGAGTTACCTTCCCTTAAAGCGAGATGTATGAACCAATAAGTAAAAGAGTCACCACCTACATAGTGGAGCGTCTACACCCATAGAGTGGGTGGGGTGATTAGGGTTACTCAAAAGTGAGTCCTTGTCATATACGTGGTTTGGGGAGTAAATGTTACCAATTTAGATTGAGACTGAAACCCTAACTCACATTCCATGACTCATGTATAGGTTTATCATCATCCTATATAGGTTCCCTAATTTCTGAACTAGGATAACTTGAAATAGTCATATTACCGACTGGTTTGGCTCTGATACCATTCTATAATGAGTGAGACCTGATAATGGGCCCACTCAATGGAATAATATACCATCCATCAAAGATCAAGCAACATAAAATATAACTATTTACAAATTTACAAAATGTTCACATGTACATAACTTTCTCACCCCAAGGGTAGTACATAAAAAGAAAATACTACACTTATTTCACAAGAGCCCCAGTTGCAGTGGGCAACCCAGGTATTCTAATCTATCCTTAAGCCAACTTCATGTATACCACCTTCTAATGTCCACGTCCTTTAAAGCACCTAAACCTGGGTAGTTTTGGGAATACCGAGAAAATAGGAAACAAAGGGGCATGCATCCGTAAAAATTGGTATATGTGCAATATAAAATATTTTGGGCATTTATAAGGAGTTTAAGTGAAAAAGAGGTGTTCCGTCAAGAGAGGTCATATGAATTTATGTAAGTTCAAAAGAAATCAATTTCAAGAGAATAAGGCAAATATATTTCATATTTCAATAATTGAGACAAAAAAGGCCTTGCCACTATTCACAATACCACAACAACCAATTACAATTGCATGTTGATATATTTAGACTAAATAACCATTGTACAACCAGGACACCACTAGATCTTTGGTCTAATGGGTGGGAAGGCATACCCTGTATATATAAAAGAGGTGGAAAGATGTACCCCAGGCAGAAAGGCACACCCTAATGGTTGTGCTAATGCACCATGCAAAAGATATCTAGCAACCATACATAAATAGTGTGGCAAGAAATCATTTAAGTCATTAATCAAAATTTCATATTCAAGCAGTAATACAGGTGGGGTCATAGACCCCATGAAAAAAGATATATATCAATTTTAGAGAATAAGGAACTTCCATTGTGAGACAAATAAAAAGGCCAATTAAGAAGAATGTCTCATTATAGAAATATTTTAGTCTGATTAATGCCCAAAATTAAATAGGGAAGAACATATACCTATTGTCTTCATGTCATAGGTTAACTTAATAGATATACTTGTTCCACAAGTCAAGTTTCATCCTAGGAACACATTAGGTATGTTAGACAAATCAAAGAGAACATGATTATACAATCCTAATATATTTTTAGGTATATTTTACCCCAATTATGATCACTTAAAGGCATATTAAGGTTTTTAAATATTAGAAATACCCACATCTATGATGAGGGAAGGGATTGGATATTATTTACATGTGCTATTCTCATATAGAGTAACCTACTAATGTATCACCTTTACCTTCAAATCTCTAATCTGCATTCCTTCTAATAGGCTATACTCGTAGCACCCCATTCACATCTTAGTAGTTGTATTTACCAATTTCATGTTCACTCATTCACCTAAGGCATAAGGTGCATTCCTAACATGTGATTCCAAGTGATGCATCATTTAAGCTATGTTTCAAATTTTGAATCTTTCCACAATATTATTCTTTAAGGTAAAATATTTCTTATAGATGTGTCTATTTGGATGTAAGTGACTCATTAATTACTGTTAGATTGTGTAATGCATCTTTATTATCTGCCTTCTACCCATCTATTCAAACCAATGAAACAAACTAAATTAATGTAATACATTTATACCGGCCTAGGTAAGTCCGGATAGATATAGCCATTTGTTCATATTGTGGTTTTTGGATCACTTCAAATATATCTATACATAAATTTAGCATGTATAATATGCTTATGATCACCACTATGAAAATATACTACATAGGTACACTATCACATTTCCAGATAGCAATACTTGCTAATGTGATTGTATATTTATGTTTACCCAATAGAATCAATATTGGGAAAAACAATTCATTAACATAGGTTAGATCCACGTCTTATACATCACATACTCAGATTACTAGTTAATGTTTCGTCTGATATAATTATGTTAAATAAGTCAAGGTTGCAGAATTTCAGATGACTTATACGGTTATGAATATACTATTGTGTATATGTACTACTAAGCTACGAAACTCATCCCTCAACCCAATTAGTATACTTATGTATTACTTACGTGTTAGTTTATTACATGAATATTTGTTAGTCCTTGTAATCAGACAACGCTTAGGCCAAATATATTATGTTCCCGAGAGTATCATGTGCATATGTACGTACATACATACCAATATGTTGCGTACAGACATGAGCTATTAGGGTAGCGTGATTTAACTAATAAATTCTGAAACTGGTTGTTACTGAGCATAATAAAAACTGGATCGCATACTACATTTAACTAGTAGTAATCAACCAATAGGTCTATTTGATTCTATGTTATTAATAAGGTTAGTTATGTATATGCATTATGTAATACATCATATTCAGCAGATTACTGTTGTTCTGAAACCAAAACAGATCATCAAGAATACGAACCTACAACAATGTCCTCCATTCCAGTGAGAACCTACACTGCATAATTGAGGCACTGACAACCATCTATACAATCTGAAGAAGGGAGGTAGTGGGTCGCCTATTTGGCATGGTTGAATTCTGGATGTGGATGAGAACGGCGAGGAGTAGTAGAGAGTTCCAGATTACAGAACGGTGATGATCCGCAGTTGAGTGGTGGCCACTGGAGTATTTGTTGGAATCTACGGTTGTAGGTTCTAGACACGTCAAGAAGAAGATTATTGCTTCGTTGCAGGTCATGCACATAATGAGGAGAAGGTTGCTAGGGCAAACGGAGGGATCACTGACTTGGAGGATGCGTGGTGATGGTGGCGCGGGGTGGAAGAAGGTGGCTAGGAGAGCTATGACGTATGGATCTGGTCCCACAATAGCGATGGATGCAGATGGCACACAGCAGCCTTGGTGGCTGGCGTCGGGTTGAAGAAGACAGGGCAGCTAGGACTCGGGGCACCAATTAAGATGGTGAGCAGTGGAAGAAATAGGGAGGGAAGAGGAAGAGAAAGAGGAGAGGAGGAGGTGTGACAAAGAGGGGAAGAGGAAGACGGAGCGAAGCAGAGTAGTTGGGTGTCGGACACCCCTAGGCAAGGAAATGCGCGTGAACGTTGGGGAGGAGTGGCACAAAATGTAATAATCTTTTAATTTAGGGAATGCCTTAAATAAATGTATCAATGGTTCAAAACTTTTAAGAATTAAATGCATGATCAAAACAATTCTGATTAGAATGAAACTTGACGGGGATATAGACAAGAAATAGTACTACATAAATAAAATGTTAACTTTTTATTTCAAGTAAACTAAGGCCACAAAATAATTTAAGGGAATGTTTTACATTTTAGGAATTTTTATGGAAATAAGAATTTATTAATCCTTCAATCTTCTTATTGAAACTAAAATATATAATTTATAAACCATATAAAATGTTTCTAGGCGATTTTAATGGGTGAGTGAATTTAAATGTCATACTTTATAAAAGACCCATAAATGAATCATTTCTTACATTTTTAATTATTTACCAGTGTTTTGCCAAAAAAATTGATAAGAGGGTATATTAGACAATAAGTAACCTAAATAAAATATTATATTAAGGTTTTATGCAAAGTAAAACATGTAACTAAAATAGGGGTAAAACGGTCATTCTACATGTCAAAATGAAGCTAGTAAAGGAGTTATATCTTCAAATTTGGGTTAAGGGTTAACATTTAACTACAATAAAATAGATCACACATTTTAAGGCAAATGTAACTATTTTTATTGAAAAGATATTTATTTATTAATTTGACAAAGTTTCATCTAATATTATTTTAATAAATACAATTGTGTTTATTTATTATATGGAAGTATCTAATTGTTATCTACTTAGATACTTTGAGTCCATTCTAACAAATGATACATTATTTTAAAATATTTATGCCAACATTATAACCTAAGATAAATCACCATGCGATCAAAGGCATATAATGTTCACTAGATTAGTCTTGAGACATGCATTGACAACTATTCCAAGACAAAGAGTGATTAAGTAAAATCCTAGAGGTAACTGAAATACAAACAAAGTGTTCGAAAAAAGAAAAAAATATTGTTAGGTTTCAGTATGTTACAACACAAACTCTTAAAGAGGATTTCGTCCTCAAAAACTACCCATCCATATCCTTGTGTACGTAGATGCACCTCTTAACAAAAGCACAGTTCTAGGCCATTATAGTTTTCTACTATCTCTTATCTCCTACCACACCGACATGAGTCATCAGGTTACATAGCATGTTTGCAAAAAAATATTTAGATTCAGTTATAGGTCCAAGTTGAGGTTATACATATTGTTAATTTTTAAAGCAAGCTAGAGTACAAGAACATCAAACTCAAACTTCTAGCCATTTCTTATCCTTTCTTTTTCTCTTACATACCTTGGTAATTTACCCCACTTAGTTCATATGAAAGAAGATCGGTTTTAAATACCCTTTTTTTTATTCATTGTGGTCAAATTATTACCTATTTACTTGGTAAGGTGGTAGCTATAACAACATGTCAAGTATTCTTCATTATAACCTCTATTAAGTGTAGAGGGTCCTTAAGTTTGAGATACACCCTTAGTGACAAAGCTTGCAAAACTCATTCCTTATATAATTTATATGTAACCCTAAATGACAATCTAGAAAGAATGCAATGGGTAGATAGATTAGGCCATATACATTTTAAACTTTACTTCTTACTTTGTACTACACACTTGGGATTAGGTTCTCAGGGTTGACCTTACCAATCTTACAGTTCTAGACTAACAGTTTCTCTACGATTTAAACCTTCTTGGTAGTAGTGACTTGGTTCCAAAAAACATTGATATAATCTAGAAGGCTTTTATTTTTGTACATATAATTTATTAGTTAAATAAGTTTAATGTAGAAAACATTAGCATGGAAATCTAAAAATGGCGTCAAAATTGGCAAAGGGCCAAGTCAGCTACTTTCCACTACGCGTTGCACATGCCATTGTTCTATCATCACATCATCCCAATAAATGAGTATAATTCTCCAAGCATCTAAAATGATAAACAAAAGCATCTCGAACTTGTAATCATAGAAATGAATAAATTTTTCTTACTACACATTGTCAATTTCTTCTGAGACTTACTAAGGATCAACATTCATTATTCCCCACTTCACCCTATTCATAACTTACATTGCCACATATCGATATGGAGGATTATGATCATCCCAATCATCATAGGGAGGGGTTAGGTTTTTCCCATTACTTGTAGGTTCATGACCTAAGTGTCAACAATATACAAGGTGAACTACAAATTACCCATCACCTCATTAACTAGGTACTCGAAATTTCATATGTCATAGGGATCAACTAGGAATCCATTTGAAATTTAGGGATGAGGGTGGCAAACTCTAAGAAAGTCTAACTTGTTCTAGGGCTCAAAGTTTGTCATCCAATGCATGTTTTGTTCTTAAAGTAGAAGTAGTGGAGGCATGTTATATAAACACCAAAAGAAAAGGGTTTAAGGTGAGAACCAGGGTTAAGTCTATCCAAAAATGTTCAAGTCATCCTACACTTCATAGTGTATGAATTACCTTCCCTTAAAGTAGGAGGTATGAACCAATCAGTAAAAGAGTCACCACCTATATAGTGGAGCTTCTACACCCATAGAGTGGGTGGGGTGATTAGGGTTACTCAAAAGTGAGTCCCCTTTACATAAGTGGTTTGGGGAGTATATGTTACCAATTTAGATTGAGATTGAAACCCTAACTCGCATTGAATGACTCATGTATAGGTTCATCATCATCCTATATAGGTTACCTAATTGCTTAACTAGGATAACTCGAAATAGTCAGATTACCAACTGCTTTGGCACTGATACCATTTTGTAATGAGTGAGGCCTGATAATGGGCCGACTCAATGGAATAATATACCAGCCATGAATGATTTAGCAGCGGAAAATATAACTATTTACAAAGTTACAAAATGTTCACATGTACATAACTTTCTCACCCCAAGGGCAGTACATAAAAAGAAAATACTATATACTTATTTCATAAGAGCCCCAGCTGTAGAGGGCAACCCAGCTTATTCCAATCAATCCTTAATCCAAATTCATGTATACCACCTTCTAATGTCTACATCCTTCAAAGCACCTATACCTGGGTAGTTTTAGGAACACCCAAAAAATAGGAAACAAAGGGGTATGTGTGAGTAAAAACTAGTTTATTTGCAACATAAAATATTTTGGGCATTTATAAGGAGTTTAAGTGAAAAAGAGGTGCTCCATCAAGAGAGGTCATATGAATTTAGGAAAGTTCCAAAGAAATCAATTTCAATAGAATGAGGCATTTACATTTCAAATTTCAATAATTGAGATGAAAAAGTCCTTGCCACTATTCACAATACCACAACAACCAAATATAATCACATGTTAATATATTTAGTCTAAATGGCTAATGTACGAACATGACACCACTGAATCTTTGGTCTAATGGGTGAAAAGTCGCACCATGTATATGTAAAAGAGGTGGAAAAACGTACCCTGGGAGGAAAGGCATGCCCTAATGGTTTTGCTCATGCACCATACAAAAGATATCTAGCTAAATTAGCAACCATGCATAAATAATGTGGGAAGAAAAGGTTTGAGTCATTAATCACAATTTCATATTCAAGCAGTTATGCAGGTGGGGTCATAGACCCAAGGCAACAAGATATTTGTCAATTTTAGAGAATAAGGAACTTCCATTGTGAGATATATAAAAAGGCCAATTAAGAAGAATCACTACTACAGATCCAACCTTTGGCGTCGGTTATTTAAGCCCTTTTCGCGACAGTTTCCAAGCGACGCCTATGTGAGCACCACTAAAAGCCGAACCCTTTCGGCATCGGTTTTCCAACCGACGCCAAAACGCTTCGCGCCACCGAAAACGCACCAACAGGGCCCCCATCAGCGTCGGTTATAAGTAAATAAATCGACACTATAATCATCTGCGCCATAAAAAGGGCACCATCCAGGACACTATCGGCGTCAGTTTTACACTCATCACCGATGCCCTATCACAGGCCAGAACAGTCATGTTGTCTAGAATGACGTCGATTTTCTACCAATAACCGATGCCATATCACCTGCTGCCACGACCATGCTGGACAGCACAACCGTGTTGGCCAGGCTGTCTGGAAACATTAGGCGGTGGTTTTTTTGCTAGAAACCGATGTTGTAAGTCTTTGATGTCAGTTTTCGACTAATAACTGACGCCTATTTTTTTTTTATCAGTTTGCAGGTCTGCTGTGGTTGGTCGCAGGATGAGAACTTGTAGTTCAGTGGAACTGAACTGTAGGTTTATGACATCCATTGATATCAGCCAACAAACATGCCACAAACCTACACAATCGACAAATATTATTTTCACACATTCACACATAGGTAGATACATTTATACATTAGTTCAATTTTTACATTCACACATGTAGAAACATTCAAATATATGTAGAAATATTTAGACATGTAGAAACACATATATAAACATTCATTTACAAAATATCATTCATCGTCGCTATCAGCATCCCAATTATATCTTATAGTCCCCACTGCTTGTATGGCTCTTGCCTATTCTTCTCTTACGTCATTTAATACTTCCATCGTATATGGAACATGTACATCTTTTAAGGCTTTACCTATAGTGCGGTTAGTTTTAAACACCTGCAAAGAGAATGATGTATATATAAGTAATAATATATAAATAAGATTGATATATTTCATACTATCTAATGAGACTATATATAATACCTTAGATATGGCATTGATTTCATCTGCATGTTTGATAATCATGTCCATAAACCGCATTACATAGTATGTACATGTCCAGCCGTTGTCTTGTGTAGCACACTATAAAATGGATACAAAATATTAAAAAATACAAATAACCACAGTTCACATAAATAACATATACATTGGAGTCGGGAACTTACTTTCACGTTCTCCCAAATTATTGGTTGGTTCTTTTTACTGGGGACCTTTCCTCCAGCCTTTTTGAACGCATCTAAACCCCTACATGTTAATGTAACATAGTAAATTGCATAATTAAATAGTAATATTGTCATAACAGATGTTAACGTATATAAAAATGAAATATTTCTCACTAGAATAATGCCATTCTCATTACGTGTCCAATTTTTGGATTCGATTTACTCCCCGCATGATCTAGATAATAGACAGTGAACGTCCTGGGGAGAATAACTAGTAACTCCCAATGCTTAGCGCTAGAGGTCAAAAAGTTAAAAATTAATAACTCAAAATCCACAATAAAAATGTAATTTTCTTAAGTCCAAATTTATAAGCAAAGTAAACCTACTTCACATTGAATGGAGCTATTATTATCGTCTTCTTTCTTTGTCCAAAAATTGTAAAAGCATCACAACAGTAATGTTGAACGCTATCAGGGTCTTTATTTACCAGACCAATCAATGATGGAATAAAAAATCCCACATGTTCAAATCCAAATTGTTTACATTGAATTTCGACTAAGTAGCTGCAAAACATGTATTACGTATGCATTAATATATAAGAATCCAAATCACCGGATCCTACACAAGGTATATGGATGTATAAACAAGATCGCACCTTATCCATGCCTCTATCATTGATGTATTCAGCCAATCATACATAAACAATTCAATAATATCTTGTATAAATAGAGAGCTTTCATATGATTGACTTGCATAATCCGCTTCTAAAGAAACAACTATAGGGCAATGTATATTATGTGCGTGTAGCCATACTGCCATTCCCTTCCAAGAAGGACCCTTTGGGAATTTTAGGTCAGTTGGAACCCAACTTGGTAATGCAAGAAGTGGAGGTGGAGGCCTAAATGCTCTGGGTGTCTTCTTTTTAACATGTATATATAAGTTTAGATCAGTTGACCTCATATATACACATTAAAAATTTAACGTAATGTAAATTTATCTTACAGTTTCAGTAGTGTAGACGACATCTGCTTTGGGTCATAATATCACCCCACCTTCTGCCTCAACAAGTGTATCAATATCCGGGTGGGCATATGGCAATGCAACTTTCCTCCAATCGGGGAATACACGTATCGGGCTAACACGAATGTAACCCTGTGGCATTGGAATTCCATGAATAGTTTCCCTAGGAAGGGATGTGTAATCCTGTGCCTCTGCAACAATATAGTCTTCATTTCTTAAGTGGCATGGCTTCAACGCCTACACATTTACATAAAGAATGTTATACATATATACATATATATCATCTTGAAAAGACTAGCTACTATGTCATAAACAATACTTACAATAGACGTGCTAGGTGGTGGGTCTACATGATTACTCTTAGCCTGTGCATTAGGAGAAGAGCGGGCCACCATAAGCTGATTGGAAGCCTGAGATGCCTGCCACCGCAACATTTCTTCCTTGACCTTCCTAGCAACTATATCCTTGACTCTCTTGTTCTCCTATACATGGATAAAAGAAACATTTGCTTCTTATTATTGAATTCCCTTTTGCATTAACATTCTAAAAAAAGAATAGGTTACCTCTTCTTGTGAAAGTCCCGCTCTTGGGACAGGTTTGTGCTGGGATGGCCCAAAGAACGCTTTGATGCCCACACCAGCGCCTGCACCCCTAACACGTCCAGGATGCTCTGGTTACCCAGAGCAACTGTCAATTCATCCCTTGTTCCCTGAGGGATGAACATGCCATGTTTCCTCTGCTCGTACAGCTCCCGCTAATCACCATCAACATAAATTGGTAAGTAAACACCACAAATAATCAATATTTGAACGATTTCTCTAAGAGTTGTATTTTACCATTTTCGCAGCCGCCTCAGCAGTTACGGGCTTCATTATTTCACCCTTCTTGTTTTGCCTCCCAACTATCCAGACATCATGGCGAGGCATGGGTGTGGTACATGTAGTAGATTCCTGTGTAGCTGCAGACTCTGTCTGTAGTCTTTGGCGAATGCCTGCATAGCCCTTTGGAGCCATTGTGTGGTCTTGCACATTCAGTGCACGCCTTGCTTTTTATGGCTCACTGAGTGCCTAGTTAGTATGCACATTGACTTGGTTAGTAACACTAAAGGTTAATCTTGAATACATGAATACAACGTATATTAATTAAATTAGGAGTGACGCTTAACACCTTGAAGTCTTTAGTTTGTCTTGAAGCAACAAACGCGTCCCAATCTACTTTGTCCAGGAAGTTCCACTATTCAAGGGCTGACTTCTTCTTCTTATCACCATCTTTTATGTATTCTCTGTTGAGATTTGTCCTATAGTTCCTTAGCATCTTTCCAACGCATTGCATCACGCTTTTATGATGCAGCTTATCATCCAATGCAAACAGATTCTATAAAATAGAATTGCTATTAACTAGTATGCAAAAATAGAATTGCAAATAATAGAATTTGTAATCTACAAAATAGAATTGTAAATAATAATAACTCACGCATAAATCCTTCCATATCAAGTCTTTCTTCGCCTGAGGAGCTTTATCCCAATTATCATACTTAACACCACAATGGCTTTGAGTGAGAACCCCAAGATAGTTTACAAAATTATTGCGGTTCACTCCAATTGCATTTCCTACATTATCAAACTCCACACCCAATTTGGATCCACTCCCACTTAGCGCTATTAACTTCTTCAGTAGAGTGATGCCCCTTTTCTTGTTAAGTTTTTGGTGATGCGCATCAAGTGCCTCCAGTGCTTCAGAGGGTACATGTGTATCATCAACCTACAATTTGATAAAATAAACACACTGAATTAGCTCAATATAGAAATATAGGATATATGACATAACTAGAAGATAATAAATTTCTATAGAAATATAGGATATGTTTTTAAAAGTTACATTGGTATCCTCTCCATGCTCATCATGGACATCATCCTCATGATAGACATCATTCTCATCATGGACATCATGATCATGCCCATGGTCAGCCATGTATCTGAAAATGTCATTAAAAAGCAAAAAATTAGCATTTTATATAGTGCACATTGAAAAATATAAACATATAAAAAATATAAACATTGAAAAATGAAACATATAAAAAATATAAACATGCATGCCTCTAAAATTGTGATCTTTTATCAATTAAAAATCCTTCAATGTGATCTCTGCGCACATATAAGTCATCATTATCTTCAATATTTTGTGTAGTTGGCAACCCAACTGAGAATGGACTAGAGTCATCATACTTATCATAGTACTCTTCTTCATCTATATGATCTTCAATGAACTGTCTTTTACCATGAAGAACAACTAACCATTTATCATTTGCAGGATCATCGATATAAAATACTTGTTTCACCAATGATGCCAATATGAATGGTTCACCCTTCTCGCCAATCTTTTCAAAGTTCACTAAAGTGAAACCCAATTCATCCATTATAACTCCTTTGGAGTTATCAACCCAATTACATTTGAAGAGCGGAATTCTGAAATCTATGTAGTCAAACTCCCATATGTCTTTAATGACACCGTAATATGACATTTTAGCTTTAGTGGACTCTTATCCTTTGCACTTGCAAAATACATAGTCGACGCTTGAAGGGTGACCCCACTGTTTTGGATGACACTCTTATCATCTTGGCGCTTTGTGTAATATGTGAACCCATTAATGTCAAACCCTTCATAAGACATAACACTCAATTTTGGTTTAAAGGCGAGGCATTTGATAGTTTCCGTAATATCATTTGTGTTTGAGATAGTTGATGTAAGACTTTATCTTCAAACCACTTAGTAAAAGTCTTGTTGTGCTCTCTAGCAAGCCACATTGAACTGGCTCGAGGATGTTGTCTCTTGATAAAATTGGTATGTTCCTTGATATAAATACTCACTTCGTCCATGTTGTGTAAAATATACAAGTGACCTTGTTCCAACTGCTCACGGCTGATTACTTCCACCTGTGATCCCAAAATTCCTTTGCCATCCTCAATATTCTTGTCATTAACAGGAGTGTCATTACCACTCAGAAAGTCATTGCAAAAATCCATAACCTCTCTCACCACATAACCCTCAATAATAGTCCCTTCAGGCCGATTACAGTTTCGAACATCACCTTTAAAAATGCTCATGTATCGTTCAAAGGGATAAATCCAATGCAAGAAAACAGGTCCCAACATTTTCACTTCCCTAGTCAAGTGGACAACAAGATGTACCATGATATCAAAGAATGAAGGGGGGAAATACATCTCAAGCTGACATAGGGTAACAACCACTTCTCTTTACAAATTATCAAGAGTATCTGGGTCAATAACTTTGCTACACGGATTGTTGAAAAAGAAACAAAGTCTAGTGATTGCAAACCTTACATGCTTCAGTAATATTGATCGAATTGCCACGGGCAATATTTGTTGCATTAGAGTGTGACAATTATGAGATTTAAGACCTATCAACTTCAAATCTTTCATTGATACCAATCTATGGATGTTGGATGAGTAACCCTGTGGTACCTTAACATTTGCCAAGCATTCACAAAAAACATTCTTCTCCTTTCTAGACTACATGTAACAAGCGGGAGGTAAGTATGTTCTTTTATTACCCATTTCATGTAATTCTGTTAATTCTGACCTTATTCCCATTTCACATAGGTCCAATCTGGATTTTATCCCATCTTTAGTCTTACCTGGTATATTCAACAGAGTACCAATGAGGCTATCACATATATTTTTCTCAACGTGCATGACATCGATACAATGCCTGACTGTCAAAGAACTGCAACAAGGAAGATCCCAAAATATTGACTTCTTCTTGAATGAAGAATTGTCAATCTGTGTGGCCATAGTACATTGTGATCTCTTACCAAATTCATTGGCAATGTCTTTTACTCTTTCATAAACAACATCCCCTGGTATAGGTTTAGGTGCACTCCATTCCTCATTCCATCCATTGAATGCTTTGCGCTTCCTACGATATAGATGGAATTTTGAAAGAAACCTTCGATAACCAAGATATACAGTCTTGCCGCCATGTTTTAGCCTTATTGAATCAGTGTTCTCTTCACATATAGGACATGCTTTAGTTCCTTTGACACTATATCCAGACAAATTCCCGTATGATGGAAAGTCATTAATAGTGCAAAATAACATAGCGTGCAAACGAAATGTCTCTCTTCGTGAAGCATCATAGGTTATGACACCTTCACCCCAGAGTTTCTTTAAGTCATCAATCAGAGGTTCAAGATAAACATTGATATCATTTCCAGGTTGTTTAGGGCCTGATATCAACAATGACAACATAACATACTTATTTTTCATACACAACCAGGGAGGAAGATTGTATATAACAAGCATGACTGGCCAAGTGCTATGTTGGCTGCTCAATATCCCGTACGGATTCATCCCATCTGTACAAAGCCCAAGTCTTAGATTCATGTCTTCTTCACCAAATTTGGGGTACAATAGATCAATCTTCTTCCGCAGTGGGGAATCAGATGCATGTTGTAGGATCCCATCATTATTTTTCTTAACATCTGTATGCCACCTCAAATTCTTCACATATATTGGATTTGCAAACAAGCGTTGAAACCATGATATTATAGGTAGATACCACATCACCTTGGCAGGATTGATAGTTTTGGACTCCCCCGAAGTCATCAATTTATACCATGACACACCACATTTTGGACAATCTTTCAAATCCACATAGTCCTTTTGAAATAATACACAATCATTCGGGCATGCGTGTATCTTCTTGGCCTCCATTCCCATTGGGTACAACAATTTCTTTACCTGGTATGTTGAGATTGACAGCTCGTTTCCTTCAGGAAGCATTTCTTTCAACAAAGTCAACAATGAAGTGAAGCTTTTATCGCACCATCTATTGTTAACTTTCAAGTTATACATTCTCAACACAGTGCTAAGCTTTGTAAACTTAGTACAACCTGTGTATAATGGTATCTCATCATCATGCACAATGTTTCTTAAGATGGAAGGTGGATCGGTGTGCTCTACCCCACAACTATTCATCATCGCATCAATGATATTTTCTGGAACTGGTTCGTTCACATCTATGTCATCGGAGACAATTTCTTCTTCCACCCAAGCACTTCTATCGACATCCACTAGTTTCGAGTTTGAAATGTCTCCATGCCAGTGCCATTCTGTATAGCCTTGTACAATCCCATTGCACATGACATGACTTTTGATTTCGTCACCAGTGCTGTCTTTTAAATTGTTACCGCAATGCCTACATGCACAGTAGAACCTATCTCCAGGTTGTTTCCTATGTTCCTCAGCAAATTTAATAAAATGATCAAGACAAGATATAAACTCTGGGGTGCAGCGATTGCGAATGGACATCCATGATCTACCCATTCTATGATCAAAGAGAAAACAAGTATATATTAGGACAAGATTAGGATCACTAGTACATAACAGACCTTTAGTGTCGGTTATTTAAGGCCCTTTAGTGTCAGTTTCTAAGCGACACCTATGTGGGCACCGCTAAAAGCCCAACCTTTACACATCGGTTCTCAAGCCGACGCCACAACCCTTCGCGCGCCACCAAAAACGCGCCAGCAGGGGGTATATGTGTTGGTTATCCTCTTCGTAACCGACACTGAATCACCCGCTTACACGGATATATCGTCAGCTTTATACAAATATTGGGCACGTATTGCCACGACCGTGCTGGCCAACACGGCTGTGGTGTCTGGCGTCATTAGGGAAATCGACGTCGGTACTAGTATGAAAACCGACATTGTAACCTTATGTCGTCGGTTTTATACAAATAATTGAAGCCTTTGATTTGATTTTTTTTTTTCTGTCAGTCTGCAGACCTACTGTGGCTGGTCATATGATGAGAAACCTACAGTTCAGTTATGAATTGTAGGTTTTATGACATCCATTGATATCAGCCAACAACAGGCCACAAACCTACAAAATTAACATTATGGACAAATTATTATATATTTGATTCACACTCATGTATAAGAAAATTTAATTCATATTATTTTTTCATCACACGCATGTAGAAACCAGTAGCAACCTGCTGTTCCATTTATTTCATCTCTTTTCACATTCAGACACATGTAGAAACATTCATGTATTGATGATTTTCACACACATATGACAATTCATAAAAATTCATTCACATTCACACAGAATTACTTATGAGAACAAAGTTATTCTTTATTCATCAACATCATTGTCATCATCGACATCAAAATCATATTGAAAAATTCCCACTCTTTGCAGGGCTTTTGCCCAATCTTCTCTAACATCATCTAATTCATCTCTCGTATAGGGAGCATGTACATCGAAACGCTTTGCACCAGTGTTGAAGTCCTCGGTTTTAAATACCTACAAAGAGAATGAAATACATACATAATTATATTAATATATAATAAGATTCATAAATTTCATATTATCTAACGAGACTATGTATAATACATGTTGTATGTTATCAATTTCCAATACATCATGTTTGATGATTAGGTCCATAAATCGCATCACATAGTAGGCACATGCCCAACCGTTGTCTTGTGTAGCACACTATAAATTGAAACATACAAAATATTCAAAAATACAAATAAGCACACTTCACATAAATAATATATACATTGAAGTCAGGAAATTACTTTCACATTCTTCCAAATGAGTGTCAGATTTTTTTTCCTGGGGACCTTTCCTCCAGCTTTTTTGTACTCTTGTAAAGCCCTATATATGTTAATGTAACACATTAAATTGCATAATTAAATAGTAATGCAGTAACATATGTTAACAGATATAAAAATATAAAATATTTCTCACAAGAATAATGGCCTTTTAATTGCATGTCCATATACATCCAACTCACTCCCCGTAGGATCTAGATAATAGACAGTGAATGTCTTGGGGACAATAACTAATAACTCCCAATGCTTAGAACTACAGGTAAGAAAGTAGAAAATTAATAACTCAATATCCACAATAAAAATGTAATTTGCTTAAGTCCAAATTACAAGCAAAGTAAACTTACTCGACATTGAATGGAGGTATTATCACCGTCTTATTATTTTTACCAAAATATTCAAAAGCATCACAGCAGTTTGAAGTAACTGAACTAGAGTCTGTATCTATAAGACTAATCAAAGATGAAACCAAAAATACCACATGGGAAAATCGAAAATCTTTACATGTCTTGTATAAGTGGTTGCAAAACATGTATTACATATGCATTAATATATAAGAAACCAGATTGCTATATATAAAATAAGGTATATGGATGTATAAACCAGATTTCCGTATGCATTAATCTCACCATATCCACAGCTCTATCGTAGATGTGTTCAGCCATTCATACTTAAACAACTCCAAAATATCTTGTATAAATATGTTGTTTCCGAATGTTTGACCTACATTAATACACATCCAGAACATCTATTACGTATGCATTAATACGTATGCTAAACTTGTATAAATAGATTGTTATCGTATGATTTACCTGCAACATTCTCTGGAATAGTAACATTTATAGGGAAATTTGGATTATGTTCGCCGATCCATACTTCCACACTTCTACAATTAGGACCTATCGAGGCGTGTAGGTCCCCTGGAAGCCAACTTGGTAGTCAAGGAGGTGGAGGTCGAGATGTAGCGGGTTTCATCTTTTTGACCTATATATATAATTTCCATATCAATTGACTCATATATATATATATACACTAACAAAGTAAAGTAATGAAAATTTATCATACAATATCAATATAGAGGACATCCACTTCGGGCCACAGTGTCACTCCGCCTACTGCCTCACCAAGTGTTTCAACATCTGGGTGTGCATGAGGCAGTGCAAGAGTCGTCCAACCAGTGAGTATACGTATGGGGCTCACACGTACCATGCCATCTGGTACTGGACTCCAATGAAACATGCACCCTTTAAGGGGTGGGTAAGCCGATGCGTCTGCAACGATATATCCTTCACTTTGTAGTCGGCATGGCTTCAACCCCTACAAATTTACATAAAGAATGTTATATGCATATATACACAAACATATCATCTTGAACAGACTAGCTATTATATATGCCATAAAAATACTTACAGAGGACGTGCTAGGTGGGTTTATAGGATTACTCCCAACCTCTACAGTACGAGGAGTAGGAGAAGAGAGGTTCACCACAGGTACTGTCTGAGTGGCAGTCTGAGACGCCTGCCACTTGTGAAATGCTTCCTGGAGTCTTTTTTCAATTAAGGAATCTACCAATACATGGATAAAAGAAATGCTAGTTTTTGATTATTGAATTCCCTTTCGCAATAACGTTCTAAAATAACAATAACTTACCTCAGCTTGTGCAATTCCCACTTTTGGGACAGGTTTATGCTGGGATGGCCCAAAGAATGCTTTGATGCCCACACCAGTGCCTACACCCCTTACACGTCTAGGATGCTCTGGGTTACCCAGAACAACTGTCAGTTCATCCCTTGTGGCCTGAGGGATGAACTTGCCTTCCTTCCTCTGCTCGTGCAACTCCCACTAAGCACCATCAACACAAATTCATAAGTAAACATAACAATAATCAATATTGATAGATTGCTATAAGAGTTTGATTTTTACCATTTTTGCAGCCGCCTCAGCGGTTGCGGGCTTCAGTATTTCTCCCTTCTTGTTTTGCCTCCCATCTATCCACATAACATGACAAGGTAGAGGTGTGTGAGCAGTAGTAGAGGACTGTGCAGTCTCCTAAGTAGAAGTAGGCTGAGTAGACTCAGCCTGTAGTCTTTGGTGAACGCCTGCATATCCTCTTGGACCCATTGTGTGGTCGTGCACATTCAGTGCATGCCTTGCTCGTTGAGCACCGCTCTTAGCCTAGTTAGTTAGCACATTGATTTGGTTAGTAACACTAAATGTTAATCTTGAATAGGTGAATACATAAAAATGTATATTAATTAAATTAGGAGTGGCGGTGCTTAATACCTTAAATTCATCTATTTTTCTTTGGGTAACAAACTCCTCCCATTCTCTGGGGTCCAAGTAGTTCCATTGTTGTGTGGCTTCCTTCTTCCTATATTTATTTTATAAAGAGTATACAAACAAAAATTATTAGTGTAAAGTTAGTGAAATACTGATCAATGTCTAGAATTGGAATTTATCAAGAACCTATTCTCAGCATCGCATATGTAATGTCTCCCACAACATTGCATCACACATTTACGATGCAGCTTTTCATCCAGATCAAATATGCTCTGCAAATTAAATAGAATTGCTATTAACTAGTATCCTAAAAATTAGTAATCTACACAAATAGAATTACAAATAATAATAACTCACGCATAGTTCCTTCCATATGTGGTCTTTCTAGGATAAGAATGCACTGGCTGCGAGTAAAAACCTCAAGATATGAAAGAAATGAGTTGTGGTTCACTCCATATGGATTTCCTGCCTGATCGAAATCCACAACCAATTTGGGTCCATTGCCCCTTTGCTGTATTAACTTGTTCATCATTGTGATGCCCCTCACTTTCCCAATTTTCTTTTGCTGCTCATCAAGTGCTATAATTTCTTCAGGGGGTACATCACCAACCTAAAATTTGATAAAAAACACACTTACATAATATAATTATAAATGAAAATATAGATAGAAACCTCAGGGATATATTCTTAAAACTTACATTGTCAGGCGGTGCAAGCACGTCCTCACCCTCACGACGATCATCAGCACGGTCCTGATCAGCCATCTAAAAGTTCACCTTCAAATTATAAATTTCACATTGTAAAGTAACACTAATTTTAAAGTTCACATTGTAAAGTACACATTCACAGGGGTGCAGCGATTGCGAATGGACATCCCATGTGCTACCATTCTTATAATATATGTGTACCACCTAACCCATTCTTGAACACTTAATCTCACTAGTAAGTGTATAATGTGTATTGAGTTTTCAAGAAAATTTCGGCAACATTTCCCCGCTGTTCTCTAAGTACATATGTACTTCGAGAACAAACATAGAAATGCTACTGAAATTTTCTTGAAAATCCAATACACATTATACACTTACATCCTAAGTGAGATTAGGTGTTCAAGAACAATCCCAAACTGGGGTCCAAGATTTACTCCTAATGAGTAAATCTTGGACGGGTTTCTAGGCCAACAAATTCATGTGTTGTCATTCTTATATATAATAAATGTGTATAAACTACAGGCAACATGGTTAATCCTAATCTATAGAGCATTATTAAATAATAAATAAAGAAATCAATAGTTTCAAACATGCAATCTCTAGTAGACAGACTAACCTTAAAAAAATTACCCTAATCACAAAAAGTCTAGGAATCTTTACTAGACATTATATATATAGCCCTAATCATCATATTTAACATATTACGTTATTATTAACATCCAGATCAGATTAAGATCATACTATGTTATAACTATTGGTTTAATAACCCTATTTCCACATGTACGTACATGATTATCTAATTCAATTTAAGATGTTGGGATCGCATAATTATATACTGACATCAGAATAAATAAAAGAATCACAATTAACATGATTAACAACATGCTCATCAAACTAGGGTTTTCTTGAATATCATCTAATATTCGTGTACTAACTATACCTTTGTAACAAGAAGAATAATAGAGCTTTAAGTATATTTTATTCACAATATACACATTTTTCTAATCAAAACCATATACAACATGGTAATATTAATGTGAATCAGAGACATGTTTGCAAACTAGAGAGCCACATGATTAATGGGTGTGCCTGTGATATAGGAAAAGCAAGAATAGGGGGGAAGGTCAGGGGAAAACCTGATAATGGGCATGCCTGTGAGAAGAGGGACAACTGCAGACAGTGGGCAGAGGGCTGGTCATTGAGCAGAAGGGCTCCAGGCAGAGAGTTGGTTGCCGGCATCGGGCAGAAGGTCACCGGGCAGAGAGCTAGATGTGGTCGGGCGAAGAGCTGTGGTCACCGGTAGGGGCTGGAGGAAGCAGAGGCGACAGAGACAGAAGAGGTGCAGCGGCAGATCACCAGCGGCGAGTGGCAGTGGTGTCAGTGACCAATGTGCGGCCAACAAACAATGACGGAGGTGGAGGCAGAGCAGCAGCGGCCGGAATCATCGGAGTAGAGGAATCGTCAGAGCAAAAGCCCTGATCAGCAGAAATGAATGAAATAGAAGGGTGAAGAGTCTCTGCCTCACACTGTTAAGTTAACTATAGGTGTCGGTTGCTAACACAAATCAATAATAAAAACTTTAAGTGTCGGTTTGCAACAAAACACTGACACTAAAGGGAGGTGAAAATTTTCACAATTATTCGCGCGAAAGCACAATGGAGTTAGTTATTGTCACAAAACCGACGATAAAAAGTGAGCAAATTTCTGTCTAGCAGAAAACCTTTAGTCGTCAGTTACGATTTTAAAAACCGACAATGTATGTTAATTTTTGGAGGTAATTTTTTTCACTGGAAATTTTGGTTTTGGCGGTTACTTTTAGGCGTCGGTTTCTTATTAAGGAACCGACACTGAATAAAAGCGATACCCGTGTCTGGTCGCCCTTCACAGATTGATGTCGGCTTATTTTATACACTGACGTTGTATATGTTAGGTGTCGGTTTATTAATACAACTGACACCATTAAAAGTGACGTTAGAAGCCATTTCTGTAGTAGTGGGTCTAGATAGGGTTAACAAATACATGTGATGTCATTCGTATATATAATAAATGTACCTGTACCACATATCCCATCCTTGAACACCTAATCTCACTAGTAAGTGTATAATGTGTATTGGGTTTTCAAGAAAATTTTGACAGCATTTCCCCACTGTTCTCCAAGTACATATGTACTTAGAGAACAAATGGGGAAATGCTACCGAAATTTTCTTGAAAACCAAATACACATTATACACTTACATCCTAAGTGAGATTAGGTGTTCAAGAACAGTCCCAAACCGGGGACTATCCAAGATTTACTCATAATGAGTAAATCCTAGACGAGTTTCTAGGCCAACAAATACATGTATGTTGTCATTCCAATACCTACAATCCTAGTTTCATCATTCATATCCTAGGTTTCATGTAACATCATTTAATCTAGGTATCATATTTTATACCATTCATTTCAACATCTCGAGTGTCCATGCATGTTCATCATCAAGATAAAGATTACACATAAATTAGTATGACCTAGGGATGGAGAGATTCATAATTGATTTCAAAATTTCAAACTAGCTCATACATTATCATCAATATACATCATACAATATAGGGATTCAATGTATCTTTAACACGCATGTTTTAAGGTTCAAAGCACATAATAAAATCAAATTAGGATGCTAGAATGGACAAGTTTAAATCTTATTTCAATGTACCTGCAGGAGCAATGAGCGGGTTGTCAGAGTACCAAGCAGGAGCAGGAGCAGCGACCAACGGCGGTGAGCGGCGTCGGTGAGGAGAGGAGCAGGAGTAGCGATCAGCGGTGAGGAGAGGAGAGGAGAGGAGCAGGAGCGGGTGACCAGGAGGCGGTGAGCGGGCGAGCAGGAGCAGAAGCGCGCTGCAACCGGCGACGTCGTCAGCGAGGAGGGGATCAACGAGCAGTGGTGGTGCGGGGGAGCAACGACAGCGGGGGCTCCGACGGTGGGGAGCAACGATGGCGGGGGACAATCGCCAGACCTAGCGGGTGATCGAGAAATCGCAATGAAATAGATATAGTGGGGAAGAGTCTTTCATGCGGGTGCTATTAACTGTACCATAGTTGTCAGTTGTTACAGAAACCGACACCTAAGATCCAATAGCATCGGTCACAGAAAAAAATGACGCCAAAGGGGAGTAAAAATTATCGTGGGGACAACACACGAACACCCATTAGTGTCGGTTATTTTAAGAAAGTCGACGCCCATATTGGAACTTTGGCGCACAACTTTATCTCTTTTAGGCGTCAGTTTGTAGGTAAAACACTTACGTTGTATGTGAAACTTTGGGGGTAATTTTTTCACTCAAAAAATTGGAATTTCGCGGGCTATTTTAGGCGTCAGTTGCATTTCTTCAGCCGACGCTGAATAAAAAGACATACCCGTGTCTAGCTGGTCTTCAAATATAGACGTCAATTTTTCTTAAAAGCCGACGTTGAATGTTTCCAGCATCAGTTTCTTTAAAAAATAGATGCCTCTAAAAGCGGCTATGAATGTTGTTTCTGTAGTAGTGAATGCCTCATTATAGAAATATTTTAGTCTGATTAATGCCCAAAATTATATAGGGAAGATCACATACTTGTTGTCTTCATGTCATCGATTAACTTAATAGATATACTTATTCCACAAGTCAAGTTTCACCATAGGAACACATTAGGTATGTTAGACAAATCAAAGTGAACATGATTATACAGTCCTAATATAGTTTTAGGTATATTTTACCCCAATTACGATCACTTAAAGGCATATTAAGGTTTTTATATATTATAAATACCCACATATAGGATGAGGGAATGGATTGGATATTATTTTACATGTGCTATTCTCATATAGATTTACCTACTAATGTATCAACCTTTACCTTGAAGTCTCTGATCTGCATTCCTTCTAAATGGTTATACTCGTAGCACCCCATTCACATCTTAGGAATTGTCACTACAACAAAATTTCCCATTAGTGGCATTTATTCTAGTGGCATTTATAAAAAAAAGCCACTATCTATCTAATGTACATGCATTTTTAATTTAAATGCCACTTAACCACCTATTAAAGAGTTTATAAAAAAGACTTAACATTAAAGGCGTTCTTATATTTAATTAGTGGCAATTTTAAATTGCCAAACCAAATGACGCGCACGAAGTATTATCAATCGGAAATTTTCATTTCACTTCTCCCACTTTTCCTTCATGCTCCCACATACGTAATAGCTAGTATCGCGGTGACTGTGGTGATTGATCTCCCCAATCCTCGTCGATATTCTTTCAAAACTGACAATGCGTGGAGGATCGACCGCACTCCTGGTCGATCGTCGCTCGCCCTAACATTGTCTTAGAGGATCGAGCGCATCGACTGACTAGTGGCGACATGTTGATCGCAGTGTGGAGGATCACTTTTGACTACTGGTCGGCAAAGTGCCACATTGCCGGCACCGAGGAAGCCAGGAGTCTACTTTCCCGGCGCCGATGAAGCCAGTTCAGCCACATTTGCTACATTGGCGCCAGGTGATTACAAATAGATTCTCTTCCCTAACCATTATCACCATCACAATCGAATGCTCTGTATTGATTCACACTAGTAGAGGAAGAACCGTCTCTGTAAGATATATTCCTACTTCTACGATTTTCTTGCCCCTCCCTTAATTTTTCTATATTCTTGCTTTATTTTGGATTGATTTCAGTTTCGAGCAAGATCTGGGCTGAAGTTAGAGTTCCTGGTTTACTCGTTATTCCTAATTCCATGACTGACTTGGTTAATTGCACTACCAAGGAGAATCATTGTTTGCAATGTGCATCCTATACTAGTTATGGAGGGAGAGGAATACTAGAGTTCGTGAGAATGTGGAGATGCAATCATGGGTTTGGTGATGGGTATCTAAACACCACTTTCTTTCGTGGTCTAACTCTTACTAACAGACTGTCCATCAATGTAGATTTTGATATCAAGGAGGAAATGACAAACAAGATAAGGTCAGAAATAACTCAAGAATTGTAGCCAGCACCAACTTCAATACTTATAAACATAAGATAGAAAAGTATCCAAATAATCAAATTTCATTACTTCCATTAATTTAGGGGACTAAGACTTAAAGAAGTATAGGATAATGGAAATTTCATCATGGGCATTACAACTGAGTCGATGTTTTAGTTGCAACCAGCACACCTCTAAGACACATTGATTTTAATGAGGCCAAGAATCACTAAGATTTATGCATAACAACTTACAATGAAGTACAAATTAATATTTTATAATCTTTGGAATGGTTTTGAGAAAAGGAACCTCCCTGATATTAGACCTGGTATGCCATCCTGATTCCCATGTTCTAATTAGAAGCTAATTTTAATGAAGTGTAATTATTCATGGTTATGGTATATACATGAAATTAGGTTTGATTAGGCTTAGCTATTTTTAGTATACATTGTGATATGTCATTACCCACACCAATTTTCTTCTATGTTTTTATATTAGTGTATATAAATATGTTACGAAACAATGTCATTTTATTGCTATATGTTTCCCTTTAATATAAGTGAGAAATCTAATATATTATCAAAAGCACAGACACCAAGAATGATTAAGCATCTCATCTTCATCACAGTTAATTTCTATACCAAAATACATGGGTTGATCCACTTATATAGTAGAAACTATACTTCAAATGAAAATTTTAAAATGTAGGGGCTTACT
Source organism: Alisma plantago-aquatica (assembly GCA_963693085.1). Lineage (NCBI taxonomy): Eukaryota > Viridiplantae > Streptophyta > Magnoliopsida > Alismatales > Alismataceae > Alisma > Alisma plantago-aquatica. Next base: position 561,023,138 of record OY856415.1, read on the forward strand.
GAGCATCACTGACTTCTAAAGGGGGGGCTAGTCTGAAGATGCTACAACTAAGAAATAGGAAAGAAAAATACACCAGTTCCCTTCACCATGAATTGGTTACATGTGAGCAAAATTATATTTTGTTCATTCGATTCCCCTTGTCAAAGGGGGGGGGGGATTGCTCCTCTTGTCATATTCTGTTCATTCTGATTCTGGACTTTTGGATGCTATGCTTCTATTCTTTTGCTTGGTCAATGTTCAATACTTTTCTCCCACCTCTTGTCAGGCTCAACTGGTTGAAGCTTCTATTGATTTTGATTGGAAGGTCTTGTATGTTGTTTTATTTTGAATCCTTTTTTCTGATGTGGTTTTGAGTGATGTTCTACTTTTTTCTTCTGTTACTTATAGTTGGCTGAAGGATATGTGATTTGTCCTTGGGTTGGTTTGTCTTTTCCCTATTTGATGTCATCCAAGGATGGGATTCTATGCTGGCTCTTGCCTATGGAAGTGCTTGAAATGGCTTCGTATGGTTCTCCTTTTTTTAAGACTCTTTTGGGATTCTTTGAAATGATATTCCTATCCTTTGAAACAGGAGTTTTTGGCCGACCAAAAAAGGAATATAGCCATGATTGAGTACCATGTTATGAAGAACATACACCTTGGTGTTCAGCTTCATATCAGGGATTGTATCTTTGGTATTTGTTTGTATAGATTCCTACTTTTTGGCTGTATATGTTCTAAAGGTTTCTAGTAGGTGAGCTTGTAGAAGATGAGGTTGTAGGTTTGGAAACCATGTTGGTGGTTTCCAGGTTTACGAATTCTCCTTTGATACTAGCGGATAGGATGCAGGCTCCTGTTCATTTTCTGATTCAGTTCAAAATGATTAGAATGTGCCTGGGTCCTTATTATAAGTATGTTCTTTTATCCTTTTAAAAAGTATTTCAAATATAGTGTCATGTACTCATAAAACTAAAGTGGCAGGAATCTATCCCATTTACATATAGGTCAGATAATAATAACCTCACATTACTCATTTAGAAAATTTACAATTTTTAGATGAATCCTTCTTGTAACTCATTTAGAAAATTTACAATTTGTAGATAAATCCTTCTTGTCATAAAATTTGTGGTACTATCAAAATAATAAGATGATAAGTTATCTTGTAGTAGTGTTTTGATAAACACAGAAGTACAAGATTGTAGTAAAATTTTGGAAAGACACCAGTAACCTCTTTAAATAGATCTAACACCTTCTATAGTAGTGCATCGATACTCCAAATTAAGTAGGTCTCACACCTGTACAAAATAAGCCAGACACCATTAACCTCTTTGATAATCTAAAATATGAGTGTTGATTCAACAAATAGATAATAAGTGTCACCTCATTGTATGAAATACCAAGATACATCAAATTATAGAAAATACTAGTTACTTCATTGAAATTATCAAAGAAGGATTAGTGAGCATTGGACCAATTGCAAAGATATAACCTCTATATAGGACATGATCTCCTCTATTAGATTTCTTTTCAAGCTATCATGTCTACCCCAATAAAGTTTGTTATGACAAGAAATAAAAGGTTAACTGAAGTTATACAACTTTTTCTGAAAATATATAACATCATTATATGTACTTATACTTTGTTAATACTAATATTATGCAGTCTCTGTCCACCCACAACAGTCACTATGAACTGGGCCTCTATGCCAATGTTAACGTTTCCTATTGAATAAGAATTGGAAATCATCCTAGATGATCGTTCCTTAAACCAACTAGCCATACCCAAACATTGGCGTTTTCTAAAAGGAAGACACTACAAGCCTGGTGAAGTGACCCTAAATTTTGGCAATTATTCACATGTTATCGAGGTTGAGTATGATTTGGTGGGAAATCTTGTATCAAAATCCGGTTGGCGTGATTGGATTAGAAAGATGCTAGTGGGCCGTAGAAACATGCTTTTTCTCTGTCCAGTTGGCTATAATACCATCAATGTTTGGATAACCAACATCAACTGCGAGACCCCCCGATCATCTACGACAGTATAAGTGCACGATGGAGGATATCAGCTCAGACGAATCTGATGATGAGGCCCCTGTCAGTTCAGATTTTTCTAAATACAGTGATGAGCTCTGCGACACAGCACAATCATCAAAAAGACCACGGTAGGTCCAATTAACAAATATAATTATCAAGACAAAAAATTTGTGTTTACACTTTTAGTCTGAAAGCAATTAATACTCATAGCTGCTTTCTTTTCTGAACTTTAGGAGAAGATCGCCACAATGATAAGTCCTCGAAGTTACTGATGCGGGACCATGTTGGTGTAGTATTTAGTTGTCTATCTATCTAGGCTTGTCTGTATTAATAGTTATTTTAATTATGTGCATGTTTAGGGGTACACCAATCCCTTTGTTTAGTTATTGTTTAGGGGTACACCCCTGTGTGTGGATGTAAAAAGAGATTAATGAATGGAACTAAAAGTTGCTACATGAATGCTTATAATTGAAGTGTGTGTTCCCATGAATGTTCCAAATTCACAAATTCATCCTATCTAAAGACACATTCGAAACCAAACAACAAAAAGAAATATGCATATCCTATTATGTTACAAATTACTGATAAATTTCATTATAAATGTTCTTTTATCCTTATTATAACTATGTTCTTTTACCCTTTTTATAAGTATTTCAAAAAATGCTTGGCCGCCCGCCTAGTCGGATAGGCTCACGTGAACTTCATTTGCATGATTACACTAGTATTTTCTCATATTGTATAGTCTTTTTTAATATGACATACTTACTCATATGTTATATGTTTTACTATTTTTATAGAATGTATAAGTCTTGGATAGCAGAGGATGACTGAACGAGCAGTAAATACATATGTGGAATATCAAAATTTTTGGATTTTGCTTTTGATAAGTCCTTGAAGTTACTGATGCGGGACCATGTTGGTGTAGTATTTAGTTGTCTATCTATCTATACTTGTCTGTATTAATAGTTTTTTTTAATTATGTGCATGTTTAGGGGTACACCAACCCCTTTGTTTAGTTACTGTTTAGGGGTACACCCCTGTGTGTGGATGTAAAAAGAGATTAATGAATGGAACTGAAAGTTGCTACATGAATGCTTATAACTAAAGTGTGTGTTCCATGTTAATATGGCATACTTACTCATATGTTATATGTTTTACTATTTTTATAGAATGGATAAGTCTTGGATAGTAGAGGATGACTGAGCCAGTAGTAAATACTTATGTGGAGTATCTAAATATTTGGATTTTGCTTTTGAACATTCATCGATTGGAGACAAGATTGTATGCCCATGTAGAAAGTGTGCTAATGTATACCAGGTCACCAGAAAGACTGCATTGAGCCATCTACTGTGGCATGGCTTCTTACCAAGCTATATTTCTTGGGCTTTTCATGGTGAAGATGCCGATGTTCAAATGGATGCTCCTACTGATCAGGGAGATTTCCTTAATGCTGAAAATTTACAAGATATGTTGCATGATACTTTTCCGAGTTTCAATGAAGATGGAAATACAGAAGGAGTGAAGCCATCTAGTGATCAATATTTCAATACTAAAAAATTTTATATCTTGTTAAAGGATTCTGAGACAAAATTATATCCAGGGTGTAAGAAATATAGCAAATTGCTGGCATCCTAGAATTCTATCACCTGGTTTGTCTTAATGGTTTGAGTAAGAAAACATCATATATGTTTCTTACGTTCCATAAGAAGATGCTACCAGAAGGAGAACAGTTACCTAATTCATTTTATGAGTTAAAAAAGACGATTACGGGGTTGGGCTTAGATTATGTGAAGATTCATGTTTTTCCAAATGGTTGCATGTTGTTTTGGAAGGATTATATTGATAAAGACGTATGTGATATATGTGGAGCATCAAGATGGAAACCGATTACAATCCCAGATGATGATGACGAGCTTGCAAAAAAACCCAAGAGAATACCTATCAAAGTGCTCAGACACTTTCCACTTATACCCCGCCTAATGCAGTTATTCATGTCATCAAAAACCTCATCCTTAATGAGGTGGCATGCAGAAGAATATGAAAAAGATGACAAGTTAAGACACCCGGTTGATTCACCTGCATGGAAAACATTTGATGTGATGCATCCAGAATTTGTTGCAGACGCTAGAAACATACGATTGGGACTTGCAACTGACGGATTTAATCCTTTTGGGGCAATGAGTACTTCTTATAGTACATGGCCTGTTGTGGTTATTCCATGTAATTTACCTCCTTGGTTGTGCATGAAGAAAACATATTTTATGTTGTCCATACTCATTATTGAAACAAGTAATATCCTAACACTACTTGTCTCTGATTATTTCAGAAAACATCATCAGATAGAGCTCAAGTATTCAAACCCTTTGCCTTACCATACCCTTTGCCTTGCCTTAATGTAGGGAGGCCCAAGCGACCCACTTATGTACCTATTGAGGTGTGTTACTTCTACGAGTGTTGTTCTATTTTCTCACTGCATTGTTTTTTAATGTTTTTTTTTTGGTACTAAGTATAATATAGCCTAGTGTTTTTGCATTTTGTAGAGGCACACTAAGTCATTGTCAACATTTTAGAGGTCTGCTTTGGTTGAGAAGTCTAGGTAGAAGCCTCAAGAAAGAATGGGTGTTCTTAGTAATATGGGTTCCTCCCTGTTCCCTTAATTGTTAAAACAACATTTGTATATTTGTCTTTTTTCCTTTACCCCCTCCATCTAAAATAATACCCTTTCTGTAACATGTGGTTGTGATGCAGGCCCTAAAAGCTAATAACTATGGTAATGATCATCTGCTAACTGCAGCTCTATACTTGGAGATTAAAGGCCAATCTCGAGAGCTAACAACCTGTGTATTGATGCCTTGTCTGACTATCCAGGGCTCCCATGGGACACATCCATTCCTAGTATAATAGTTGGCACTTGGGAGATCTTTGGCATGGATGGAGGATGCTCATGGCTGTGGTGAACTTCTCTACATAATGTGACACCCATAGGCATATTCAGGATCTCATTTGCTGTAGAAACATGAAGGGCATTGTAAGTAAAATCTTTTAATGTATTTCATTTAAATTAGTTAAACGAAATACATAAAAAGATTTTACTGACAACACACTTCATGTTTCCACAACGAATGAGATCCTGAATAAGCCTGTGGGTGTCACAGCGTGCAGAGAAGTTCACCGCAACTGAGCATCCTCCATCTATGCCAAAGACCTCCCAAGAGCCAACTATTATACTAGGAATGAATGTGTCCCATGGGAGCCCTGGGTTGTCGGACAAGCCATCAATAGCTGATGTAAGTTTTGAATTTTGACTCCTTAGCATATGTATAGGTTTTTCATCCCATTATTTTTGTTGGCCTCAAATCTATATGTCGTTGTGTTCATTTTTCTTATATGGGGTGTTCTATGTTGCTCTGCTTGTACCTTAGGTGTGGTTGTACAAGGTGTGGAGAGTGGTTGTACAAATGCATAAAAACTATAGTTCACCAGTTATTGGACTGTGGTTGTACAAGGTGTGGTTGTACAAATGCAGAGGATTGAAATATGGATATGGATCAAATGAAGCACAAATTTCCAGTGCTCATTTTACTGTATACATGCCATATATTCTACCTTGAAGAAAATAATGAAGGTGAATGAGATTCTCCATCAAGATCAATTATTTTTCTCCTACTTAAAGTTCATAAAATTGTTTGATATGGTACCATTAAAGATTGAAACTCTTCTAAATTCACTGCATCATGAATTTTATGAGATATGAAGTTAACATTTTATCAAATGAGGTAATATTCTCCCTATATCATGAGTGATACCATTCCATTATGGATGAATTACATATTAGTAACCATTGTATCAAATGTGGTAATATTCTCCCTAATTGTTTGTGTCTTTACTCTGCAGGGTTCATGAAATACAAAGATTATTCAGCAACGGTCATTGGAGTGATATTCACTTCCACAACTTTACCAAGTTCCTGGATCATTGCTCAAGCTAAACTTCAAGGTATGCTCAGTGACATCTAAAATGTAGTGTCGTTCAGATTCCAAAATGTGATATTTAGATTGGATGCATTCAATTTTGGAAATTGGATTAAATTTGTTTTGAGGACTTTGTGCCCCTCATTTTTAAAGTATTATACCATGCTTGCAAAGGTGAAAGGCTTGGAACATGCACATCATTCAACGGAATTTGATCAGGTATGTTCTTCCATTCTTTCTCAACACCTTAAAGTCCTACATAACACGATTTACTAGTTTCTTACATCTTGGAAGACATATCAAACAACATATGCACATGCCCCATATATATTGCCTAATTCACTGATGTCAGTACATATTTTACAAACTAATTGTTGTACATTGCAGGAACTACAATAATATACTTAGACATTTCAGTTAAGGTGTCCATTTCACACATGTTTTTCTTTAAACTTCCAGGAGGCTACATATATTTATCCTACCCTCTAGTTTAAGGTTTTTAAACCTATTTGCTTATTGTGAGTAGAGTCTATTCAGACTTGTGATGGTGTTTCTAAATGTTGTAGTTCCTCACCTCATATCTGCCATGACCCAATTGCAAAAGTGATGGGCAATTCGACAATCGGACTCCTGCGAACCGCTAGGATTGGGAAAAATAATATAGAAAAATGATGCGATTGGCTGTCAAATTCCTTACACCTTCATATGTAGGTTGTTGTTTTAATTCCTATTCTAATATAGGTGTTTGATTGCTAATGCAGTGTATATAAATCTGAATGGTGTGCTTATTATTGACCTTGTTATATTGTTCACTTATACATTGGATAATGAACCAATGATAAAAGAATTATGTGCTACAAGCTAGGAACATGCCAACCAACCATCCACTCTACACATCTGAGTTGTATAGATAGGTAAATCTCTATTTTGCTATGTCTAGCTTTGATGGTTCATATACTAGAGCTGGAATGTAACATGAACATTGCTTTGATAGAGAAGGAATGTAAATTTCTTTTTAATTTGATGAACCAATGTACTGTCATGCTAACTGTAATCATGTATTAGTGAGATTTTTTGATGAACATTGCAGTTCTATTGCTACAACTTGCAAGAGGAATTAACAATTCCTGAAAGTTTGTTTTGGTAATGGTTTTTTCAAATTTTAGAGCTAAAACCTGAGAAGAGCATGAAATTGCATTAGGCCCTTGGAGGAAGCTATCAAAGGAAAATGAAATTGCAAAGCAAGAAAGAAAGGTTTGCTTGGCCATTTGTCAGTTAGTTTGTTGGTGGATTTGACATGGATGTTGCAACTGCTCTGTATTAGGCCACTTATTGCACCAGAGGTTTAGAATCTATAGCTCTTCCAGTTCTGGAGATCAGTGTATCTATCATCTATGCCTAGTAGATGAAATTGGAAATCCTACATGTGGTCTCTTTGGGACTGCTGTTGCAACCATGGGGATGTTGAGTGCTGCTGCATATGTATTGACTATGGATATGTTTGGACCTATTGTTGATAATGCAGGTGGCAACGTTGAGATGAGTCAGTAGGTAAATTATTTGCCCTTATTATTTGTTGCTTTACACTAAACAAACCCTTATTATTTGCTACTTTACACTAAACAAGCACCTTCACCATGGTTTTTTTTTGTTTAACCATCTAGAACAAGGATACATGTATTTTTTGTTTAACTTTTTGCTTTGGACTTAGGTTGAGGCTTTGGACTTAGCTATCGCTTTGTTGTTATGATTCCTGAACACAACAACCAACTGCACCTTGCTACATGTATTTTCTGAGGCTACTTTCAAGCCTTTCAATTGTCGCACCCACCCTGCTTCTTACATCACTCATCAAAATCTAACGCCAACAGAACTACACTCCGCTCATCTGCCTTCTCTATAAGTTTCAGATGGGCCCATCCGAGTGGAAAGAAAAAGGCAACTCCAAGTGCAGAACCAAGGAGCATATTCCGCACTCGCCATCTCAAGGAACCAGGTAATATGAGACCAGATACAACAGCAGTTGCTGAGCCAACTCCATCAATGTTGAAGACATCATGTATGTCACGTTGTTCAGCAAGAAGATTTAGCAAACCATAAAATGCAGCAGTAAACATTGGTGTTGTATTCAATATAAGGGGAAAGGTAAAACGTCCTCCCCATGTAACTCAATATAAGGGGCAAGGTAAAATGTTGAATGGAAGTATATCATTGGTGTTGTATTCAATATAAGGGGCAAGGTAAAATGTCCTCCCCATGTAATTCTCAATTGATTATAATTAAAAATTATTCATACTTTCAGAAAAGTGAGTTCGTCTATAATTGACATTCATTTAGAAATAATGATAATGAATTGAAAATTGAATGTCTAAAAGCCATGAAAATGTAGTAATACAGAACTAGTAGTCATTAGTGGCTTTTTTTATACGCCATTAAACTCAATAAGAACATTTTCATACACCAACATAATACAAAATAATGTCATTTGTATAAAAGCCAATTAATGGATAATGGCTTTTTTATAAATGTCACATGATGGTTTAGTGGCCTTTATGTGGCATTTATTCGAAGCCACTAAAGACAAACTTTTAGTGACTTTTACAACTTAAGCCACTATCTTCCTAGTGGCATTGGCGCTAGAGGCATTTTTTTAAATGTCAACAAATGCCGCTAAACCAGTTTACTGGCTTTTTTTTAGTGGCATTTCTGAAAGGCCGCTAATGAGTATGTTTGATGTAGTGTGTATTTACCAATTTCAAGTTCACTCATTCATCTATGGGATAAGGTGCATTCACAACATGTGATTGCCAATGATGCCTCATTGAAGCTATGTTTCAAAATTTGAAGCTATCCACAATATTATTCTTTAAGGTAAAAGTTTTCTTATAGATGTGTCTATTTCGATGTAAGTGACTCATTACTTACTATTAGATTGTGTAACAAATCTTTATTATTTGTTTCTATCCATCTATTCAAATCAATGAAACAAACTAAATTAATGTAATAAATTTATACCGGCCTAAGTAAGTCTGGATAGATATAGCCATTTGTTCATATTGTGTTTTTGAATTGCTTCAAATATATCTATACATAATTTTAGTATGTATAATATGTTGATGATCCCCACTATGAAAAATATAATACATAGATACACTATCCCATTTTCAGATAGCAATACTTGCTAATATGATTGTATAACTATGTTTACCCAATAGAATCAATACTGAGGAAAATAATTCATTAACATAGGTTATATCCACGTCTTATACATCACATACTCAGCTTACTAGTTAATGTTTCGTCTGATATAATTATGTTAAATAAGTCAAGGCAGCAGAATTTCAGATGACTTATACGGTTATGAATATACTATTGTGTAAATGTACTACTAAGCTACGAGACTCATCCCTCAACCCAATGAGTATACTTATGTATTACTTACGTGTTAATTTATTACATGAATATTAGTTAGTCGTTGTAATCAGACAACGCTTAGGCAAGAAATATATCTATGTTACAGAGAGTATCTTGTGCATATGTACGTACATACATACCAATATGTTGCGTACATACATAGAGTTAATAGGGTAGCGTGATTTAACTAATAAATTCTAAAACTGGTTGTGGGCATAATAAAAGCTGGATCGCATACTACATTTAACTAGTAGTAATCAACCAATAGGTCTCTCTGATTCTATGTTATTAATAAGGTTCGTTATGTATATGCATTATCTAATACATCATATTCAGCACAATTACAGTTCTGAAACCAAAACAGATCATCAAGAATACGAACCTACAACAATGCCCCCCATTCCAGTGAGAACCTACACTGCATAATTGAGACAGTGACAACCATCTGTGCAAGCTGAAGAAGGGAGGCAGCGGGGCGCTTGTTAGGCATGCTTGAATTCTAGACATGGATGAGAACGGCGAGGAGTAGTAGAGAGTTCCAGATTACAGAACGGTGATGATCCGCAGTTGAGTGGTGGACACTGGTGTATTTGTTGGACTCTATGGTTGCAGGTTCTAGACATGTCACACTACTAAAATCGGGTTTATAAGTAACATTTAATCACGTTGTCTATAACCTTTTACATCACGTACTTGAAAGTCGCATACCTAACGAACGTCACCTTTCAAGTGTAAGCTATACACTATGTTAGCTTTAAGCAGTGATGTCATCTATAGTTGATTTCTCAGTAGCACAGAGATGCGTTTAGGTGACAACACAAAACGTAATTTCAGCATTCTCGACGTCACCTATAACAACATATGATTATTGTACATGTTGTGATTTAATGGATAAAAGGTGACATCACTTTGTGATATGCATATAAGAGAAAGAGGCGCCATCAAGTAGTTCAGAAAAAGAACACGTACATAGGTATGTACCTAATAATAGGTGGTCATGGCGAAGTATGTCACCTGATTGGCATAAATACCACTCCAAACAGACGTAGGTGTATAGAACATTACATCAACACAGATTTTTTAACTGATACATCAAAATAATAAGACATTTCAGCAAACTCACGTTCTTCTTGTCAATTATCTGCAAAACCATTATCACTCACAATAAAACACAGAAAAAGGGACAACAAGAGAATGATTGATCAAGTGAAGTTGATCTGAATGATTTGTATTATTTGAAACAACTGTGATGTACATAACTATTGAGTTTGACATTTATACTCATTTACAACTTCAGAATACATGAGACACATACAAAAACCCACTCAACTAGAGACGAAGAAAATCATTTTGCACATTCAATTTGCGCACAAGTACAACATAGTATACTTCTCTATCCTCACATCATTGGGGAAATTCAGGAAATCAAATGACAGCTGTCTAGAAGATATCCCTCTCATTTTGAGATACTAAGAGCCAAAACCCCATGAGAAGCTTACTGAAATGGGTCCTAAGAAATCAAAGTGCATTCCCTTCCACCTCCAATACTGTATCCTTCTATTATCACCATGATCTTCATCAATATCCGAATTCAGCCCCAGGCCCAGTAATTTTTGCTATTGTAACGTGTGCCCATGTCCATGCACATTCCCTACCTATAGCAAAACAAAGAAGATGAATAAGATTAGTCTTTGTCTCAACATAAGTATTTTTCTGATCTAATCATGTGGGAACATATGTGAGATAGAGAAAGGGTTGTGAGGTTTGGTGCTGAAGTAGTCGTCTTTTACCCTTTGAATCTGAAGGTGAGGTACCTCCTTCATCTCATCCATGTCCTGATCGAAGTAGTCAAACATATTAGCTGCTGAGAGCATATAAGACACCTTAACACCTTCCTGCTACAACTCACAACCCCAGCAACACCTCCTTGCATCTGATATCAGTATACTTAATGCATGCCATGGATTTTTGGTGCTATCCAGGATCTTAAAGGTATATTTACCCCGATGTTCAATTCCATAACCATTAACAATATAAGAACACATGTTATTACCCTACTTTCCTTCTCTCATCATCATCATGCTCATCTTCTGAATTCAGCACTCTGGCATTGCTTCTTTTGCTGTTGCAGCTTGTGCCCATCCTCAACAATATTTGAATCCCGCACCATGGTCTTGCGTTTTTGTTTTTGCAGCCTGCGCCTGTTACCATGCATGTTTCCACCTACAAAAAAACAAAGAAGACAAACAAGATTAGCTTTTGTTACAACATCATCAAGTTGTTAATGATATGATCATGTGGAAGCATGTGTGTGAGAGAGTTAGGGTTTGAGATTTGGTTGTAAAGTAGTTGTCTATTACCCTTTATTTCTGTAGGCAAGGCACCTCCTCCTTTTCATACATGTCTTGGTAGATGTAGAAGGCACTGGCTATTGAGAGCTTATAAGCCACCTCACCACCTTAGTTCTACAACTGATCACTCCCAGCAACACTTCCCTACATCTGAGATCGGAATACTTAATGCATAACATGGCTTTTTGGTGCTCTCCAGGATATTAGACTATATGTAATTGTACCCCCATGGTCCAATTGCCTTTTCATTAGCAATCTAAGAACACAAGTTATTACCTTGATATGCTCTGCGTTCTCCTCAATCCTCTTCTTTCTCTTATGTGTACACATAAATTATATTTGTTTAAGATGGAACACGTACAAGTATCTTAAATCCAACTTCACAATTTGAATCAACTTCAAGTTTATGTTTCCTGAGCGCTTTCAGCAGCTTCCTGTAAATTGCTAACTCCCAGAAACGGCAGGTCTCCAACTTTATGTACCTAGAAACCAATAACAATTACTACTTGGGTCATTCGATTTTCTTAAAGCATAAAGATTATTTTTGTCTATTACAGGAACATGGTTGCATGCTACCTCAAACCACTAGACAAGTGAAATTTCTAAGGGTTGAGGATATGTTAGCAAAAGGCCTGATCCAACCAGCTACAATGTTAGATTTCTTCTTTTGTTTGAGAGCATATGACCTCACGACTACTAGCATCAACATGAATCAACAAAACTGCAAACTGTAATGAGGAGATAGTGAGCATTGATGATACTTATATTGTATAAGTATATAAAAGAGTTTTGTATTATAGTAAGTGGAAAGCTTGTTTCTACCCCTATATCACTTACATTATGGTGATTTTGTTTCTAGTGCCCTGTGGGTTATACAAAATATTCATGTAGCGTAGGTCGATAACTTGTAGTTGTGATTTGATCTTGCCCTTCATAGATACTGCATACAACATACTCAATAAATATTTGAAGCATGTCATGTAATCCAAGCAATGAATGATGTCCGAAGTATGAGATGTTGATAGGAAACAGTTGTATATGTAGCTAGATTATTGTCTATCATCCTTAGTAAGCTTGTGTTGGGGGGAAAGTAATGAGCACAATATGTATTTTATGAGAGCGTGATCCAAGGAAGATTTAAAGAAAGCAGCGATCCATATGTATCATACCTATGAACTAAGATTATAAAAACACAACATCTTTTAATAGAAGCGCCAAGACCAGGCATGTAACGAAGAGGAGGAAGCCCCTCACCATATTTTTTCTCTTATCATCATCATCTTCACCAGTTTCTGATCTTCAGAAGCATGTCCCTTCTCTAATGCTAACATGGAGCTTGGGTGCTAGAGGTAAGCCGAGCAATGCACTACCTTTGAATGGGAAAGATTGTCCATCACATTCATTAACTCCTATACATATGCAAGTCAATCCACTAAAATAGCAACAATTATGTAATTATAAACATCTAAAGAGGATGTGCCCAAATATATTTTCCACATGAACAAGAGTATCATCGATAGTACAAGATAAATCTACTAGCTATTGGCTAATGTCATTCAGTGATGATGGTTCTGGTTGGAGAATAGCAACGCAAATAGAACGAATAAAAAGATATAGTTTAGATTACCTGAGACCGCACGATGAAGGTTTTTCTACAACTAGGAGAGACATTTCTTCTAGATTTCGGCAATAATTAGAAACATAAAAGGCACCCTGGGAGGTGTGTTTAGCAACCCAAAAGCAATTGCAAGTTTCTCATTGTGCAACAATATCATTTTTTGCTTAGACTTCATCATCAACATCATACAATGCAGAGTCAAGGTGTGCTGAACAACCAACTATTTTGTAGGTGAAGCACATCCTCCACCTTATCCATGTCCTTATTACAATTGTAGAAGGTATTGGCTGTTGAAAGCTTATAATCCACCTCTGATGTCAGAGAACACTATGTAATTCACCACATCACTGCTACAACTCACCACCCCCAGCAACGACTTCTCCCTACATTTGAGATCGGCTTACTCAATGCAAGACAAGGCTTTTGTGTGCTCTCTAGGTTCATGGAATAAATGTAGGTGATCTCATTCAGAGAATAATCAGAAGAGGATTGAGGAGAACGAAGATCACAACATAGTATTTACATGTGTTCTTAGATTGTTAAAGAAAAGGTAATTATACACCCATGTTCAATTCCCGTTTCGTTAACAATCTAAGAGCACAGGTTAATACCATGCTATGATCTCTGTTCTCCTCAATCCTCTTCTTGATATTCTCTGATAGAGATCAACTACATTCATTTAAGATAGAACAAGTACACGTATTTTAAACACAATTGCTCAATATAAAGAAATATATTGGAAGGCAACCAAATCCTATCTCCAAATTTTTTCTCTATTAACATCCAACATCATAAAGAGAGTATGCTTATAGATATTGGAATCCATGTTAAGCTTCATGTCTTCCTAGAAGGTAGTAGGCTTGCAGTAGCTTCCTATGCACTTCTAGCTTCTGAAATTTGAGTGAGGTAAGACACCAACTTCTTGTAGCTAGAAATCAGTAACTATCACTAGATTCTTTCAACTTGCTTGAAACATAATAATTATTTGGTTGCATGTGGCCTATAACTACTAAAGAAGAAGAAAAATTAATGGGTTTAGGATATGTTACCAAAAGGTCTTCATAGCTTAGCTGTTCTGTCAGCTTTCTTTTTTGCTTTAGGGCATACAACCCCATGATTGTTAGTATCAACATGACTGCGTATTGCATGCAACCTCTAACCAAAGGTAGATCGATGAATTGTAGTTGTTGCTGATCTTCCCCCTCATAGAAAACTACATAAAACATACACAACACCTGAAACATGGCTCTAATCCAAGCAATGACTTATGTTGGAAGAATGGGCCACTGGTAGGAAATGGTTAAACATGTAGTTGGATAATTTACAAGATCACAATCCAAAAAAAGATTTAAAGAAAGCATATTTCATATTTACTATACCTATGTAATATAAACTAAGTAAGAATCATCTTTGAAAGAAACACCATGACCAGGCAGGTAATGGAGAGGAAGAGCCTGTCACCATATTTTTTCTCTTATCGTCATCATCATCAGTCTACGATCTTCAGCAACTTGGCCCTTATCTTAGACTGACATGATTGTCCATCACGATGAATAACTCCTATAAATATGCAAGTCAATCCACAAAATTAGCAACAATTCTTTAAAGGAAAATATTAAAAGATGACATCCAAAATATACTGCACCGGAACATGAGTAAGATGGACAGTACATGACATATGAGTGGCTACTGGATAATGCCATTCATTGATGATTGTTGTGTCTAGAAAATAGCAATGCAATAGATTGAATAGAAAAATAATCGTCTGAATTACCTGAGACCTTGCTTTATGAAGGTCTTGCTCCAACTGTAAGAGGCTCGTTTTTCTATATTTCAGTAATAATTTGAAATAAAAAGGCACCCTGGGAGGTGTGTTTAGCAATCTAAAAGCAATCAAGTTTCTCATTGTGCAAAAACAACATTTTCACTTTGACTTCATAATCAACATCATACAATGCAGAGCAAAGGTCTGGTGAATATCCAGCCCTTCAAATACACTTCTCAACTCAGTCAACTTCTGGTGTATTCCACACAATTGTTGGTGAATTCTTGACCAGACCAGAACTTGTGCATGTTGTCACAACACATTTTTCTCACATTTATCATTAATCTCACATTCATAATTATCTCAAAAATAAAGAGAATAAGAATATGTCACTTTCTATCTATAATAGTTACAACATTCTCAATAAAAATCATTAGAACAATTATTAAGCAACATTCTATCAAGCAATGTTAGTGTGAACCTACAATTCATGAAGTCAGGGTTAATAATTCTGCTAGGTCTGTTGACTTGGACCTAGAAGAAAGCTTTAATATAGAGGAGTGCCAATGGAATGTATAAACAAATACACACATAATAATGACTAAAGATTGAAGTACTTATTGATTTTGTAATCATACCTTTACATTACATATGCCACCTATAGATTGAAGCAAAAGGTGTCATAGCACGAGAAACATCACTATGGTAGAAATTGAAAATAGTTGCATACACTGATAGCCTTGGTGAAGAAACAAGGCATGCATATGTCGTATAAAATTCTAAAAGTCGAAAGAAGGTACAAAAGACACTTACTCTAAGAATGACATTGCAAAATACCTAAGACCATGCTCTATGAAGGTCTTGCTCCAACTGTGATAGCCCTATTTTTCTAGATCCCAACAATAATTAGAAACAAAAAGGCACATCAGGAAGTGTGCTTAGAACCCAAAAGCAATTGAAAGTTTCTCACTGTGCAACAAAAATAATTTTTCGTTGGCTTCATCATCAACAACATGCAATGTAGGGTACGGTGAATAACCAGCCTTTCTAATAGACTTCTCAATCTCATTCAAATTTTGGTGTATTGAACTCAACTGTAGGTCAATCTTTTCACCATACTTGAGTGTTTGAATGACACTTCTAGGTTGAATAGAAATATAATAGTCCGAATTACCGGAGATCATGCTCTATGAAGGTCATAATCATGTCAACAATACAGAGAATAAGCATTTTTACTGTCTAGCTACAACAGTTACAACAAGCTCTGTACAAATCATAAGCTAGGCACATACTTAGGGTTAACAAATTGCAGTAGTAAATAAAGTAAATCGTGTGCTCAAAACACAACAAAGAGTTCAGATAAGAAAATTGCTGAAAAAACAATCGAAGATATCTAGATCTCTGTTGAGAATCAAATCACTAATTTCCAATAACTAAGGAGAGCATGGGCTTTGTGGTGGAGTGGATGATTGCAACATTGTTGAAGACCAGACCTACAAAACAAGACAAATAAATTAAGTTATAAGTGTGCAATGTCTGGCATATATGCTTACAGTTGATCACAATTTAAGTAGAATCTGACGTACCGAATTACAAATTATTTCCTAACGGAGAGCATTCCTTCTTTCTATGGAATTCCTGTTTCCATTACTTCCTTCCTAGTGGTACATAAAAATGATATTTATATTTGGAGAAAATAAAGTAATTATAGGGTGTAAAGACCATACCAGTGCAACTATTCTTGAATTAGCTTCAGCGAGTTCTCTATTCTTAACCTCTAGTTCCTTGCTTTTATCATGAAGTTGTTGTTGAAGTTCTGTAACAATACCATGTAGGACTTCTTTTGCTCTCTGATTATGCATATCTCTGCGTGATACCGTGCCACTAAAACCCCTTTCATAACCTCCATGGTGTTTTCCAATTACTTCATCCAGAAGTGACTGAAACTTCATTGGATCTCGTCTCTTGTCAAGTCCACACTTTATGCATGCATCAATAACTTTTAGCTGATAGTCATTAGTACAATTGAAAAAAGTTAGTGTGGTTAATAAAATGGTGTACATTTAGTTAAAATAGTGTTCATCACCACTTACAACAATGTCCTTAGTTTCCTTATCTTTGAAATTTAATTTCTTATCTAAATGGCCTGAGACATAGACCTCCAATGCTGAATGCTTGTCTTTATGAATGTTTGAGTACAAAATTAGAATATTTCAATACTTATAGGGTATCTTGTAAGATAAAATCATCAATATAGATAAATGACTAGCATATTCTTACATATTTTATAGCGGTGGCTTGCAAAGAACACATGTCCATGGGTATATGTAGGCCTTACAATGTTTCGTATTTTCTTATTTGCAACTGATAAATTCTGAAACAAATACTACTGTTATGACATGTCACATTGTATGAAGATATAACATATCATATATTTGCAACGAACTATTACCTTGGTCCTTTCTTCACCCTAATATTGCATCAATTTTGTCCATTTCTCAGAATTAATTCTTTTATCTTTGCAAGCCGACACTTGTTCCTCTTGAGTCTTGTCATCATCATAATACTTGTGCTTCAGATTGCATCTCCAAGTTCTCAACTCTTGTTGCAATACTCTTTTACAAGCAGTTAAAACACCATCCAGGGGAGCCTGGGTCTTCCCATCTTCCATTACAAATTCAAAATCGTCCTAACCCAATATAATTGTTAGTAGCACCAATACTTACAAAATTAACTTACATGCAATGCACATACGTTGAAATATAGTGTTCCATACCTTCAATTTTTGCATCACATTCTCAAAACTCCTTTGATGTTTTTGTCCCCACCTTTTTTCTATAGGAAAATACTCTGTGCGTCTGGCATATAGACCCAACCAAGTAGCTAGTTTCTGACGTTCATCTCCAACGAGTACTCCCAATTGACGATCTACAATGCATACCCATTTTTCTCCATCTTTGGTGGCCACTGCTTTGTAGGTCATACATCCTCTTGTATTCCTCTTATCTTTATTAGAAATTGTAAACATCAATTAACACTTGTGAATATTGCACTAAAATATCATATGACATGCATTACCTTTTTCACATCTTGAGCCTTCTGGAATTTCTTCATTTACATCCACATTATCTTCTGTGTGCATCTCATCTTCAAAATGATCATTTTCTATTACAAGGAAGAATTTTTAGATTAGTAGAGATACTATATATTGTGTGTGTTGTTTTTGGATCCTAGTCCCATGCAAGTGTGTGTTGTGGTACTGAAAAACTCAGTGGTTACCTGATAGATAGCCATATGAAGTTCCATCAAAATGTAACTCATCAACATTATGCATGTCTCCTTCTACAGTAATATCCATGAATAGTTAATGGATTATGAAGAACTATTATAGTACTTATAACAATATAACTGAAGGAATCACCTAGAATAAAGGATTTTGACGGTCCTTGGTTGTGTGGGTCATCCTCACATGAAGTTCCATCAACTTGGAAGTCATCAATATTTTCATGATTCCCTTCTATAGTAATGTCTACAAACATTTAATGGGTTATGGAGAATGATTATTGTAGTTAGAACTATATAACTGAAGTGATTTACCTAGAATAGTGGTATCTGAATTTCCTTGTACGTGTTGGTCATCCTCAACATCTTAATAGATTGAATATCATAATCATATGTATTAAAAGAAACTAGTAGTGTAGATATTATGTATATATAGACACATAACTTACCTAAATTTTCAGGTTGGTTAGATTCACTCAAATGTGATCTATCCTCATCACTCATGTCAAAATCTAGGGGTGACCTACACATGTCTCCATACCTTTCAGTATCTTCTGGTGGAACAGATATCCGCTTGTTGCATCTCACATTCCCTATGGCATAGTCATGTTTTATCATTCTTTTTGTAAAATAAAAGAGGTAATTATATGTTTACCTAAGAGTGTTGTCCTAAGAGATGCATTGTGATTTGATTCGCTAAACTCACAGTAAGCACGCTTACCCTTCAAATTTGGACGCATGTTTTTTTAGACTACTTGATTCACCTTTACTGCTCATAGAATTTCCTAAATGAATTTAATCATTGCAAACTTATAAGAAATGGAGTCAACAAAGATAATGTGTAACTATGATATATTATATTAGTAAAGTACTACATACCCCAATTTTGAGGTTTTTTAAATGCATTTCCAGTTGCAATGCCTTCTTTTAAAATAGTCAATTTTGCTGCCCTCTTTGTTGCTGATAGACCTATGAAAGATAGGATGTAAGATTGGGAGTTAGGAGTATGTACACAGGAAATTAAATTCACTTGGACTTACTTGACATTATCTCTTTCAAGTGTTCCTCAACTGGATCACTCTGGATGGGCACATACTTCCCTTTGGAAGTTGCATTTGCATTTAAACTATCTCTCACTATGAGAAAATATTAACAATTAAAAATATACCCATGACTATTTCAATAAAAAATTAAATCACATGTATTAGTGTATTACCTTCTTTGACTCTCGATTCATGTTGAATTTCTTCATTTATTCTCACATGTTCATATAGGTGCATGTCATTTTCAAGAGTAG
Organism: Alisma plantago-aquatica; assembly: GCA_963693085.1. Taxonomy (NCBI): domain Eukaryota; kingdom Viridiplantae; phylum Streptophyta; class Magnoliopsida; order Alismatales; family Alismataceae; genus Alisma; species Alisma plantago-aquatica. Next base: position 561,042,848 of record OY856415.1, read on the forward strand.
CATTTCCCTTTGAACTTGGATACACATTTTTCTTGAATCTATTTGATTCACCTTTTCCATTGGTAGATTTACCTAAAAATTCAATCATATCAGCATTAGCAAGAAAAAATATAGACCTATGAAAGATAGGATGTAAGATTGAGAGTTACAAGTATATACACAGGAAATTAAATTCACTTGGACTTACTTGACATTATCTCACTCAAGCATTCCTCATCTGGATCACTCTGGATGGGCACATACTTCCCTTTGGCAATTGCATTTGCATTTAAACTATCTCTCACTATGAGAAAATATTAACAATTAAAAATATACCCATGACTATTTCAATAAAAAAATTAAATCACATGTATTAGTGTATTACCTTCTTTGACTCTCGGTTCATGTTGGATTTCTTCATTTATTCTCACATGTTCATCTAGGTGCATGTCATTTTCAAGAGTAGCCTTTCCCTTTGAACTTGGATGCACATTTTTCTTGAATCTGTTTGATTCACCTTTTCCATTGGTAGATTTACCTAAAAATTCAATCATATCAGCATTAGCAAGAAAAAATATAGTAAATGTGTTATGGTATTTGCATACCCAAATTTCGTGTTTTTTTAAATGCATCGGCAACTGGAATGTGTTCATCTAAAGTATATGAGCATGTTGGTCTTTTTGTTGTTGATGCATCTAAAAAAATATAATACAAGATTAAGCCTTATTAATTTATATGAACGTTATTAAATTTCTTCATGTTAACTTCAAATTTATCTTACTCAAACTCTCTTTAATTGGTTTATGAAGGCTAGGCACATACTTTCCTTTTGCAGCTGTAGTTAAATTTGTAATGTGACTCACTGTTAGAAATAGGGAATGTAAGCCATAAAGATTAGTAACTCATTGGAAGCAAAATATTCATTGTTGATGAAAACTAATATTGACCTGACTGTGATGCATTATTAACCATCTTTTGAGCTGATTTACCAACTTGATATGAGTGATTAGATACTGAAAAAGATGGGTGCACACTAAAAAATAAGTAACTATCTTCAAAAGCTATTACTTATATATTGGAATGACGATTATACCTGAGATTGATTTGACACAAGATTCGGATGGTGCTCTCCTCTTACTTCCCTTTAGTTCTAAAACAAACAAAGATAATGAAATTGATGACTAAATTTCTGACAGAAATATAAATGTTTGCAATCAACTAAAATGAAATTTCACATACTTGATTTTCTTGATGCATGATTGTTGTCCTGAATTTCCATGTCAATGATTTGATTAACAGATTTGAACATACATTTAGGTGGCATGACTCTGCAGAAATTTAGATCATATTAATCCCTAATTAATCTTTAATATGAAATACTCAAGAATCCTACAAAAAGAAATCAAAAATATTATCCAAAATTTTCTATAGAATATACCTCTACTCTCCTCCTCTTTTTAGGATGTGAAATTTCTCTGATTACACTTTGTGGAACTTCTACAGATCGAGATATATCACACCTAGTCCATCTAAATTCGTGGATATCATTCATCTCACAACTTATAGAAGGCTCATAACATCTACCAAATTGTTCATCATTTTGTTCATTAGTGAGATCATGATCGACATAAACATTTTTAGGTTTCCAATGACATACAATACTCCAATGTCCTTCTACAGGATCGGATGAGTAAAAGACTTGTTCAGCTTGTTCTGGATAAATGAATGGTTCATCTTCAAAGCTCCACTTACTGGTGTTAACATGTGCAATATTAAGATCATCTACTAAAAACCCTTCCTCATCAACACTAAACCAGGAGAATTTAAAAAGAAAATAAGTATTCATTCCATGGTAGTGAATCTCTAAGATGTCATTTAATACTCCATAATAGACTTCTCCGTCTGGGCCTGTTGTGGCAATACCACTATTCTATGTTACTCGGTATTTATCAACACCTTGACATTCAAATTTGTATCCATTCACAAAATAGCCTTTATAAGAATATATCCCTATCTTAGGTCCTTGATACAAATATTTGATAGGTTTGGGAATTTCATTGAATTCTTGTATGGAAGAAACCTAGGAAGAACATGCATATGAATCAAACTAAAAAATAGAGTAAAAAACTATGTTAAATCAGATAACGAGTATTGTCTTACATAATCTTCAAACCATTCTACGAAAGATTTGTGGTGATGCAATTGTAAGGTGAAATCATCCCAACTAGGGTGTTGGCATATCAATACATCCTTATGCTTCATGTATTTATATATGTTATTTATATTTGTTAGATAATTTTCATCAATATATTGAAATTAATTACTTGATACTTACTTCACATAAGGTTGAACTTCCTCAATATTAAGCTATATGAAATGTGCATCTTGGTGTAGTTCTTCGATGGGTATACTTAGTAAAGAACGAGAACCAAGTGGACCATCATGGTAGCTTATAGGTCTATGTAGCTTGGTTTCAACATCATTTAGATATCTATCAAAGAATATGATTTCTTCCTCCATTAAGTACCCTTCAGTAATAGAACCTTCTGGTCTACTCTTATTACGAATATAATTCTTTAACATGTAGAGATATCTCTCAATGGGATACATCCATCTAAACTAAACTGGTCCAGCAAGTCTTGCTTCAGTTGCTAGATGCACAGCTAAATGGACCATGACATCAAAGAATGCAGGAGGGAAAATCCTTTCCAAATTGCACATTATCATGGGAATTTTGTGTTCCATCTCTTCTATCTGTTCAACTGTAATGACCCTTGCACTTAGTTGTTTGAAAAAAACACAAAATTTTGTCAGAACTTTTCTGGCAGGCTTTGCTAATGTCTTGATCATAGCTATCAGAAGGAGATGTTGTAGCAATACATGGTGATCATGACTCTTCATACCCATTAACTTCTTTTTTTGTATTTGAACCATACGAGAGAAGTTTGATGAAAATCCTTCTGGTAGTTTAATGTCCTTTAATACAGACAGAAAGTTTTCCTTTTCTTCATTTGTCATGCTATATATTGCATGAGGAAGCTTCCTAGCATTATTTGATTTTGAAACTCTAGGCCACATTGATTTACGTATTCGCAAGTGTTGTAAATCCAGTCGAGCTTTGATGTTGTCCTTGCATTTTCCATCTTTTTGAAGTAGCCATGCCAGAATATTTTCACTTACATTTTTCTCTATGTGCATAACATCTAAATTGTGTTGAACCAACTATGAGCTCCAATAAGGAAGATCAAAAAATATACTTCTCTTTTTCCACCCCTCAGGTAATTTATGTTGGACCCGTAAATTATTATTAGAAACCTTTCCAAAGACAACATTATCATAATCTTACCACAGATGTTCAATTTGTTTCCCATCCAAAGGTTGAGGTGCAAGATCTATTTCCTCATTTCCATTGAAGTTTATTTTATCAGCACACCATGCGTGGTTAATTGGTAGAAAATGATGATGCCTTAGATAGATACATTTTCGACTATATGGAAGGTAGATAGAACCGTGGTCAACATGGCAATAAGGACATGCCTTGTAGCCTTTTGTACCCCAACCAGATAACATACTATATGCAGGAAAGTCACTAATGGTCCATAGAAGCATTGCTCTCATGCTAAATACCTCACCGACATTAGCATCAAAAGTGTTCACTCCAATCCACAACATTTTCAACTCATCAATCAATGGTTGGAGGTAAACATCAATATCATTTCTAGATGATTTTGGTCCATTAATAAGAAGTGACATCATTAAGAAAGATTGATGCATAGTAAGCCAGGGACGATGATTGTAACAAATTAAGATGACGGGCCAAATACTTCTACTGCTCCCAATTGCTATATTGAAAGGGCTAAATCCATCTGTCGCTAGGCTGAGTCTTACATTTCGTGGCTCAATGCTGAATGATGGATGGTTAGTATCAAAATATTTCCAAGCCTCAAAATCTCTTGGATGTTCCATTTCACCCACTGCACCAGTCGTACTTGTGGAATGCCAAATCATCCAAGGAGATGTCTTCGTTGAATTGAATAATCTTTTCCATCTATGAATCAAAGGAAAGTGACGAAGAACTTGTTGTGGTCTCTGTTTCTCGATCTTTATCCTTCTTCCCTGGTATGAATGAATCCACCTTGAGGAAGAACACTTTGGACATTTGTTTAAATTCAAGTATTCATCTCTATAAAGTATACAATCATTAGGGCATGCATGAATGATCTGATAATCCAATCCCAGAGAAGACATAAGTTTTCTACATTCATACCAATTTGTTGGCAAGTTGTGTCCCTTAGGCAAAACTTTCGATAGATGGTCCAAATATCCAGACATCTCTTGGGTTCTTATTTTATTCAATCATTTGTGCCTAAATAAATGAACAACAAAGGAAAGCTTTGAGAACTTATCACAACCTAGATATAGTGGCTCACAAGCATCTTTCAATAGTTCCTCAAATTTATTATCATCATGCATAGGAATTCCATTATCACAACCACCATCGCCATGACGAGTATTTTCACTACCACTACAATTGAAGGTTGTGTTCATTTCGACGTCATCATAACATGCATCATTTATCAAACCCTCAATATCGTCAAAAGAGTTAGGGATATGTTGATTGATCATATGGTCTTGATTGTCACTATGAACATGATATACCCAATCAATGTAGGTTGATAGGAAACCAGATTTAATAACATGCCATGTAATTGTCTACATGTCATAAAAAAATTTGTTCTCACATTTCACACATGGGCACTTGACCTCAATTTGATTCCTAAATGCTAAATCCAAAAATGAATTAAATCCTTGCATGAATGCCTCTTGGCACCGTTCATGATTAGATCTTCCTTTGCTCATCCAACTTGTATCCATGACTCCCTGAAAAATGATGTAGTGTCCTTAAATAGCAGTAATGCCTAGAAACTTTAATATATGAATTTGCTATATGTATATACGAGAAAAATGTAAAATATCAACAACGCCAACGAACAGATAGGCTCTCACATAGGCGGCCCATGTAAAATTTAATCCTTTCCCCCTTCCTCATCCCCCCTCCTCCTCATCCTCCTACTAGTGTAATATCCATCACTCCTCTTCATTCTCCTGAACATGAAACACTATTCATGAGTGTATAGGGTTGTTACTGAACAACACTTCTCTCAAGTCTGATTTCTTGAACATTGTATGGTTTTGTTCAATTACATTGATTTGACCACTTTCATTCGATTTTGACAACCCATCAAGTTGTTGGGATGGCGGCATAGTAAAATAAATTCATGACATCTGATTTTGAACTATGATCATGTTATATGAGTTGATTTGTACTAAACTAGGTTGAACTACAAAGTCAGGTGGAGTTCTGTCCTCAAAAGGGAGCTCATTTGGGTTAATTGATTGGTATATACACTATACTACACGCACACACATATATATATATAAGAAGACCAATGTAGGTCATCAAACCTATAACCTCCCATTTGATGAGCTTAGTATCTTAATTAGTAAGGGAAATAAATGTCATAGCAGTAACATGTTTGTTTCTGGTTTAAACTCAATGAAGAATATATTAACTTTGGCAAATTAGGTATATTTTGGGGGAAATATGGCTGGTCTGAGGAGGTTGGGCCTAGTTAGTGGATGTCCTTACTTGACCCCTTCACATATAATCTCCCTTTATTCCGTAGTTTTTCTTGTTATTATCCTTCTCCCACCTCTCCAACCACTAGGAGCTCAACCTAGGAAACTGCTTGGCCTTGGCATCCCACCTGGATGGTAAGCGGACTTGATAATGGGCTCAAAATGTGTCACATTTAGTTTAGAAAACCTAATGTTACCCCAACTGAGTCATTTCTTCTCACCTAGGCAGCCCGTGGAATGAAAGGAGAGTCTAGACAAGTATGTTGAATGTTTTAAAATTAGCCTTTAATAGATTAAAATTGGGCAAATTCTGTCTCATTGGTACAAGACATATTTCGGTATTATTAGTTGTGATTTATGCCAAGTTATAATAGTTACAAGTTGGACTAAAAGCATACCTACTCTAGCCTAGTCTGGAGAAAGATAGGTCTGATTAGACCCAAACACATCTATATTTGAACTAACCCTAAAATGAAATATGTGGCCCCTCACATTTCACACTTGGACACCTACCCTCAATATTATTTCTAAATGCTAAATGATGGTCTTGACCCAATTTAACAAAATATGACCCAATATGATCAAAAGCATATCAATATTACGGGAATGAAGGACTGATTCGATAATGTTATGCAAAACTAGTTCTGATTTGGACCTTATCAGGTCAAACTTTGGCAAATTGGGTACAATTTGGGGAAAATATGTTTGGTTTCTTATTTGATTGATACCTAATTTATCCCCTCAATCATCCATTACATTATTTTACCCCCTTAGCTACTACCTCAATGGATGTACTTCCTTGACCCCTTTGCAAACAATATTTCTTCCTTAATTACACCCTTACTACTATAAATAATATGCATACACAATTAGAATAAATGGCAAAAAACCCAATAGGTAATTCTTAGTAAGTATTACTATAGAAACTAAAGAACCTACATATCTAGACTAAAATAGAGATGGTGACTAACATGTAGAACTATATATAACAGTTAAATACTAACAAGTGAATATTAATATGTTCTTAGCAACTTGCTCTCAAGGGAGGCCATTCAACGTCTCAGTATGGGAATTTTTAATGTAGGACAAAAAGATAAAACTAAATGTCCCACAAGTTATAAGTTTTCTTTAAATCACCTCAAATAGTTTATGAATTATATTGATCATAGATTATCATATAACTACATATGTGCACACACACAAATATATATATATATATATATATATATATATATATATATATATATATATATATATATATATATATATAACCCTATAAAAGCCCATCTAATGATCTTAGTAGCTTAATTAGCAAGGGCTATAGATGTTGTAGCAGTAACAATTTTGTTTCTGGTTCAAACTCGAGTAATGAAGGATGTATACATTATGTTGAATGTATAAGTGGAGGACCAAGTGATTCAATCGCATTCTAGTTTCCCTAAAAAAAGCCTAAAATATCCCTAGCTTCCGCCTAGGCCCCTAGGGAATTTCTAACAGCCTATATAACTTTAACATACATAACAATTAGATAGAAAAAAAGAGTGAATGTGGTGACAGAAACGTCAACATCATATAGGGCTAATATTGTATTTCTTTTGAACAAGGTAACATGGAAAATCTATTTGTATATGCACCTGGAATGGAAATGATATAGCACACTGTGAAAAAGGGATAGACGGAAGAAGAAAATATATTTTTATTCTAACTAAATTTGAATTTTTATTTTTGGTTATGTAGCTTACTTATACTCTGAGATAGGTTTTACATATCAACTAAAGGACCATTATGACTCTAGTATAGTAACAATTACTACTAATCCTTTTTGTAACAAAATAACAAGTTAACTCCTAAGCATGCCAAAACACACACAAAATAAGATGGACCAAGTGCTTACTTGTTATCTTTTTGAAAATTTCTCCAACTTTCAGTTCTTTCACTTTCTTGAACCCAATCCTGCAAACTATGAGATAAATAAATATTATTGTTCATATTACATATACGAATTATAGAATATGAATGTATATGTGATAATCATAATCTAACACACAAATAGATTACCTTCATGTTATCAAGTGAACTCAATACTGTCTTAGAACCAAAATCATTCAGCTATTCAATAGTTCCTACATGATACATCAAGATTGTCATTTGATATAAGAGGAAAGTCACCTCAATTTATACATAGTGAACATAGAGATAAAATACATCATTTAAGAAATATAGTATAGATGGATATTTATCAGGTGCTCTTGATCTATACGAGAATAGTAATACACATTGAATTTAAATGCATCTATAGAAATCATGTGTTCAAAATGAGGAACTCTTAATTTTATATAGTATAAAAATGAGGACAAACAACAAGAAATCAGTAGACATTTTAAATTAGGATTAAATATTGTAATATGTATATGTTTTGGCTGATTAGAAAAAAATTACAGCAAAGAGCTCTATACACAATATAAAAATTACACTTCTAGGAAGATTAATCTGGAGCAGAGTTTCACTGCTAGATACCAATGAATGTAGACAAATGGATATTATTTGCCATCTAAAACAATGATGGAGCCACCCATGAAGAATAGTCCTCCACAAAAACAAGAATTCGCGTGGAGCTGAACTTATTTTCACTCCCTTTTAAACTAGTTTCTAAAATGAGATCGCTACATAATAATTATGAATGTCATCGACTTTGTTTAATTGAGAAGAAAATTTCTAATTGCACACTAGTAGTGGGTGCACCATGCTAGCAGAAGCACCAAATGCAAGATTCTTTTGTTCAGTGTGAGGCAGTGATGCACCAATAGGGATATAAAACAACTCCTAGATTTTAAAACGATAAGGAGAATTCAGTATAGATTTTGTGGAATCAAACCTTTGAAGAAGGAGATTTGTTTCCTACATATCTGTTAACCTATAAAGGCTTGCCCAGAAAACGGATTCCAGAAGCACAATGTAATTCACATATTTAATTAAATCTCTTTTGCAAATACATGTGAACCATTCTAGTTGCATAATAAAGCTAAAGTGACAACCAGAGAGAAGTGTTTATTCACATCCCTTTCGAAATGATTTTATAACAGAAAAAAAAACATATTTTTAATTTGTGTACTCCTTTATAAAGTAAATATAATACCAAACAAAGGTCACTAATCCCTTTCCCGCTATATGAATAACACTGCTTTTAAGGTTGTAAGTCACCCTAGTGATTTATGCTCACCATCTTATCATATCAAGCATACTTTTCCTCCCTTGTGTAGTCAAATGTGCATTATCACTGAGGTAATGCATTGGGTTTCTATTTGATCTTACGAGAGGAATCAAAGGATACTATAATTAAAAACACTCTTGTTAATGACATTGGAATCACATGAAGAGATGTTGGATAGTCTTGTTTATAATTATGAAAACAAAAAATTTTATGAGGTCGGGTTGCCTTAACCACCCATATAAAACCTAAGTTTAGCAAAAGCAAACATGTTGTTTCTTTCCCTAATTACCTTAGCCTCTTAAGACACTTCAGTGGGTGTTTAAGGCCTTTTAGGCCCAAATTAAGCATGATGAAGGCTAAATTAGCAGTAACTAGGTCTGTATTTGGTCAAATTAGATCACCTACATTCAGTTTATGGATAAATTGGGCCTGATTTAGCACAAATCAGATCAAATTTGGGAAAAGTAGTTATGATTAGGAGAAAGAATGCCTGATTTGGGGAAGATAAGTCTAATTTGTGAGAATTAGGTCTGCTTTGGCCAGATTAGGTCTCATTTAGGTAATTATATGATAAATTAGGGGAAGTGAGGTATGATTAGGTAATTGTATGCGAAATTAGGTCTGATTTATACCTTATCAAGTCAAATTTTGACAAATTAAGTATGATTTAGTGGAAAGATGTCTATATTGGGAAGTTAGGTCTAATTTGGGGAATTCAAGTCAATATAAAATAAATGGGGAAGTAAGGTCTTATGAAGTCATGTAATTGATTATTAGGTCTGATTTATAGGCAAAATCAGGTCAAATTTGGGAAAGTTATGTATCATTGGAGGAAACAAGTTTGTTGTGGGAGAAATAAGTCTTCTTTGGGGGGAATCAGGACTGATTTGGAGAAATTAGGTATCATTTAGGTAAATATGCCTTAAATTTGGGAAAATTAAGGTTTGACAACAAAGTTATGTGATATTAGGGTCAATCAGGTTAGTTGAGAACATCTTAGGAGTGGTTTATACCAAGTTATAATTGTTAAAACATAGATATAACCATTACAAATGTACACGGTGATGCACCTATTTTAATATAGCTAGATATGTATACATATTTTAAACTAAAATGAAGAATTTAACCCTGAAGTGATTTCAACAGGCCCTCAAAAGCCTAGGCGCTAGTGTAGGTCAAGAAAAGACTCATGTACTCATATTTGGTACGCTCCTTGAAAGACTAGGTGTTACAACCCATACTAGGGTTAGTCAATAAATATCTCGATTAGCGTGAGACACCTTGATTAGTGCCAAGTACTCTGTTAAACATCATGGTTAATCAAGATAACCTAAGATGTGAATCAATAGTCAAGATTGATTCATCTGATGTAATTAATATTAACTGAAGTGTTAATAGTTAAGTTAGTTAATATGTACCATGATCATAGCATCATTATGTTAATTAAGTTGAATTAAGTACTCATTGATGTATTTAGTGCTTTGATCAGGTGAGACAATCCAATTAGGATGATTTCTTGCTGCGAGGTCATAGTGGATTCCGTGCTTGAAAAGATGCAAGAAAAATCATTTGATTCGGACCCTCGAGGCAGAAGTTATTCTATTTTCTAGTTCTTTGGACCTTGGTTGTAATTTACCCACATTTGGCTATTTATTTTCCTTATCCCTTTTAGTGGGTCGACTATCTTTGCCCTTTTATTTCATTGTCTTCCCGATCGAAACAGGGCAACCGACAGAGCGGCGCCCAACCTATCCGCCCGATCGCAGCAGCAGAGGGGCGCGATTGAGGGTGATTTTGTGCGCAGCACATCCGACCAACCAGGGCGCCACCTCCGTTCTTCTTTTTTCCTCTACCCTCTTTCTTCTTCCTCGCTTCACGTGCGCATCACCTTAACCAGCTAGGGCGGTGCCCAACAGTAGCGGTCGGCGAAGCAGCCGCAACAGCGGCCAGGTGCCCGATCGGCATGAGCAGCTGCACCAAGACGGCCGCCCCGACTCCGCTTTTGTAATCCAAGCCTGATTCCGTAGCTCCCCCACCTCCATCATGCCACCATCACCCAGGTTTATCACGGGTGGCACCCCATCTTGCAAGAGTAGCAGTAGCTACTGCAATAACGACCAGGGGTCGACTGGGTGCGAGCTGCAACACCAAGTAAATAACGTTCGACACCCTATCTGCAGCGGCGTCTCCTCCTTCTTCTTCCTTGGTCAACCGTGATGCCCAAGCAGTAAGGGCGACGCCCCAACCTTGTAGTAGCAACTGATGTACATAGCAATGATCACGGACTGCTAGGGCTCGAATAGTAGTAGCAACAGCAACATAGCAACACCATCAGCTCGTCTTTGAGACCTTTGCTCAAATCTACAGCTATAGCAAAGAATGACACCAAATCAAGGAGCTACTTGTGTGTACTTCATTCAACCCAGGATGAACCGAGGTTAAAGAAGACTTGCGTGTTCCCAGAAACTGGTCTCTGGATGTGTTTCTGGATGGATCCGGACGAATTCGGACATTCCGAATTAGGTGAGTGGCAGTTCATTCAGAAATCATTATTTAACTCAATTTAAGTGCTTAATTGCTTCAATATCAGTTGGTTTAACTCCTAAATAGTGTAGCACATACAATTAAGTATGATAGATTCATTGGAACTTGAAATATGTAATATGATTGATGAAAATGATAGAATTTCCTGTATTACAACTGCAATGTATACGTTGAGCATACAATGGATGTTTAGCATCAAAACTGGATAAGTTGATACTGAGTTATGTTTAAAGATGACAAATGATGTATATGTATTTTCAAGTGATGTTCAGAATGTGAAATAAGTATGAAATGTGATATTCCTGTTTAAGTGTTTATATGTTAATCAGTTAATAGACTTAGGTGCCCTAACACCGTAGAACCCCTTTGAGAGGTCTGCATCTTAGGGGTGAAACTCGTGTCCAACATCAACCGGTTGAGTAATTCTGGTGGCACGAGGGTTGATAGACAGTGTCCAACACCAACCGATTGAGTAATTTTGGTGGCACTGGGGAAAAATAATAAATAAAGTAAAGGGTTATCCAACACCAACCGGTTGAGTAATTCTGGTGGTAACCCAGTGTTGACTCCCTGTGCCTGTGTGCTCAGGTTAGAGGAGGAGTCCATAGCACTCATGGAGAGTGCAGAGGAGGCCGGAGAGCCTATGGTCCGGAGAGCATGTGGGTCCTGTAGCAGAACAGGACTGGAAGTTAGACTTAGCATTTCCCGAGTGTGTCACTAAGTCTTGTACGGTGAGATCGTAGTTCGCTACAGATTTTTGTATGCAGAGTACACTGCATATGATTAGGGCATAATAATATAAATATGTAATCATATAAGATCACAGTAAATTTAATATGTTAAGAGTTTAGACCTTCTGTGTTAATTCTCAATAACTATTTATTTGTTTAAGATATCTGTTGTTGTATAAAAATGTGATTAATATCTGTAAATTTTTCTGTGTCATTAGAACTGCCCTGCTTAGTACTGCACTTATGTTTTATTTCAATTTTATATATCTGATGAGTTGTTTAGTGATAGCTAAATGAAATTCTATTCACTGAGCGAGTAGGCTCACTCCTCTACTCAAACATTTTCAGGTTAACAACTGCATCAGGAATCTGAAGGATCTTTTCATCCTAACGCTTAGTCTGTAGAAGGTATATATGTAGCTAGTATAGTTAGAGGTCTCTTAGTCCTTTCCCCTCGGTCCTTGGGACATGGTGTGGGTGAGAGAGAGTATGTATGGCGAATTGGTAAAAGATGTAAATTAACCGTTATGTTTTACTTTCTGTTAAACAATGTTACATGTTGTCAACTCTGTTTATGTTCTCTAGCCAGTTTAATTGAAATGCTTCCACAATGGTTTTATATGTTCTAGTTTATAGCATTAAATCTGGATGTTATTCTGACGTTTTAAACGAAAAAGTTCTCAGTGATTTGTTTATGTGATAATCCCTCTGTTGCGCCCTAATCTCGTGATTAGTGGATAGTGTGAGATCGGGGTGTGACATCTTGGTATCAGAGCATAGGTTGAGTACATGGTTACTCTAAGTCAAGGTCAGGGGACGACAAGAGACCAATAGGATTAGGACTTAAGTGTCTTCCTTCTAACTGCAATTTTCTAATAGGAAGTGTTCTTTTATACTATTGCAGATGGCAGGAAGAGGACGTGGTCACAAGAACCAAGTAAAGAGTTTATGTTGAATCGTCAGGGATCATTAGGGTCGAAAGATAGAGTTATAAGTGAGAAAGATAAGAAGTGATGTGTTTTTAGCTCTGGGAAGTCTGAGTATTTAGGTACCCTGGCCAGGTATCTGAGTATTTAGATTGACCAGTATCAAGCTACTCTGTCCATTCTTCTCTGGATGCCCTGGCCAGGTATGCAGAGGAAGGATGGGCTAGAGACAAACCCTAGAAATCTTAGAGTTAAGAAATCGGAAATTAATACAGGAGTAAGAGGTTAAACATAGGATGTGATGCAACTCTTGCTTTATATTGCTTATTTGATTGGAAATCATTAGAAATGCTCTTATATGTATGGATTTAGATTTTCAGTTTATAGAATAAATATGATTCTTTAATATTGTTGTGTGTCATGAAGTGATTTATTTATTGTTTATATTATTTGTATTAAGTATACCAGAAGTTATGTTTAAATGAGTTTTCCCTAAGTGGATATTCTTTCCACATGTTTGAGATTAATAGGAGTTGGTTAATCCTGAGTAGCTCTTGGCTTCAGGACTACAGGTTCGGCCTGGTCCGGCTGGCAGGATGCGTTACTGAGATCTAATGACTCCTATTAACAGTATAATAAGAGTAGACTGGATAATTTAGACTCACATCATAGTAAGAATGTACATACACTAAGATGTTGAGATATAAGAGAAAGATTAGAACAACTAAGAATTAGTTGGAACTGATATCGGAGACCCAACATTGGGACCTCATATGAGCAATCCTTAATTAGAAATAAAGGAACACAATAAGGTTCATATTAAATTTAATGATTAGGTGAGAAATACCCTTAATGGTACTAATAAATAATGCATAACAAATGCATGGATCCAATACATGATTAGTAAACCCTAGTGGAGGGTGTATCATTGTGAACCCTGGTTGAGGGTGTATCCTTGTGAAACCCTAGTTGAGGGTGTATCATTGTGATTGTTTATAAGCAACTTTATAATAAAGTCATGCCTTAAACTAAGATAGGTCCATATCATGTGAGATAGCTGGACAATTCTAATGTGTGGCCTATGCATTATATGCTAAGGGTGAGTATTCTGTGATGGAATGAATTAAGAGGGGAAATGCCTTAATACAAGATAAATCTGGTTAACTCAAGAGGGTCTGAATTAATGAGAAATGGGGAACCCTAACCCTAATTTGGGGAAAAGGGAATGATAAGCCCTGTTTGATAGTGAACCCTAATTCCTGGTTAAGGAATGATGGTATTACTATTGTATCACATGATGTGATGAATATCTTGTATGACTGTTATCATGCCTAATAACCATGCAGGTATGATGAGATGATGAATATAGCCAAGTTTGGGGTGTGACATTTATATAATAAATGTTGATTGGCTTTTTGTGTGTTGATGTTGTTGTTGCCTAGTGAGAGGTGACAAGATGTGAATGACCTTGTGAACCATGTGAATAAATTGTTGCCTAGTGAGAGGTGACAAGATATGAATGGCCTTGTGAGCCATGTGTGATGCTTGGGTAACAAGTATCATGTTTATTTGTAGCATTTGTGTTAATAAGTTATGCTAGAGAACTTGGCTGATGTTACATTTCTGTTATATATCTATAGTTCATTGATGATTATTCATATCTGTTGTATTCATTACAAGTAGATGGATGAACTTATGAGATCTAAAGTTTGATTTCAAACTAAGGAAGCAAAGTCACATCACAATAATGCTATGTTACTGGTAAGGACCAAACCCTAGAATGTTTAGAGTTGTAGTAGTTCAAGGGATGTCGCTAGTGATTTGACCTTGAATACTAGCATCTCTATAAAACAAAATCATGAGATTTGCACTATGAAAAGTAAACTAGTATTGATAGTAATCCAGGGTTTAAAGGTAGTTAATCTGAAAGGTAGATAAACAATATGAAAATGATTCAGAGAAAAGAATAAGATACAAATTTGAAATGTAACAAATGTGTTTGAAACAAAAGGAGAAATACAATATAAGTGAAGTGTGATATGAAATAAATTCTTATAGTAATAATAAGAATGAGGAATAATCTATTCTTACCTTGTGTGTTTCAATTTTTTCTGGGATGTTTATTCTATATGATAAAAATGAGAAGGATAAGTAACAAGAGGTAAGTAGCATAGAATGAGGAGAATTACTCGTCACATGATCTGGAATTAATTGTTGTAGTTCATGCTCAGAAGACATGACGTTACTATCTTTATGGTGAGGTGTGCCAGGTGTTTATAGATCATAAGAGCTTGAAATATATCTTTACCCAGAAGGATCTGAATCTTAGACAGCAGAGATGATTAGAATTGATTAAGGATTATGATATAATGATAGATTATCATCCTGGAAAAAGCGAATGTAGTAGCTGATGCCCTCAGTAGGAAGTTAAGTTCAACAACTGATGCATTCTCTATGGCATGTTTCGAGAGAGACATGCTAGTAGAAATGTGAAAGTTGAACTTAGACTTAAGGGTGACATAACATAGTGGTTTGATTGCATAGATGCAAGTCAAGCCTACTTTTTATGATCAGATCAACAAACTACAGCAGGGTGACAGTGAGTTACACCAAATCATGCATAATATGACAAAGGGAAAGAGACCAGAGTTCAGGTTTTCAGATGATGCTGTGTTGTATTAGTATGACAGGTTGTGTGTATCTCGAGACAATGATTTGAAAGAAAAGATTCTTGAGGAGGCACATGCATCGATGTATGCTATGCATCCAGGTAACACTAAGATGTACGTGAATCTCAATGAGTTGTATTGGTGGCCTGGTATGGAAAGAATGTAGCTGAGTATGTGACTAGGTGCAGTGTGTGTCAGCAGGTTAAGGCTGAGCACCAGAAAACCTGTAGATACATTGTAATCTCTTCATATACCAGAATGGAAGTGGGAACATATCACAATGGATTTTGTGATAGGGTTGCCCAGGACACCTAAAGGTTGTGACTCGATATGGTGATTGTGGATAGATTGACTAAATCTGCTCACTTTCTTCCTGTTAAGTCAACCTTTCATGTCCCAAAGTTGGCTAAGATATACATGGATGAAATAGTCAGGTTGCATGGTATTCCAGTTTCAATTATATCAGATAGAGATCCTAAGTTCACATCCAAGTTTTTGGAATCAGTTGCATCGTGCTTTGGGCACAAAGCTGAGGTTTAGTACAACTTCTTAGCCGCAAATAGATGGTCAGTCAGGGAGGACCATTCAAACTCTTGAGGACATGCAGAGAGTAGTTGAAAGCTACACAGGATAGGCAGAAGAGTTATGCTGAGAGATGATGTAGACCTCTTGAGTTTGAGGTTGGTGATGAGGTATATCTAAAAGTTTCACCATAGAAAGGAGTGTTGAGGTTTGGCAAGATAGGCACACTGACTCCTAGGTTTATGGTTCCATATCCTATCATTGAGAGGAATGGAACTATAGCCTATAAGTTAGATATGTCATCCGAGTTGGCTAATCTACATGATGTGTTTCATGTATCGATGTTGAAGAAATGTTATCCTGGTACAAAGAAGATAGTGGACCCATAATCTGCTCAGCTCAGACCAGATGTATCTTATGTTGAGGGATCAATACGAATAGTTGATCGGAGGATCAAGAAACTCAAGAATCACGAGATACCATTAGTGAAACCATGTGGGAGTTTGAGTCAGTGACGTGTGATAAGTTTCCTTTTCTCTTATAGGAATTTCGGGACGAAATTCTTATAAGGGAAGGAGATTGTTACAACCCATACTAGGGTTAGTCAATAAATATCTCGATTAGCGTGAGACACCTTGATTAGTGTTAAGTACTCTGTTAAACATCATGGTTAATCAAGATAACATAAGATGTGAATCAATAGTCAAGATTGATTCATCTGATGTAATTAATATTAACTGAAGTGTTAATAGTTAAGTTAGTTAATATGTACCATGATCATAGCATCATTATGTTAATTAAGTTGAATTAAGTACTCACTGATGTGTTTAGTGCTTTGATCAGGTGAGACAATCCAATTAGGATGATTTCTTGCTCCGAGGTCATAGTGGATTCCGTGCTTGAAAAGATGCAAGAAAAATCATTTGATTCAGACCGTCGAGGTAGAAGTTATTCTATTTTCTAGTTCTTTGGACCTTGGTTGTAATTTACCCACATTTCGCTATTTATTTTCCTTATCCCTTTTAGTGGGCCGACTATCTTTGCCATTTTATTTCGTTGTCTTCCCGATCAAAACAGGGCAACTGATAGAGCGGTGCCCAACCTATCCGCCCGATCGCAGCAGCAGAGGGGCGCGATTGTGGGCGATTTTGTGCGCAGCACCTCCGACCAGCCAGGGCGCCACCTCCGTTCTTCTTTTTTCCTCTACCCTCTTTCTTCTTCCTCGCCCCAGGTGCGCAACACCTTAACCATCTAGGGAGGTTCCCAGCAGCAGCGGCCGGCGAAGCAGCCATAACTGCGGCCAGGTGCCCGATCGACATGAGCAACTGCACCAAGATGGCCGCCCCGACTCCACTTTTGTAATCCAATCCTGATTCCGTAGCTCCCCCACCTCCATCATGCCACCATCACCCAGGGTTATCGCGGGCGGCGCCCCATCTTGCAAGAGTAGTAGTAGCTACTGCAATAATGGCCAGGGGCCGACTGGGTGCGAGCTGCAACACCAAGTAAATAACGTTCGACACCCTATCTGTAGCGGCGTCTCCTCCTTCTTCTTCCTTGGTCAACCGTGATGCCCAAGAAGTAAGGGCGATGCCCCAACCTTGTAGCAGCAACTGATGTACATAACAACGATCACAGACTGCTAGGGCTCGAATAGCAGTAGCAGCAGCAACATAGCAACACCATGAGCTCGTCTTTGAGACCTTTGCTCGGATCTACAACTATAGCAAAGAATGACACCAAATCAAGGAGCTACTTGTGTGTACTTCGTTCAACCCAGGCTGAACCAAGGTTAAAGAAGACTTGTGTGTGCCCAAAACCTGGTCTCTGGACGTGTTTCTGGATGGATCCGGACGAATTCGGACATTCCGAATTAGGTGAGTGGCAGTTCATTCAGAAATCATTATTTAACTCAATTTAAGTGCTTAATTGCTTCAGTATCAGTTGGTATAACTCCTAAACAGTGTAGCACATACAATAGAGTATGATAGATTCATTGGAACTTGAAATACGTAATACGATTGATGAAAATGATATAATTTCCTATATTACAACTGCAATGTATACGTTGAGCATACAATGGATGTTTAGCATCGAAACTGGATAAGTTGATACTGAGTTATGTTTAAAGATGACAAATGATGTATATGTGTTTTCAAGTGATGTTCAGAATGTGAAATAAGTATGAAATGTGATATTCCTATTTAAGTGTTTATATGTTAATCAGTTAATAGACTTAGGTGCCCTAACACCGTAGAACCCCTTTGAGAGGTCTGCATCTTAGGGGTGAAACTCGTGTCCAACATCAACCGGTTGAGTAATTCTGGTGGCACGAGGGTTGATAGACATTGTCCAACACCAATCGATTGAGTAATTTCGGTGGCACTGGGGAAAAATAATAAATAAAGTAAAGGGTTATCCAACACCAACCGGTTGAGTAATTCTGGTGGTAACCCAGTGTTGACTCCCTGCGCCTGTGTGCTCAGGTTAGAGGAGGAGTCCATAGCACTCATGGTGAGTGCAGAGGAGGCCGGAGAGCCTGTGGGCCGGAGAGCCTGTGGGTCCTGTAGAAGAACAGGACTGGAAGTCAGACTTAGCATTTCCTGGGTGTGTCGTTAAGTCTTGTACGGTAAGATCGTAGTTCGCTACAGATCTTTGTATGCAGAGTACACTGCATATGATTAGGGCATAATAATATAAATATGTAATCATATAAGATCACAGTAAATTTAATATGTTAAGAGTTTAGACCTTCTGTGTTAATTCTCAATAACTATTTATTTGTTTAAGATATCTGTTGTTGTATAAAAATGTGATTAATATCTGTAAATTTTGCTATGTCATTAGAACTGCCCTGCTTAGTACTGCACTTATGTTTTATTTCAATTTTATATATCGGATGAGTTGTTTAGTGATAGCTAAATGAAATGCTATTCACTGAGCGAGTAGGCTCATTCCTCTACTCAAACATTTTCAGGTCAACAACAAAATCAGGAATCTGAAGGATCTTTTCATCCTAACGCTTAGTCTGTAGAAGGTATATATGTAGCTAGTATAGTTAGAGGTCTCTTAGTCCTTTCCCCTCGGTCCTTGGGACATGGTGTGGGTGAGAGAGAGTATGTATGGCGAATTGGTAAAAGATGTAAATTAACCGTTATGTTTTACTTTCTGTTAAATAATGTTAAATGTTGTAAACTCTGTTTATGTTCTCTAGACAGTTTAATTGAAATGCTTCCATAATGGTTTTATATGTTCTAGTTTATAGCATTAAATCTGGATGTTATTCTGACGTTTTAAAAGAAAAAGTTCTCAGTGATTTGTTTATGTGATAATCCCTCCGTCACGCCCTAATCTCGTGATTAGTGGATAGTGTGAGATCGGGGTGTGACACTAGGGAACCTAAGTGGGTTCCCAAACAACTACATCAAAATGAATAAGCATGTCCAATATCTAAAGTTGGTTAGAATTTAGTTTGTATATTTATGACTTGTAATGAATGCTTAAAGATGACATCTAAAAATTGTGATTAAAAGTGTGTGCAACATTGATAGCGGATATGTGGATCTCAAATATTTCTCCTTAAATATATGAGGGTAGGTGCTTGAAAGAACTGAAAACCTGATTGGGGAAACTAATAAGTTTAATCACAACATGTAGAAGGAGAGTAGAGGACATTGTTTCCATGTTACTATTGAGATCCATAAGACCTGTGAAGTATGGCAGTGTTGGCCACAAAGAGGATGATTGTATAGGTACATGGGAAAATTTTCGTAGAGTTTGCAAAAGGAAACAGGGAGAGGAACAAAAGGTGGAGAAGGTAGACATGGATACCATTTAAAAGGCTATTCCTTCCAAGAACATACCCCACAAGTTGATGAGGTTGACTCAATGAATTCTAAAATAATGTAAGAAATAATAATGGAAGTGACAATAATGAAATTTCAAATTAAGAAAAGGTTTGTAATTGTACTTGACATAGTAGGGCCACCACAATAAAGAATAAAAATTGAAACAAAAACCTAATCAACAAGATTAGAGTCAATTCCTCAGAACAGAAAGACATCACAGAGCAGAATAAAAGAAAGTTGTCCAGAATCCAATCTAGCAGTTTGGCCACAGGATAAGCACTACTTCTCTTTAGATTAGATCCTAAGCGTGCAACATATATAGAGAAGAAGCGCTACAGAATGGCATTGCACAGATAAGGACAAACTAACATATATAGAGGAAGTGAACTGACCTGTGTGTTGGCTAGAAGACGTTGGCCGTCGTTGATGGATTCAACAGTTTGTCCCTTATCCAGAAGTCACTAGCGGTAGAGGAGATGAGCAGCCATGTCGTTGCATTTTCAGGGAGCTCAAAATCCCAAATTCAAGCTAGGGCTACATGGAATCTCTATTCCTTCATTACAGACGGAGGCTAGGAAGCGATGACCATGGGGCTGGAGCGTTGGATGGTTGGCTGAGTGCAAATGAAGGTAGGGGCTGAATATATGGCTTTTCCGGGCGGACGCAAACTGGTTGTTTTGACGGGTGCTGGAGTGTCAGACCTTGATAGTAGAAATTCCTGGGAACTCGACTCCCTGATTTCGAGCTAGGGAACAAGACGATTCCTGGGAGACGGAACCAGGATTCGCAAGAGCAAAGGCACGTAGTTCAGGGTTTTGATGGCAGAAAATGTCCCTAGAAGATGATCGTGGGCAACATGATGGGCCGGGTGATCAGGAGCGGAAGACGGCAACATGCCCTTTCATGCTCTGAGAGACGAGCGTGGGGATGGGGCGAGGGGGGAGTGCGTTTGGAACTCACATTGACTCTTGACCTTGTTTGCAGGTGATTCTGGGAGTGGCGTGAGTAGGAGGGGGACCAGGGAAATGAGGGAGAGATTAGTGATATTTTTAATAGCTTAGATAATTTCAATTGAACTAATAAATTTAAGATAACTAGGCATACACTTCGCTACGCACGAGGTGACGAGTGGGTATTTTAATAGAGTACAATACCACGAGTAGTTTATATGTTGAATTTCAAGATAACAAGATGCCATAAATATGTGCAATACATATATTAATAGGACTTCTTATACACACATGATTAATATTTAATACATATATTGAATTTCAAGTTTAGTTGCACCTGTATCGCCTGGACACCTGCCTCGAGCGCAACGTCTGCCTCGACTACAATGTCTGCCTCAACCACGACGTCCACCTTGACTGTGGCATTCATTTGGTTGCGACCCCCAACACAGCCGTGCTGAGACAAGTGTTGCGACCAGGATAGGTGTCGTGACCACTCATTACATACACTCTGCCTTCACCTATAAATACCCACCCCTCACAACCTAAATAGGGGTTCTGAGATTTTGCAGGCCTCGTTCTGCAATTCAAATATTTTTCTGGTTTCACATTGTGGTTCCACACCTTCTTGGTTTCCAGAGCCTCGTGGGAGAGTTCTAAGGTCTGAAAGGGATGAAGTATTCATCCTACATCTGTTCCTCCAGTTGGCTTCCATCCACCATCATTTTTCACCATCATTCACCCATATTCTACCATTCACAACCATCTTCCACCTCCATACACCCACCATGCTATTGTTCGGGTCAGAATCAAATAGAAAGGAGGCCAAGGAGTCCATAAGACCAAGGAGGAAGACCCAAATATGAGATCTGACCTATACGGAGGCTAAGGAGTGAGAGCCACCTCTCCTCTATGGACTAAATATCTTCTTCTTCTCCTTTCTTCTACTGTTCTCCTTTGTTTCTATACAAATGATGTTCTTCGATATTTGTTCAGTGCTAACTATGCTTGTTCTTACATATTTGAAGTGGAAGCTCTCTCTCTAGTGGAAGCTCTCACCTCTCTCTAGGGCTCCCCAGCGGCTACCACTGGGGGGAGGGAGCGCCTCCTCGGTGCTTTCCTCCCCCTGGCGATCAGCAACGAATACGGCCTGATAGTAGGTGATCGTGATCGGTGGAGGAAGGGGTTCAAGCGAGCAGTCCACTCTGTCTTCACCGTAATCTCGCTCGCATCTGGGGTCGAAGAGAGCCAAGCAGTGACGTGGGGAGTCTTGATCGTTGAGGGTTGGCTACTCGAGGCTATTTTGACTCCATTCCGTTCAAGTGAGACGGATTGAGAAGAGCCTTCTTTACATGTCTGATGTCTGCATGCTGCTGCTCCACACATCTTCTCTCCTTCGATCCGAGATCCCTGGGAGTTGGGGGTCCGACAGTGGCTGGGTCAGCTCTGATGTAAGTGGTGATGGGCAAGTTTCCAGATGGGCGGTGAGGCTTGTGTCATTTCGTCCACCAGGAATCCCCCCCCCTTCGCCAATCCGCGTTTCTGTTGGCTTCGGGCGTCTTGCTCAGAGACCATGGAAGTGGTCATGCCATTGCAGGGAGGTTTCCTTCTTGCCCTTTGATGGTGCTTCCCTACTATCTGGAGATGCTGGTCATCCTTAGAGTCTCAGGGGTGATGGGTTCCCTTCCACCAGTGTCCAACTGGGGTCGCCCAGTGTGGAGGTGATCGTGTTGTGGTTCCTTTGGCATTGTCGGAGTTAGGGCCCTCGTCATCAGTCTCTCCTACTGTCTTTCTCTGGGTGCAGGCCTGGTGTTCAACGGTAGGTCGGTTCCAGGCACTTGTTAGCTAACATGTTGTTGTTGTTCTTTGGGTGTCTCCTAGGTGCTCATTGCTATGTCTAAGTGCAAATTGGGGATTCGTTCCCTTGTGTGGGTGCCCTTGTGTGGGTGCCTTTTGGTCTCGGATAGGTGTACCAGGATGCCGTCGAGGAGTCCTACTGCTTGTTCGACATGGGATAAGAAGTCAAAGGTGAAGAAGTCTAAGGCAAGGGAGGTGGGGTGGGGGCTTCCTCCAAGCGGGATGGCTGTGGTAGAGCTATCCCATGGCTTCTTGCTTGGCCTTTCTTGCAGGAGGAGTCAGGGAAGCTGTTGAAGAAGGGACCTTGAGTCCCTCCCATCTTTGTGGGTGTTGTTATTGCAGTGGAGTTGACTGGTTCCATTTTCAGCTTCTTTCTTGGCCGATCAGAGGCAAGCTGGGTCTGCCTGGTCTGCTTAGGCTTCTCAAGTCAGCTTTAGCCGGATGTGGCATCTAGATTTGGTCCATCTTCTTGGGTGCTCTACTGAGAAAGGTGATCTCTACTCCTCTCCTGCTTACAAATATAGGTTGATGGGGGTGTGGCCCTTATATTTGTGGGTGTTCATAATGTCTTAGGGCTAGACTTCTCATTCTCTTGTGTATCTTTGTAAGGGCTGATTGGAAGTTTATTTTTCTTGTTTTGCCCCGATTGATGGTCTAGGTACCTTGATAACCAGTTGTTTGGTGTATCAGGGGTTAGACTCTTTTAGGGGCACTTATGTACCTCAAGTTTTAGTTATCAGTAACATGCTTTTTAGACCGACCAAAAAAAAACTATGCTTGTCCATGGCTAGTTGAGCTCCTTCTTGGCTATGTAGCCCATTTTGGGCATGTTTATGTACTTTTACCTTAACCAAGTAGTTTTATTCCCAATCTATTACATTTTTTGTTCTATCTTCTCTTTCTGGTAATGATTACTAGTTTGGTTGATCTCTTTCTTGCTTGAACTTCTATTTCTACCTATATTGAGAGATTCATTGTAGAAATAGGTAAGAGAAGGTAGTTTGGATCGGAATCTGAAAGGAGGACAGTTCAAGGTGATCTGTGCAGAACTGTAGACCTGGGCACACTCTGTGGAACCTGATAATATTCCCTATGGTTTTTGCCTTGTCTGTGCTTAATGGATCTGTAGCCTAGTTTCTTCTTTTGTTTCGCTACTAGTGCTTTCTTGAGAGGTCTGAAGTTTCCAGCTGATGGATGTGTTGTTGGATTCTATGGTTTCATGTTGAGTTCGTTTGTACTTGATTTTCTTGGTGGAAGCTGTTCGGGAAAAAGTTTTGACCTCTTTCTATATTGTCTGAGGAGTCTCAACAGAAAACCCCTTCTCCATTTCCACAGCTTCTTCTTTCCCCTCTTCTTCCGCTTCTGTGAACTTGGTAGCCTCTTTCTTATCCCCTTTTGGAGTTGTTGGAGTAGTATGTTCTTGTAATTCACTTTCCGCGGCCGATGTTGTTTTTCCCGCTTCTTCTGCATGTTTTGCCATCTTCTCATCGGCTTGAAACTGGTACGTTTCAAAGTCGTCGTCGCCTATTTCGACCACTGTCGATCTATTCTTTCTCCATGGAGGCAATGTTGACGATTTCCGTGAGGCTTTCTTCGTCCTCGTCATCTCTGAGTAACTGACTAGTCGATGAAGGAGTGACTGGAAGAGGAGATGACAGAGGAGGTAGTGATGGAGTGGTTGGGTGATGTCTTCGCCGGTGAGATTGCATGACAATGGGAGAAATCGCTGGGGAGGGCTACAGATTGAGTAGAGGAATTGGGGTTTTTCTTTGCTCGCTAGCTGCTCTTTCTGCTATTTTCTCGCTGCTTCCGCTCAAATATTGTTTTTCTGCTTTTTTTTCGATATAACAGGTTCCGGGTTGCGGGAGTATTGCTGCTGGGTAGGGTAATTAAGTTACCCATGCGTGCAACTAAAAGTAACTATATTATATATATATATAGAGAGAGGCAGGCTAGAATAGACTCGAGTGTATCCGGAGTGGAATACACTCGTTATAGTATGACAGTGAAGATCAATGGTTTACATTTTGTAAAAAATAGTCTTGATATGCAAACACACTTGAGTGTATTCGTGCGATCCATACACTTGAGTGTATTCTAGCCTGACTCTCTCTCTCTCTCTCTCTCTCTCTCTCTATATATATATATATATATATATATATATATATATATATATATATATATATATATATATATATATATATATATATATATATATATATATATATATATATATATATATATATATATATATATATATATATATATATATATATATACTCTCTTCTTGGGTCTTCTAGAATAGTCAATTATAAGTAATTTCCTTCATCATTGTTAGTTTCCTTATTTATATTACAAAAATATATACATATTTGTGATATTATCTTCTATAGAAATATAATTATGCTAGTTGACCATATGTCAAATAAAAGGAAAGACTATATGGAAGGAAATCATGGCAATATTTATGTTATAACATTTAATTTTAACAAATATATTATGGGTGGTAAAAGCATTTTTTAATATTTTCCATGGTTGATCGTGATTACTTAATAAAAATAAAATCTACTAAATGATTTTCTCATGTCAACTGGTCTCACTTAGGTAATTAATATTTTGAAGCCAATGATAATTTTTTTTATTATACTCTAGGTAGCTTTGTGTTACAATCCCAATTTTTGGGTTCATCTGGTGAGAAATGTAATTTCTCATATTAAAGATAATTGAACAAAGGAATGATATAATTTGTTTCGTTTACAATAGCCTTGATGCTTGTGTTGTGGGCTTTATTGGCTATTGGGCCCAAATAACAAGGAAATTCAATTAGTAAAAGGATAATTGAATTTTTAAGAAAAGAAATATGTAGAAACCTCTAGAAGGCAAATCCAAAGAGGATTTCATGCTTCTTGGGTTCCTTGGGTACCAAGGTGTCCAAGGTTGTAAAAAGAAGGCAATTAGAAAAGAAAAGGTTAATTAAGTATTTCTTTATTAAGAAATAAATTGAAAATAGTGATAAAATGTGGAAAATGAATGGAAAGAGGTATAAATGAGTTTTCTTGGGGAAATTTCGTATCCATGAGGTTGTTAATATTAAAAGGAATTCCAATAAGGAAAATAAAAGAGAAATAAAAAGAAATCCTCAAAAAGAGATGTTTAAATGAGAAATAAACAAGATAATGTGAAATACTGCATAATGATGCATCTAGAAGGATAATAAGTATCCAATATAGAGAATTTCGAAATAATGGAGTATCCTGGGATCCAAGGAGTCCCAATAAAGAGAAAAGAAAGAGAAAATACTAAAAAGGCAAAATAAGAGGCTAATGTGTTGCTTTATGAATTATGTGGTATTATTTAAAAGGATGATATTTTCTATAAAGGAAAATAGGAATTTGTGCCAAAGAATTAAAAAGCAACCATAAAGTAAATAAGGGCAAGGGAATTTCGAATTTCCTAATATCCATATAATAGAATATAACCATGGATAAAGAAGAGAGAGAATATTAGTTCTCTTAGGAAGAATTGACTTCCTACTTGGAAAAGGACTCTCGGTTTTGTAAATAGCCGACCTAGGGCTTCTGTAATCACCCCTATATAAAGGGGAGACCCTTTGGTTCGAGCCCAAAGAATCCCACGTTTCTTTTCTTCTTCTTCTTCCTCATTTCCGTCCTTAAACCCTAACTGTGTGAAACAAGACGACCAAGGAGCAACTGGGTGCTAAGGATGGTTTGCGTTGGGAGCACCATACCCCACGTTATTGGAGGAAGGGTCAACCCTCGTCCTTAGGCCCTAGCCAAGGTGTAGCAGCGACCGCAAGTCTGCAAAGGCTGCTGCACGTCGCGGACCAAAGGAGCGGGTAGCCGGCAAGGTTGGCTGCGATCAAGACGCCTATGTGTGCGCCAGAGCAAGGCGAAGCTAAGGGAGAAAGTTTCAGCGACAACCGTGGCCTAGGGAGGAGAGGAAGACCTGTGCAAGGCTGCAGGTTGGCGGCCGCGCAGGGTCTTCCAAGGAGGAAGACCACCCGAGAAAGATTGGACAGATTTACCCTCTGCGCGATGTTGGGCCGGTCGGTTAAGTCAAGGGCATAATAGACAAATTGAAATGTTTTCCAAATCGAGCGCATGCATGGGATAGGCGACGTGGCGCATCGTGATTGGTCGTGTAAGTGAGATCTTGTTAAAATCATAACTACTTCTAGGAAACTCAGACTAGGACAAATCTTATATGAAAATTGATCCTCAGAACGAGGGGAATTCAATAAAAATATGTTTAGAAGCTAATTCCTCTGGTTATTCGAAAAATAGTGTAAATTATCATCTTTGATTAATTAAAGATTAAGAAACCCTATTTTGGAAATGAATAAAGTGTTTAATAGGGTTTAATGGATCATTAGAGATGATATTAACCTATTAAATGTAAAAAGGTAAATTATGTTAAAAAAGGAAGAACTTTGCATGTGATTAGTCTAATTTAGAGTTTATATGCATAAATATGCTTGAAATGTGAAAAGTACATAAAGTTATCATCTTTAATGATTTAATTATGGAAAAATCCTTAGATTTGATGGTAAATGGTCTTAATGAAATTATTTGGATAATTCAAGTTGATATTAACCTGTTGTTAATAAAAGTGAGAATAGGATCTAAAAAGATGATCTTTTTATATAATTGGTTTAATTTAGGGTTTCATGCATGATTATGCACTAATGAACTTGAAAACTCTAATTTAGATGAATATGTCTTTTAATTGTTTTAATGGTTCAAATCCATGAATAAATAGGGATGTGATAATCCTAAATCTATTTGGGTATAAAAGACTATTAAAATGGATAGTTGAGCAATTAAGGTTCATATAAATGGAAAAGAGTATTTTAGGGTTTGTTGACCTAAAATGGATAAAGTTGGAGGAATTGATCTAAGAAACCCTAATGGATATTAATGAAATCTTAATGCAGATTAGAAACCCTAGAAAGTGAACCCAAAGCAATAAAGTAGATTCTTGATAAAGTGGGTAATAAATAGTGTACATATTCTTTTCAGGAATTATGTGATTGGCTTGATTGTATATACAAAAAGTATATGTTGAATAATCTGCATGACTTAAGGAATCAGGTATGTGGTTATGCTTATGAATATCTTGAGTTAGTTTTCCGAGGTTTTCCAAAGTTTTCATCGATGACATGAATTAACTGTTGGATGAATTTAATTCATGCAAACTATAATGTGGATATGACTATCACATAAGATATGTGCCTACTAGCTCAGATCCTGGTCCCCTCTGTGTCGTAATGGCTGACCTAGTATATGGCTACCTAGAGGGTAGGCAAATCAGGTCATGAATGACTTAGTATGTGGCTGCCTAGAGGGTAGGTCCATCAAGTCACAGTGAGTCAGATAATGGGCTACCGTTGGGTGGTGCAATGCGACTCTACCATTACAGAGGTACCATATAAGTCCTTACAGGGACAACATAGAGTTGTGGATAGGTATGGATTGAGTAGTTTGGCTTAAAACATAATCTTGATTGTTAAATGATTAATTGAGTGATTATATTGTTAACATAGTTGAACATTATTTGTTTCCCCCACATACCAGCTTCGGCTGACTGACGTTTTGTTTGTCGGCATTTTAGGTACAAGCCAAAAAGACAAACAGTAAAATGTCATATTGTGAAATACATGAAGTTAAATACAAGGAGGATTAGTTAAAGTAGAATCCTTAAGTGGATAGAAGTCTAGAGATCCAAGTTTTCAAAAAGGTATGCAAAAATTTATTTTTTTCTTACATCTTTCAGTATAGTATGTTAAAATTTGATGATTATTCTTGGTTAATTGCCGAACCTTTGATCCGGAAGTCATGGGTGCGGCTTCGACCTCTCGGGCTCCCTTAATTGGGGGTTATCGGGAGGTGGGGTCGTAACATTTGGTATCAGAGCTTAGGTTCCTCAGTTAACCATTAATAACTATTAAATTTTACAAACTCCATAGAACCCAAGGGAGTTATTAGAGGATTATCCGAAAGACGGAGGTGTCTAGAAAAGGATCATGACCGAAGGCTGGTAATATATTCCTCCGCACCGCTAGTCAGAATACGAGGACTCCCAGATCCGTGTGACTGCCTGGCTAAAGTCTTAGGGTATGAATCGAAATAAGATACCTTTAGGACTTCTCATCTTATTCATCCCTTCTCACCACAAAATTCTGAAAGGGACATAAAGGATTAGGGTTTTCTTTCTTATCCTCACCCTCTTGAGGTATGGATATGGTTAATAAGGTTTAAGGAATCCTCCACCAAATTAATGAAAGGCATGTAAATAAGATGTCATGGACATAAGATTAATAGATTAAGCACAAACTAAAGAATATATACATGCTTAGGTCGTATGACATAAGTTGTCATGTCCTCAGAAGAGACCTGAGGCTAGACCTTCTTGTCAGGAGGATAAGTTAGTCTTGGAGATAGAGATCTCCATTTCAAGTAGAGACCTGGCACATCCTCTGAGGATGATGCTAACCCTAACCCTAAGTGAAGGTTAGAGAGAGATGAGTTGGACCAGGTGTTTGAAAGGACATGCCTTTGGGATGCCATATGATCCATGGGTGACCTAGCACCTTTGGCAACCCAACCCTGGGAAGGGTTGTACATGTTAGGGTAAAGGATAACTCCTTAGATGATGATATTAGTAAAGGACCATAGAAACACTATGGGCTTGTGCAAGTAGGGCATAGATGGAACCTAGGACACGTCATAGTGCTGACAGTAGGAAGAAACCCTGGATAAGAATTATGATGAAGAATAAGTGGTTATCGATGATTTTGAGAAACCATAAGTTCGAACCTAGGCTTCACCCATGTAGAGCATGCTTTTGAGGTTGATCCTTCATGAAGAGAGGACCTCTAATGGTGAGGTTGGATGTGGGGTTAGCTCTAGAGAGAGTAGGAAACCCAGCAAGAAGGTTGGAAGCCTAAAACCCTGAACAATGGATGATAGTGGTTGCCTCATGATCGATCCCTGAAAGTTGATGATATCTTGGTTGCCTTTAGAGGGACCAAACCCTATAAGGTGAAGATGAAGCATCTGGTGCCTATGTGCCTACGGTATAGGTGTTTACCTTCTGAGGTAGGAAGAAGAGTTCCTTAGACCTAGAAAGGTTTAGTAGCAGGTTATGAGGCCTTGTACCTTGTTGGTTGTTCGTAAGGAGGACCCAACCCTAAGTGGTGCTCGAGTTGAAGGATGACAAGAAGTGCATGTCATGCCTTTTGCATGCTTGGTTCGTAGTTAAGAGATAGAGCATGCAGTTGGACACCTACAGGTGAACCTGGGGTCCTAGGCCTAAGAGGGGAAGTGGTGTACCTAATGCTCATGATGAGAAGTTGAGTTCTTATAGAAGAACGCATGGTACTCCTCATGTATAGAGGAAAAGGGAAGTCCCTTAAGTTATAGGTATGTTTGATGAACCCCTCACAACTAGGTTGATGATAAAGGAAGGTGTGATCTTGATCCATCATTAAGGAGAGAGGACAAGTATGATCTAGCATGGTCCAATAGGTGATCTGCTGGTGCCTTCATAGCTTGCTAGGGTTAAGTAGGCTCAAGTGGATGAAAACCCTAGACCTAAGAGCTTTTGTGACCTTGTTGTCAAGAGATAGTTTTCCTTCCATTCTGGGAGAGGGACCCCTTTGGAAGGGTGTATATTAGTTTTGTTGGTTTAAGGTAACCTAATGAGGTCTCATCGGATCTTGCGAAGCTAAGTGAAAAGTACATGGTATGAGAATGAACATGTAGACCCATAGATATCCATCTCTAATTGCATATGAATGTGTTACCTTGGAGGTAACCGGTATGGGGCTTGACCAAGGTAGGCAGGTTGCCATGATCCCTATGAAAGGATGAAAGCCAGCCCATGAATGCAGAAAGAGAGATGATGAAGACTTGGGTAAGGTTCTAAGTGAACAGGTACTATAATGGTAATTCCTAAGTCTATCCTAGGGTCAGGTAGGGATAAGACCGATGAAAGTAGGAGTTGCCTAATTCCCCAGTTGCACATGACCATAGGGTCGGGAGGTAACACCTATCATTGTCCGAGGACCATGGGTTAGGAGATTGATCACCTTCATGAACTCATGGGACCCAAAGGGCAGATGAGTAGGGCACTCTCTTGATGCATGAGGGAAGAGGGATGACCCCAAAAGTGCCGGCACCCTATAGACCTAGAGGAGATGACCACGGGATGTGTGTAAACCTCAGTAGGTTCAAGACTAGTTTGATATCATGATGTCCATGATGTAGAGACATATATGGCACGTTGCAACTTAGATATAAAGATGTATTGGTAAGGTGGGATGTACCATCTCTACTCTTGGAACAGGAAGAACTTTGTATTTGGACTGTAGCCAAATGCTTATTTCCTCTTGTTATGGGGGTGAGAGGTAGGACATTACACGTGCCATACATCAAGGACAAGAGATGATGTAGGTTGGAACGTTGCCACGAGAAATGGGGGTAGAGACGATAACCTACCCTGGTAAAGTGAATGATACATGGATGGCTTGCAAACATTAAGAGGAATGAGGTAGTCACCTTATGAGGATGTCTTTATCATGAGATATGTGGAACTTACAAGTTATACCAGG
The DNA here is from genome assembly GCA_963693085.1 of Alisma plantago-aquatica. Lineage (NCBI taxonomy): Eukaryota > Viridiplantae > Streptophyta > Magnoliopsida > Alismatales > Alismataceae > Alisma > Alisma plantago-aquatica. The sequence continues at coordinate 561,074,357 of OY856415.1, forward strand.
TTGAGTTTGATCACCACAATGATGAAATCAGAGAGTGTTCTTAATGAAGATAGACAAAGAGTTTAAGGTGAGACAATAAGTGAAATACATGGAAGTGTATGTCTTCAACGTTACCTAATACCTAAGGATGTGAAGTGGTAATGGATGCTCTAGTTGAGATACATCTGACTTGTTTGACTAGAAGCTAGAAGAGGTTGTTTGGCTAACCCTAAGTTCAAAAAGGAAATGTGTTTGGATAACACTCAGATGTAACAAGATACATTGAAAAGTTAAGGGTTGTTTGGTTAGCCAATCTAGTCCATGATGCAATGAAAGGATGGTGGTAGAACCTTAGATGCACTTCTTTAGAAGAGAAGGTGATGAAACCCTGACTAGAGTGGTGTAGGGTTTCGGAGGAATCGATCTTGAAAGAATCATGACATATAGGAAATCATGATTGAAGATCACCATACACCGTGGAAAATGGCAATAGCAATTTGGATGCTTAAGATGAAGTTGCATGTGGTTTATGGCCATGCAAGCCAGGAGGTGAAGGACAAACCCCAGAAAACCAGTGTATCGATATGGAGGACAAAAGAGTCCCTGAGAGGGAATGGGACCTCAACACTATGGAGGTGGTGATAGGTCTTCCCTGGGCCAAGGAAGGTCGAAATGCAATATGGGTTATGGTAAGTCGCCTTACCTATATAACATGAGAAAGAAAGAGTTCTGTTAAGGGACAGATCTAGTGGAACTACCCATGAGATAGGTGGTTCAACTACACCATGAAGCGAGTTCAAAGGTTCTTGAGTTTGACCTAAATGTTTCCTTCCATAAGGTGAAAGTAGGTACATGAAGAACTCGATGATAGTACAATTTATCACCCCTAACTAATGGTTAGTATGATCCATACTAAAGGGTCTGATGAGAGCATATGTGCTCGTTCAGGGTGATATCTAGAGACAGTTCTTGTCCTATGAAAGATGTAATAATGTCCACCATAGCCAGTATCGGGTTTTATAAGAAGCTCTGTAAGGGAGGTTGTGTCGGTCACCACTTCAGTAAGGTGATGTTGGTGAAAGGACCATATGATGGTTAGAAAAGGACCACATGATGGTTAGAAAAGGGACCACAATGCATGTAGATGAAGTCACTTTGATTGTGCAATGGCTGAAAGGAGCCTAGAGATGACGAAAGTCATGAGCAGATGCAAAGTAGACTGACATGCAGTTCACTGTGGGAATACGTGACATGAAAATCCGACCCCTCTAAGTTATAACTAAGAGAGCTGAGTCCTCGATGCATGGGTTCTTTTGACGTGCTTTGGTGGAGAAGGTTAAGTTTGAACTTACCCCTCAGGATAAAATAATGTGTGATGAATTCCATGTGTCCGATTTAGAGCACTATGTGAGGTACCCCTACCATGTCCTGAGCAATGAACCTAGTGAGCCCCAAGGGAGGCTGACATGGCCTGAGTCACCTGTGCAGTTTATAGACGCCGGGATGAAAGGACTCAGAGAAAAGAATAAGTAATGATAAAGGTTTTGTGGAAGCACCATGAGTATGGTAAAGCCACATAGGGGCCAATAATGGACATGGGAAGTCTTATCCTGAATTGTTTGTTTGTTTGTTTGATTCATAGAATTTTGAGGACAAAATTCCTATAAGAGGGGAAGGATGTTAAAATCCCAATTTTTGGAATCATCTGGTGAGAAATGTAATTTCTCATATTAAAGATAATTGAACAAAGGAATGATATAATTTGTTTCATTTACAATAGCCTTGATGCTTGTGTTGTGGGCTTTATTGGCTATTGGGCCCAAATAACAAGGAAATTCAATTAGTGAAAGGATAATTGAATTTTTAAGAAAAGAAATATGTAGAAACCTCTAGAAGGCAAATCCAAAGAGGATTTCGTGCCTCTTGGGTTCCTTGGGTACCAAGGAGTCCAAGGTTGCAAAAAGAAGGCAATTAGAAAAGAAAAGGTTAATTAAGTATTTCTTTATTAAGAAATAAATTGAAAATAGTGATAAAATATGGAAAATGAATGGAAAGAGGTATAAATGAGTTTTCTTGGGGAAATTTCGTATCCATGAGGTTGCTAATATTAAAAGGAACGCCAATAAGGAAAATAAAAGAGAAATAAAAAGAAATCCTCAAAAAGAGATGTTTAAATGAGAAATAAACAAGATAATGTGAAATAATGCATAATGATGCATCTAGAAGGATAATAAGTATCCAATAAAGAGAATTTCGAAATAATGGAGTATCTTGGGATCCAAGGAGTCCCAATAAAGAGGAAAGAAAGAGAAAATACTAAAAAGGCAAAATGAGAGGATAATGTGTTGCTTTTTGAATTATGTGGTATTATTGAAAAGGATGATATTTTCTATAAAGGAAAATATGAATTTGTGCCAAAGAATTAAAAAGCAACCATAAAGTAAATAAGGGAAAGAGAATTTCGAATTTCCTAATATCCATATAATAGAATATAACCATGGATAAAGAAGAGAGGGAATATTAGTTCTCTTAGGAAGAATTGACTTCCTACTTGGAAAAGGATTCTCGGTTTTGTAAATAGCCAACCTAGGGCTTCTGTAATCACCCCTATATAAAGGGGAGACCCTTTGGTTCGAGCCCAAAGAATCCCACGTTTCTTTTCTTCTTCTTCTTCCTCGTTTCCGTCCATAAACCCTAACTGTGTGAAACAAGACGACCAAGGAGCAACTGGGTGCTAAGGATGGTTTGCGTTGGGAGCACCATACCCCACGTTATTGGAGGAAGGGTCAGCCCTCATCCTTAGGCCCTAGCCAAGGTGTAGCAGCGACCGCAAGTCTGCAAAGGCTGCTCCACGTCACGGGCCAAAGGAGAGGGTAGCCAGTGAGGTTGGCTGTGATCAAGACGCCTATGGGTGTGCCAGAGCACGGCGAAGCTAAGGGAGAAAGTTTCAGTGACAACCGTGGCCCAGGGAGGAGAGGAAGACCTGTGCAAGGCTGCAGGTTGGCGGCCGCGTAGGGTCTTCCAAGGAGGAAGACGACCCGAGAAAGATTGGACAGATTTACCCTCTGCGCGATGTTGGGCCGGTCGGTTAAGTCAAGTGCATAATAGACAAATTGAAATGTTTTCCAAATCGAGCGCATGCATGGGATAGGCGACGTGGCGCATCGTGATTGGCCGAGTAAGTGAGATCTTGTTAAAATCATAACTAATTCTAGGAAACTCGGCCTAGGACAAATCTTATATGAAAATTGATCCTCAGAACGAGGGGAATTCAATAAAAATATGTTTAGAAGCAAATTCCTCTTGTTATTCGAAAATAGTGTAAATTATCATCTTTGATTAATTAAAGATAAAGAAACCCTATTTTGGAAATGAATAAAGTGTTTAATAGGGTTTAATGGATCATTAGAGATGATATTAACCTGTTAAATGTAAAAAGGTACATTATGTTCAAAAAGGAAGAACTTTGCACGTGATTAGTCTAATTTAGAGTTTATATGCATAAATATGCGTGAAATGTGAAAAGTACATACAGTTATCATCTTTAATGATTTAATTATGAAAAAAACCTTAGATTTGATGGTAAATGGTCTAAATGACATTATTTGGATAATTCAAGTTGATATTAACCTGTTGTTAATAAAAGTGAGAATAGGATCTAAAAAGATGATCTTTTTATATAATTGGTTTAATTTAGGGTTTCATGCATGATTATGTACTAAGGAACTTGAAAACTCTAATTTAGATGAATATGTCTTTTAATTGTTTTAATGGTTCAAATCCATGAATAAATAGGGATGTGATAATCCTAAATTTATTTGGGTATAAAAGACTATTAAAATGGATAGTTGAGCAATTAAGGTTCATATAAATGGAAAAGAGTATTTTAGGGTTTGTTGACCTAAAATGGATAAAGTTGGAGGAATTGATCTAAGAAACCCTAATGGATATTAATGAAACCTTAATGCAGATTAGAAACCCTAGAAAGTGAACCCAAAGCAATAAAGTAGATTCTTGATAAAGTGGGTAATAAATAGAGTACATATTCTTTTCAAGAATTATGTGATTGGCTTGATTGTATATATAAGAAGTATAAGTTCAATAATCTGCATGACTCAACAAATCAGGTATGTGGTTACGCTTATGAATATCTTGAGTTAGTTTTCCGAGGTTTTCCAAAGTTTTCATCGATGACATGAATTAACTGTTGGATGAATTTAATTCATGCAATCTATAATGGGGATATGACTATCACATAAGATATGCGCCTACTAGCTCAGATCCTTGTCCCCTCTGTGTCATAATGGCTGACCTAATATATGGCTACCTAGAGGGTAGGTCCATCAGGTCATGAATGACTTAGTATATGGCTGCCTAGAGGGTAGGTCCATCAAGTCACAGTGAGTCAGATAATGGGCTACCTTTGGGTGGTGCCATGCGACTCTACCTTTACAGAGGTACCATATAAGTCCTTACAGGGACAACATAGAGTTGTGGATAGGTATGGATTGAGTAGTTTGGCTTAAAACGTAATCTTGATTGTTAAATGATTAATTGAGTGATTATATTGTTAACATAGTTCAACATTATTTGTTTCCCCCACATACCAGCTTCAGCTGACCGACGTTTTGTTTGTCGGCATTTTAGGTACAAGCTAAAAAGACAAACAGTAAAACGTCATATTGTGAAATATGTGAAGTTAAATACAAGGAGGATTAGTTAAAGTAGAATCCTTAAGTGGATAGAAGTCTAGAGATCCAAGTTTTCAAAAAGGTATGCAGAAATTTATTTTTTTCTTACAGCTTTCAGTATAGTATGTTAAAAATTGATAATTATTCTTGGTTAATTGCCGAACCTTTGATCCGAAAGTCATGGGTGCGGCTTCGACCTCTCGGGCTCCCTTAATTGGGGGTTATCGGGAGGTGGGGTCGTAACACTTTGATTCTTTTCTATTGATAATACTTTTTTTCAAATTGAAAATTTTAACATTTTATGACAAGATTTATATTATGTGTGGTGAATGAGTTTGGAAGTGGATGAGTCAGAGGGGAAAATGGAGGAGGATAATAATTGAATGATCATGTCACTATACATAAATACTTTAGATTTTTCGTAACTTAATCTGTTTCTTTAAGCTAACTAGTGTATGTAAGAAAATTATATAATAATTTGACTTACAAGATATTCTTTAGATTTCTTTGCTATTCTATATAGGAGGCAGGGTTGGCATTTGGCCGGGAACCAGTAACGAACAGGCCTGACACAAAATGGGCTTGCCAACAGACTAGATACAAAATAATATAGACCCGACCAAATATGATCCCCAACCTGAATGGAGGCATGCATGAGTGTGGGGACAATCAGAGCATGGTTGGTTGGGGCCCATATCATGAGAATGACCTCTCACAAAAAGTCCCCTGAATCGCATCTACGAGGAGGTAGGCTCCATATCAATATGATGTTCTCTGCCAGTAAGATTGTTAAAATACTTTTGGGGGAGTTAGGGACCCATATCATGAGAGTGTCCTCTCACAACAAGTGCCTAGAAATACTTTGATCAGAGATATATATATATGTATTGTCTTCTTAATTTTTTATAAGGGAGATGTGTGTGAGTTTGGGGATGATTAAGGCATGGTTGGTCAGGTGCTTGCAGTAGCCACCACATGTTTGTAGCAATTATTATTGGGTTGGTGGTCCATACAAGTTGTTTCTGAGGAGCAATTTGCCTCAAAGTACAAAGGTCCATTAATCTTAGAATTTTGTAGAAGATATGTGTATGAGTTTGGGGTCGATCATAATGTCAATATTCCTATACGAGTGGCTATCAAATTAACTTAGAATTATTTAGAATGACTCTAAGCATCAATTTCTCTCATACATCTCCTTTATGAATTATGAAATAAATGTATTGATATATTCCTAATGAAACTACATTGAGAAAATTATTGATACTTATTATTAGTTGGAATATGTTGGATGACAGACACGTCTGTCATCTAAAGGTTAGGTAACAAGCATGCATGTCACCTAAAAGTTTAGGGACGACCATGCATGTCACATATACAGTAGACCCCTTTATAGATCACATGTGACTCATATACATGTCATCTAAATGGTAACCCCCCCCCTTAGAATTTAGGTGACTCAAATGTATGTCACCTATAGTGTGTGACCCTTTCAAATGTCTATCATCTATGTTACACGAGTTTACACATGCTACAGATGATTTACATGCGTGTCACCTAAAGTTTGTAAGCTTTTCAAATATGCCAAAATATATGTCATCTATTTTAGGTAGGTCTATACAGATTATAAGTGATGTACAAACATGTCATCTAAAGTGTGTAACCTTTTACATGACCGTCACTTATACCATGTTTTTTAGTAGTGTCAAGAAGAGGATTGTTGCTTTGTTGCAGGTCTTGTACATGCCGAGGAGAAGGTTGATAGGGCAAATAGAGAGATACGTGTTGATGGTCGTGCGGGGTGGAAGGTGGATAGGAGAGGTATGACGTCTAGATCTGGTCCCACAGTAGCAATAGATGCATATGGTGCCCAACAGCCTTGGCGGTTGGCGTCGGGTTGAAGAAGACATGGCAGCTAGGGCTCGGGGCGTCGAGTAAGATGGTGAGTGGGGAGGAAATAGAGAGGGAAGAGGGAGAGAATAGGGAGCAAAGGAGGTGTGACAAAGAGGGGAAAAGGAAGAGGGAGTGAAGCAGAGCAGTCGGGTGTCAGACACCCCTAGGAAGGGAAATGCACGCGGACGTTGGGGAGGAGTAACACAAAATGTAACAATCTTTTAACTTAGGGAATGCTTTAAATAAATGTATCAATGGTTCAAAATTATTAGCAATTGAATTAGTGATCAAAACAATTCCGATTAGAATGAAAATTGACGGGGATATGGACAAGAAGTAGGACTACATAAATAAAATGTTGAATTTTTATTCCAGGTAAACTAAGGCCACAAAATAATTTAAGGGCATTTTTGATATTTTAGGACTTTTTATGGAAATAAGAGTTTATTAATCCTTCAATGTTCTTATTAAAACTAAAATATATAATTTATAAACCATATAAAATGTTTCTAGGTGATTTTAATGGGTTAGTGAATTTAAATGCCATACTTTATCGAAAGACCCATAAATGAATCATTTATTACATTTTTAATTCTTTACCAGTGTTTTGCCACAAAATTTGATAAGAGGGTATATTAGACAATAAGTAACCTAAATAAATTGTTATATTGAAGTTTTATGCAAAGAAAAACACTTATCTAAACTAGGGGTAAAATGGTCATTCTACATGTCAAAATGAAGCTAGTAAAGGAGTTATATCTTCAAATTTGAGTTAATGGTTAACATCTAACTACAATTAAATAAATCACACATTTTAAGGCAAAGGTAACTATTTTTATTGAAAAGATATTTATTTATTAATTTGATAAAGTTTCATCTAATATTATTTTAATAAGTACAACTATGTTTATTATATGGAAGTACCCAATTATTATCTACTTAGATACTTTAAGTCCATTCTAACAAATGATAAATTATTTTAAAATATTTATGCCAACTTTATAACCTGAGATAAATCACTATGTGATCAAAGGCATATAGTGTTCATTAGATTAGTCTTGCGACATGCATTGGCAACTATTTCAGGCCAAAGAGTGATTAAGACAAATCCTAGAGGAAATTGAAATAGAAACAAAGTGTTTGAATAAAGAAAAAAATATTGTTAGGTTTTGGTATGTTACAACAAACCACCCCTTAAAGAGAATTTCATCCTCGAAATCTTCCCATCCAACTCCTAGTGTACCTAGATGCACCTCTTAACAAAAGCACGGTTCTAAGCCATTAGATATTTCGACTATCTCTTATCTCCTACCACACCAATGTGAGTCATCAGGTTAGATAACATGTTTGAAAAAAATATTTAGATTTACTTATAGGTCCCAAGTTAGAGTACAAGAACATCAAACTCAAACTCCTAGCCTTTTCTTATCCTTTCTTTTTCTCTTACATACCTTGGTAATTTACCCCACTTAGTTCATAGTTCATATGAACGAAGATAAATTTCAGAAATCTTTTTTTACATTATATGTGGTCAAATTAGCATGATTTACCTATTTAATTGGTAAGGTGGTAGCTAGAAAAACATGTCAAGTATTCTTCATTATAACCTCTATTAAGTTTAGAGGGTCCTTAAGTTTGAGATACACCCTTAGTGACTAAGCTTGCAAAACTCATTCCTTATATAATTTATCTATAACCCAAAATGACCATCCAGAAAGACAACAATGGGTAGATAGATTCGGTCATATACAATTTAAACTTTACTTCTTACACTTTACTAGACACTTGGGATTAGGTTCTTATGGTTGACCTTACTAATCTTAGGGTTCTGGACTAACTATTTCTCTAGCACTTAAACCTTCTTGGTAGTAGTGACTTGGTTCCAAAAACCATTGATATAATCTAGAAGTCTTTTATTTTTGTACATATAATTTATTAGTTAAATAAGTTTAATGAAGAAAACATTACCACAAAATCTAAAAATTGTGTCAACATTGGGAAAAGAGCAAGTCAGCTACGTTCCACTACACGTTGCACATAGCATTGTTTTATCATCACATCATCCCAATAAATGAGTATAATTCTTTATGAATCTACAATGATATACAAAATCATCTCGAACTTGTAATCATATAAATGAAAAAATGTTTCTTACTACACATTGTTAATTAATTCCCAGAATTACTAAGGCTCAACATTCATCATTTCCCAATTCACCCTATTTATAATTTACAATTCCACATATTGATATGGAGGATTATGATAATCCTAATCATCATAGGGAGGAGTTAGGTTTTTCCCATCACTTCTAGGTTCATGACCTAAGTGTCTTCACCATACAAGGTGAACTACAAATTACCCATCACCTCATTAACTAGGTACTCAAAATTTCATATGTCATAGGGATCAACTAGGAATCCATTTAAACTTTGTGGATGAGGGAGGAAAACTCTAAGAAAGTCTAACTTGTACTAGGGTTCAAATTTTGTTATCCAATGCATGTTTTGTTGTTAAAGTAGAAGTAGTGGAGGCATGCTATATAAACAAAAAAGAAAAGGATTTAAGGTGAGAACTAGGGTTAAGTCTATCCATGAATGTTCAAGTCATCCTACACTTCATAGTGTATGAATTACCTTCAGTTAAATTGGGAGGTCAGAACCAATCAGTAAAAGAGTCACCACCTACATAGTGGAGTTTTTACACCCATAAAGTGGGTGGGGTGATTAGGGTTACTCAAAAGTGAGTCCCTGTCACATAAGTGGTGCGGGGAGTAAATGTTACCAATTTATATTGATATTGAAACCCTAACTCACATTCACAACTTATGTATAGGTTCATCATCATCCTATATAGGTTACCTAATTGCTTAACTAGGATAACTCAAAATAGTTAGATTCTGACTGCTTTGGCTCTGAAACCATTCTGTAATGAGTGAGACTTGATAATGGGACCACTCAATGGAATAATATACTAGCCATGAAAGATTAAGCACCAGAAAATATAACTATTTACAAAGTTACAAAATGTTCACTTGTACATCATTTTCTCACCCCAAGGGTAGTCCATAAAAAGAAAATATTATACTTATTTCATAACAACCCCAGTTGTAGAGGGAAACCTTGTTATTCCAAGCTATACTCAAGCCAACTTCATGTATACTACCTTCTAATGTCCACGTCCTTCAAAGCACCTAAACCTGGGTAGTTTTGGGAACACCCAGAAAATAGGAAACAAAGGGGTATGCATCAGTAAAAAATGGTATATGTGCAATATAAAATATTTTGGGCATTTATAAGGAGTTTAAGTGAAAAAGAGGTGCTCCATCAAGAGTGCTCATATGAATTGAGGTAAGTTCAAAAGAAATAAATTTCAAGAGAATGAGGCATTTATATTTTAGATTTCAATAATTGAGATGAAAAAGGCCTTGCCACTATTCACAATACCACAACAACCAAATGCAATCACATGTTAATATATTTAGATTAAATAGCTAATGTACGACCTAGATACCTCCAGATCTTTGGTATAATGTGTGGAAAGATGCACCTCGAGCAGAAAGGTGTGCCCTAATGGTTGTTCTCAAGCACCATACAAAAGATATCTAGATAAATTACCAACCATGCATAAATATTGTGGCAATAAATGGTTTAAGTCATTAATCACAATTTCATATCCAAGAAGTAATGCAGGTGGGGTCATAGACCCAAGGCAACAACATATTTGTCATTTTTGGAGAATAAGGAACTTCCATTGTGAAACAAATAAAAAGGCCAATTAAGAAGAATGCCTCATTATAAAAATATTTTAGTCTGATTGATTCCCAAAATACATACATGTTGTCTTCATGTCATAGGTAAACTTAATAGATATACTTGTTCCACAAGTAAAGTTTCACACTAGGAACACATTTGGTATGTTATACAAATTAAAGCGAACATGATTATACAATCCTAAATATTGTTTTTAGGTATATTTTACCCCAATTATGATCACTTAAAGGCATAATCAGATATTTAAATATTATAAATACCTACATCAAGGATGAGGGAAGGGATTGGATATTATTTACATGTTCTATTCTCATATAGAGTTACCTACTAATGTATCATTAAGTCTCTAATCAACATTCTTTCTAATAGGCTATACTCGTAGCACCCCATTCACATCTTAGGAATTGTATTAACAATTTCAAGTTCACTCATTCATCTAAGGCATAAGGCACATTCCTAACATCTGATTACAAGTGATGCCTCATTTAAGCTATGTTTCAAAATTTGAAGCTATCCACAATATTATTCTTTAAGGTAAAATCTTTCTTATAGATGTGTCTATTTGGATGTCAGTGACACATTAATTACTATTAAATTGTGTAATGCATCTTTATTATGTGTTTCTACCCATCTATTAAAACCAATGAAACAAAATAATTTATTTAATAAATTTATATCGACCTAGGTAAGTCCGGATAGATATAGACATTTGTTCATATTGTGTTGGGAACCGCTTCAAAAATATCTATACATAATTTTAGCATGTATAATATGCTTGCAATCCCCACTATGAAAATATAATACATCGATACATTATCACATTTGCGGATAGGAATACTTGCTAATATGATTATATAACTATGTTTACCCAATAGAATCAATATTGGGGAAACAATTCATTAACATAGGTTATATCCACGTCTTATACATCACATACTCAGCTTACTAGTTAATGCTTCGTCTGATATAATTATGTTAAATAAGTCAAGGCTGCAAAATTTCAGATGACTTATATGGTTATGAATATACTATTGTGTATATGTACTAATAAGCTACGAGACTCATCCCTCCACTCAATTAGTATACTTATCTATTACTTACGTGTTAATTTATTACATGAATATTTGTTAGTCCTTGTAATCAGACAATGCTTAGGCCAAATAGAACTATGTTACAGAGAGTATATTATGCATATGTGTGTACATACATACCAATATGTTGCGTATAGACATGAGTTAATAGGGTAGTGACATGAATTTACCGTGCGCATAACGCAAGTGCATGCGCCAAAGTTATATAGGCCTTTGTGAGGCCCAAGTCAAACTCAGGGTACGGATTTTTGGTAGACTACTACTAACTGTTCGTGATTAGTTAGACCGATTAAAAATATTTGAGAGTTGATTGAAAAAGAAAAGAAAAATAAAAGAAAGCAAAACAATCGATTAAATAGTTGGTTTAATAAATTAAAGATGGAATCTTTAGGGTTGCTGTTACGACCCCACCTTCCGATAACCCCCAGTTAAGGGAGACCGGGAGGTTGAAGCCGCACCAATAAAATTCCGGATCAAAGGTTCGACATATAACCAATAACAATTTTTAAATTCTAACATACTATACTGAAAAAGGTAATAAAACTTTTCTTTATCATACCATTGAAAAGTTGGAAGTACTAGACTTCTAACCACAAAAGAACTACTCTAACTAACTCCTCCTTGTTCTTTAGTTCTCGAATTCACAATGTGTCACTTTACTGTTTTGTGCTTTGGAATATGTACCTAAAACGCCGACAAACAAAGCAACGGTCAGTCGGTATGTGGAGGAAACAATAATCAAGCAATTATGCTAACAATGTAATCAAGCAATTAATCTTTTTAACAATCAAGATTACATTTTAAGCCAAACTACTCAATCCATACTTATCCACAACTCTGTGTTGTCCCTATAAGGACTTATATGGAAACCTCTCTAAGGTGACTTGTTGGACTTACCCTCTAGGCAGCCAAAGTCTTTCTCGACCTGGTGGATCTACCCTCTAGGTAGCCTATGTACCAGGTCTGCCATTACGACACAGAGAGGATCAAGGAATTGAGCTAGATGGCATATACATTATGTGATAGTCATTATCACTATACAGTTGCATGAAATAAATAGACATTCAACAGTTATTTCAAGCAATCGATAAATCCTTCGGAAATCACCAAGAAACTAAAGCGATTATTCATAAGTGTAACCACATACCTTTTAATTGCACTTTTCAAGATAGAAAGAGAAACCCAATCAACAAGCAAAACCTAAAATAAAAGGAAAGTTTCCTTTTATTAATATTTATCCACTTCCATTATTCCAATTAGGATTCCAATTCCGTAATTAGGGTTTCTTTTAGAAATTAGGGTTTTTCTTCTTCTTTCATCATTAACAATCTTAATTTATCAATTATCATGAAACTCCTAATTTCTCATTGAATTTCCTTTATTAGACAATTGATTTCCTTATTTCATAGAAATATGGTTTTTATCTTTCGTTATCTCAAATTAGGGTTTCCACACAAAACAACCTTCTTTTGATCATTATAATTCCAAGTTAAGAATTTTTGCAATTCAATAGTAAAATAAACTGCCATAAACATTATCAAGGTCAATCTTAACGATTTGACTTGTTAGATTACTAAATTACTCTTTCAACATCCAATTAGGGTTTCTTATCCAATTTTAATAAGCTTTATTAGCCAAATAAATTACTTTTGTAAAACCAGGTGGAATTAGGTTCTGGAATTATTTTTATTGCATTCCTTGCATTTGTCTATGCAACTTTCATATATTAAGTTTTCTCATCTGATGATCATAGCTATTACTACGAATTTTGCAAGAAAAAGGTATTTTTCTGATTATTTGTCAGAGATAGGGAATTACCGGAAATTCTCTAGCCGCTCGATCACTAGACCCGTGTTCCACCCTAGGATCTGACGACCAGCGTCACGCGCCTCCACTCACTTGAGCGCGTGCGGGCACGACTCTCCGGGCCCGTTGGATCCCCCTGGACCACGGTGGTTCACGATCTAAAGGCTGCCGGCTTATCTTGACCGAGCCGTTCGATCTTGATCCGACGAAGCCTGCTGTTCGTCAACCTATCTTCCAGGTACGGTGGCGCCGCGTCGAAGCTCACCGGAGCTAAGGCAATTGATGGATGCAAAGGACTTCAAACTCTCAAAAGCGGCCGTTCGTGGTCGTGAAGGCTCCCTCGACTTGAAGGTCCCATATATATAGGGTGCGAAGACCTCTCGTGAGGATTCCCGATCCAACTCGAACTGTACCTTTAGCCCAATTTGGGCGTTTCTGGGATTCTCGATGAAACCCTAACAAACCAGGGTCCATCCTTTACGGTTTGGATTTCCGAACTCAATGAGACTCTAATCCAGAGTGCTCGTACACTGAGTTGATCAGGAAATCGAGGAGAAGGTCGCTCTGTGGTAAGTTACAGTCCAAGTCTCTCTGGGACTCAGGACGATGATCGCTCATCGTTGGATCTAGATCCAACGATCCGGGTTAACTGCGTTCCAAACTAAATAGGAAAATGTTTCTTAATTTATCCAATAAAGCTTATATCAAAGGGAAACTTAGAAATTTAATAACTCCCAATTGGATTGACATTTCTTTCCCAAATTTTGAGGGAAACTCAGATATTGTATTACCCTCCACTCCTCCAAATTTGGTTTCATAATGATACTAATTCGATTCCTTTTCTTGTAATGCAAGTTATCATTATATTATTCACATTTTTCCATCTTTTCATTAATTCTTTCATTATTATTCCCTGATTTTGAGTTCTTTGTTCTCCAAGGTATCCATTAACTCGAATTATTATTTTTAGGGAAATATGCCATATACTTTTCCTTATTTTAGGGGATTCTTTATGTATTCTTTGTTAATTTCAATTTGGGCTTCAAATAAAGCAAGGCCCATTAAGAAACATGCAACCAATCATCCATGAAATACATTTCAATCAATCATGGAATCCATACCAAACCACATCACATCAATCAAGCAAATTCATTTATCTTTAAATGGTATTTACAAAAGTCATTACATAGTTTGGAAAATTGAGGTTATAACATCCTCCCCTCCTTATAGGAATTTTGTCCTCAAAATTCAACAGTCAACAAACAAGTCAGGATATACTTTTTCCATGTCCGTCTTTAGCTCCCATGTGGCCTTATCCTCTCCATGGTGTTTTCAAAGAACCTTTACCATCTCTATGTTCTTATTTCTGAGCTCTTTTACCTTAGTATCTATAATACGCATAGGTAACTCAGGATAAGATAGCTTTCCTTAAAGCTCAATAGGTTCAATGCTCAACACATGGCTTGGATCTTGCACATATCGCTTCAGATTGGACACGTGAAAAACATCACACATAACTCTATCCTGAGGGGTAGGGTCAAAACCTAACCATCTCCACCCATCCATCTCTAATGGACCCATGTATCGGGGACTCAGCTCTCTTAATTATAACTTAGAGGGGTTGGATTTTCATGTCACATTTTCTCCCACAGTAACTTATATGCCAGTCTACTTTGCATCTGCTTACGACTCTTATCGTCTCTAGGCTCCTTTCAGCCCTTGCACAATCAAAGTGACTTCATCTACACGCACTGTGGTCCTTTTCTAACCATCATGTGGTACTTTCACCAACATCACCTTACTGAAGTGGTGACCGACACAACCTCCCTTACAGAGCTTCATATAAAACCCGATATTGTCTATGGTGGTCATTGTCACATCTTTCATAGGACAAGAACTGTCTTTAGATATCACCCTGAACGAGCATACATGCCCTCATCAGACCCTTTAGTCTGGATCATACTAACCATGGTTAGGGGTGATAAACTATACTACATAGAGTTCTCAATGTACCTACTTCCACTTTATGGAAGTGAACCTTTAGGTCAAACTCAAGAACCTTCGAACTCACTTCATGGTGTAGTTGAACCATCTCTCTCATGGGTAGTTCAATAAAACTCTTTCTTTATCATGTCCTCTAGGTAAGGCGACCTACCATCACCCATATTGCATTTCAACCTTTCCTTGGTCCAAGGGAGACCCATCACCACATCCATATTATTGATCTCCCATTCCCTCTCAAGGACTCTTTTGTCCTCTATATCGATACACTGGGTTACTGGGGTTCGTCCTTTACCTCCTGGCTCGCATGGCCATAAACCACATGCAACCTCATCTTAAGCATCCAAAGTGCTATCTCCATTTCCATGGTGTATCATGATTTCTTGTATGTCATGATTCTTCAAGATCGATTCCTCTGAAACCCTAAACCACTCTAGTCAGGGTTTCATCACCTTCTTTTCCAAAGAAGTGCATCTGAGGTTCTACCACCATCCTTTCATTACATCAAGGACTAGACTGGCTAACCAACCAACCCGTATCTTATTATATTTGAGTGTTATCTAAACACCACTCCTTTTCGAACATAGGGTTAGCCAAACAAGTCAGATGTATCTCAACCAGCGCATCCATTACCACTTCACATCCTTAGCTATTAGGTAACGTTGAAGACACATACTTCCATGTATTTCACTTATTATCTCCCCTTAAACTCACTATCTATCTTCATTAAGAACACTCTCTGATTTCATCATCGTGGTGATTAAACTCAACCTGGTATAACTTGTAAGTTCCACTTAGCTCAAGATAAACACATCCTCATAAGGTGACTATCTTCCATGTGTCATTCTTTTTACCAGGTTAGGTTATCTTCTCTATCCCCACTTCTCGAGGCAACGTTCCAATCTACATCATCTCTTATCCTTAGTGTATGCCGTGCGTAATGTACTATCTCTCACTCCCATAACAAGAGGAAATAAGCATTTGGCTGCAGTCCAAATACAGAGTTCTTCCTGTTCCAAGAGTAGAGGTGGTACATCCCACCTTGCCAATACACCTTTTAAATCTAAGTTGAAATGTGACACATCTGTCTCTACATCACAGATATCATGATAATAAATTAATCTTGAACCCACTGAGGTTTATATCCTCAGTCAACTCCTCTAGGTCCATAGGGTACCGACTCTTTTGGGGTCATCCCTCTTCCCTCATGCATTAAGGGAGTGCCCTACTCATCTGCCCTTTGGGTCCCATGAGTTCATGAAGGTGATCAATCTCCTAACCCATGGCCCTCAGACAACGATAGCTGTTACCTCCCGACCCTATGGTCATGTGCAACTGGGGAATTAGGCAACTACTACTTTCATCGGTCTTATCCCTACCTGACCCTTAGGATAGACTTAGGATTCTCCATCATAGTACATGTTAACTTAGAACCTTACCCAAGTCTTCATCATCTCCCTATCTGTATTCATGGGCTGGCCTTCATCCTTTTATTGGAATCATGGCAACCTGTCTACCTTGGTTAAGCCCCATACCGATTACCTTCATGGTAACTCATTCATATGCAATTAGAGATGGATATCTATTGGTCTACAGGTTCATTCTCATACCATGTACTCTTCACTTAACTTCTCAAGATCCTATGAGACCTCTTAACAAAACTGATATACACCCTACCAAAGGGGTCCCTCTCCCAGGATGGGAGGAAAACTATCCCTTGACCACGAGGTCACAAAAGCTCCTAGGTCTAGGGTTTACATCCACATGAGCCTACTTAACCCTAGCAAGCTATTAAGGTATAAGCAGATCACCCACTGAATCATGCTAGGTTATACTTGTCCTCTTTCCTCAATGCTGGATCAAGATCATATCTTCCTTTATCCTCAACCTAGCTGTGAGGGGTTCACCAAACCTACCTTTAACTTAAAAGGGTTTTCCCTTTCCTTTATGCATGTAGAGAACCATACTCGAAACTATAGCAACTTAATCCTCATCATGAGTATTAGGTATACCACATCCTCTCTCAGGCCTAAGAACCCTAGGTTCACCAACTGCATACTCTATTTCTTAACCATGCACCACTAACCAAGTGCGGACGGCGCTAGGGTTGGAGGACGGCGCTAGGGTTGGCGGACGATCGGCACCGTAAGGGGCGACCGTCGCTCCCTCTCTCCGGCAGGGCACCCCGCCCCCCGGAGCCCACCTTCGTGTAGTCCGGGGAGTCGCGTTGGGAGAATAGATGAGACCGTCGCCATTCATGCGGCGGGTCACCCGACAGAGTGTCCAAGAGAGCCGCGCGCAGGAGGCGGTTGCGACCAGAAGAAGAGCTTTTGGGGAGAGTTCTGTCGGCATGGAGGCTGTGCTTCCGGATGTAGGGGGCTTGTTCCAGACGACGGCGGTGGAGAAGAATACATCGTCAGAAGATACCAACGGTGATCTCCAGGAGGCTCGGGAGAGCGTGGAGACGCAGGGACAGGTTCCGGTGGAGGAACAAGTTGTTGCGGGCGTTGAGGGACCGGCTACCCAGGCAGAGGCTATAAGGCGGGAACAGTCGATGACGAATGATCACATGTGCAATGATCATATCAGCAAGGAGGTCAGGGAGGACGGCGGGTCGACAGGGGGGAGAGTGACCCTTGCGGAGAAGGGAGATCTACAGAAACGGAAGGAAGACCGGGCGATCAGGGTTCCTAACTTTGGAGTTCCTCATGATGCTTGTTACAGATGTTTGGGTCGCGGACATTGGCAAGCGCAATGTTCCCTTCAGAAGGTGTGTTATAACTGTAGAAGACCGGGACATATTGCGAGAAGATGCAATGCAGTGAGGACACCTCGTCGGCAACAGTTCGTTCCAGATGTCCGATCGGATATTGAGTTCCCTCCTCTTCCGGTGCTTCGTCAGAATAGAGGACCTAACATGAATGTTCCTAAACGCATCTCAGTGGACTTGGGTCCAGATGATGACAATAGAGTTAGCAGGTTTGTGATGCTTGGGAAGGCGGTGGAGGTGATTTGGCCAGAGAGGATTAAGTGGGAGGATGTGTTTGAGATGCTAAACAGAAAGTGGTCGACGGCGACGGATATCTACAGATTTTCTTCTAGAAAGGCTATAGCTTTCTTCACGACAAGGGAGGAGGCGAAGAGGGTAGTTAGTGAAGGTTTACCTGCTATCCAGGAGGCGCCGCTACAGGTACGTAGCATGGAGGATGGGGAGACACATTCCAAAAAGGAGATTATGTGGTTTTGGGTTACTGACATGCCTTTGGTGTGTCGTAATGATGAGTCATTTCAGAAGATTGTTGATCCTTTTGGTCGGCTTTTACATGTTTCTGATTGGCAGAGATCTGAGCACGATCTTGCAGGTATTCTTGTGAAGGTTGAAGCTTTTAATGAGGATGTGCCACAGTGTATATCTTTGGGGTACGGTGACAGGAGGTCTCTTGTGCAGCTTCATTTGGTGGCAAGATGTGTGATAGGGGATGATGCTTTTGTTAGAACTGAGGTTGGAGAGAGGCTTCAGATCCCTATAGCAGTTTTTGGGAATCCAGAAAGAGACGGACGACATGTTATACCACGTGCAGAATGTAGGGAGTCATTACCGTTGGTTACAGCAGGTGATGAAGATCCTCGACCCCCTCCTCGGCACCGGTCAGTGGTCGTGACGCAAGATCGGATGAGCTTGATCCGTCGTGATGGTTCTCCTCCTAGAAGGATGGTGGTGGATCATGAAGGTAGACGAGGGCAACTGATGAACAGCAGACTTGAAGACTTCATTCGGGTTGACGATGAGGATGATAGAGTTAGAAGGAGAGAAGGAAGACGACGACAGGATAGAGATCTTAGAGAACAGACGACCAGGAGATCCTATCATGATTACAGGCGGTCATCTAGAAGACACTCGGATGATGATAGGTTTTGTTTTGAAAACCTATCCGATGACGACGAAGGGTGGAGGAGTAGACGCTGAGCCTCAGTTATAGAGGTCGTTGATGTCTCGGTACATGTTATTTATGAATTGTACTTCCTTGTTCTGGAATATCAGAGGGGCAGCTAATAACCCGACACGGAGAGTGCTTGGTAGAATGTGTGGAAGATATAGACCTGGGATTGTTTGCTTATTTGAACCTTTCCTACATGCTGTGAAGGCGGAGGAGATTCTGGACATAGTCAAGCTTGATTGGGTGACGGATAACAATGATGAAGATGGTAAAGTATGGTTCTTTGCTGATGGGCAGCTAAAGCCGAGAGTGATTAATAGAAGCCGACAGCAGATTACTGTTGCGTTAGAAGAGGAGGATGGGACGAAGTCTATTATAACGGCGGTGTATGCGTCGTGTAATAGAATGGATAGGAGAATTCTATGGGCAGAATTGATGGCGTTGTCGGGGAGTATTGGTGACGAGAGATGGATGATTGCGGGTGACTTTAATGTTATTAGATGTTTGCAGGAGAGACGTGGTGGGACAGATCCAGTATATCAAGATATGTTTGAGTTCTATGCCATGATTGAAGACACTCATGTTAGAGATGCTCCATACGATGGAAGTAGATTCACTTGGGTTAATAAGCAGATTCTTACCCCGACACTTTGGGAGAGGCTTGACAGAGTTCTGATTAACGGGAAATGGAACATGGATAGACCTACAACTAGATCGATTCATTTGACGAGATCTAGAGTGTCCGATCATTGTCCGGTTGTTTGTATACCGGGTGATCAGGCTCGGGGGAGTAGGAGGAAACATTTTGCTTTTAGTGCGGCTTGGTTGGAGATCGAGGGCTGCATGGAGACCATTGAGAGGGCATGGTCGGATGAAGCGGTAGGGCATCCATCGTACGTTTTCTTCAAGAAGCTCAAGACGGTCAGGACAGCCTTACGTGCATGGAGTAAGGAGTCGGTTGGTGACATTAGACAGAGAATTACAGATCTTGAAGATGTGGTGGCAACTACACAAATTGCTTTTGATGAGAATCCGTCTGCGACTAATGACAACTCCCTTAGAGTGGCGGAAATGGAGCTAGATAACCTGCTCAAGATAGAGGAGACGGGATGGAGGGAAAAGGCAAAGATACAATGGCTTGAAGATGGTGAACGTAATACGAAGTTTTATCATGCGGTGGTTAAAAGTCGGAGAAGACGTAGACAGATCCGATCGGTTATGGGCATGTATGGTAGTCTGGTTACGGAGCCGGGTGCAATAGCGGAAGAGGCTGCTCGTTTTTACAGTGAGCAGTTTGCTGAGCAGCCGATCATAGACCGCGCCGTTTTGGAGGGCTTCATGAGACATATTCCTAGTGTCATTTTGGCAGATGAAAGCTGTGAAATCACGAATGTTCCTGATGAAAAAGAAGTTCTTGCAGCCATGTCGGAGATGGACTCTGGTTCGGCTCCGGGTCCGGATGGATTCACGCTTCCTTTCTTTGTTGCGACGTGGAGTATTATAGGTGGGCTTTTTATGCAGATGGTTCACGCTTTCTTCAGGGGTCAGATCTGTCATAGAGGCCTTTATTGCACCAGATTGTTGTTGATTCCGAAAAATGATCATCCGTCTATCCTTGGGAAAGATTTTAGGCCGATTTCGATTGAAAATATGGCCTTGCGCATCCTTGCCAGAGTTGTGAGAAATAGGATGGGTCCTCTTATGAAGAAGATTATTTCCAAGAATCAAGGAGCTTTTGTTAAAGGTAATGACATCACTCATCATATCCGGCTAGCTAGAGAAGTAATGCATGATATCAATAGTAGCAATGGATCTCCGAATGTTGTGGTGAAATATGATATGTCGAGGGCATATGACAGGGTGGATTGGAATGTTCTCAGGGGCTGTCTTGCGGCGTTTGGATTTTTGAATGATGCCATTGAGTTATTTCTGAGCTTCTTTGTGCACACATGGGCAACGGTTCACATTGGGGATGAGACGGCAGGCTTCTTTTCAATCTCTAGGGGGTTGAAGCAAGGAAATGCTATATCTCCTTTCCTTTTTATTATCTTTGAAGAGCTTATATGTAGAAGGATGGAGAGCTTGACGCAGGAGGTTGCTATTCGAAGGTTTCTGATGAGGGGACAGGCGTTGGCGCCCACAATGTTATTATATGCAGATGATGTTGTGTTGTTCTTCAATGGGGATATTGATTCCATCTTGGCGGTTAAACAGTTGTTTGAAGAGTATGAGAAGGCGACGGGTCAGATGATAAACAGAGATAAGTCGATGTGTGTTATTGGGAAGGTTGACACTGAGATGGAGGTGGCCATTGCCACAAGGTTGGGGGTTGGAACTGCGTCTCAATCCTTCACTTACTTGGGCGTGCCGATTTCCAAAGGTAGATTGAAATTACATGATTATGATTTTCTGATAGAGAAGGTGAACAAGAAGATGGCATCCTGGAAGACGAGACTTCTGTCTTTTGCAGGGAGGAGACTTCTGATTGCACATGTTCTTTCGGCTGTATCGGTGTACACGGCGGCTGCACTTGGTATCCCGGCAGGGATCATTGACAGAATTGAGAAAAAATTATCTGAGTTCTTATGGGCTGATCGGGCTGGTCATCACAGAAAGGCATGGATTGGTTGGAAAGGTGTTGCGTCACCTATGCTTGAAGGTGGTCTCGGTATTACTTCTTTGAAGATGGTGAATGAATCGTTTGTGGCCAAAGCTTGTTGGGAGGTGCTGCAAGGTGAGTCCCTTTGGGCATGTTTTTGTAGAAACAAATATGCAAATTCAAAGAGAGGAAGATCAGGCGATTATCCTGAGTTTCTCAGAATTAGCAGTACTCCTTCTCCTTTCTGGAAGAGAGTATGGGAGATGTTCCCCAAGATGTTCCCTCAGTGTAGATGGCTGATTGGAAAAGGTGATGTTTCTTTTTGGGATGCGAGATGGTGCGATGAGCGGCTTAGAGAATATGCCGTCTTTGCCAGTGACAGGAGATACCCGATCAGAGTCAATGATCTGTGGCAGGATGATAATGGATGGGATTGGGAATCCATCTATCAGCTGGTCGGGGATGAGGGAATTGATCTTATTGCTAGAGCGGATTGCTGGATTTCTGATGACAATGATGAACTCATATGGACCATGGAACATGATGGACGCTTTTCTATGAGATCAGACAAGAATTTGTTATGGACGCCATGTCTTCAGGGGCCGGTGGACTTAGGTAAGTTGTGGAAGATTAACATGCCGAGAGCTACTTCGATAGTGTGGAAGATGCTTAGACAGACGCTACCTACCGATGATAATATCAAATACAAATGTTGCATTCAGATGGCATCACGATGCGACTGTTGTGATGTTCCACAAGAAGAGGAGACGTCACACCTTTTCTTTCATGGACAAGTGGCGTCGTTCTTTTGGAGGAGATTCTCGGAGCTTACTGGAAAGGATAGGCCGACAGACAATATGACTTTGCTGCATACCTGTTTGTTGGGGTTATCTAGAAACCTTGCAGATTGGTTATCTGGCATGATTGCGGTGGCCATTCCGATTAGTGTTTGGAGGATCAGGTGTGCTACCAGGTTTGATGGCAAGGTAAGGATGTGCGAGAAGGAATGGAAGAGGATTGTGGAAGGAGTGAATAATAAGTTGTTGAAGATTTCGTTTCGTGTGGTGAGTGGATCGAATATCTATAGAAGAATGGCTGCGGGGGGTTTTCGTGAGCCAAGGACGAGAATGAGGGAGATCAAACTGATGAGATGGGAGAGACCTGATGTTTACAATCTTAAGATGAACATTACGGTGGGCAGAAACAAGTGTGAAGACGGCAGCTATAGAAGATGGGGAGCTGGTTTGGTCAGAAATCACAATGCAGATGTGTGCATGATGTTCTTTGCATGGCTCACGCATCCGGAGTTCATGATGGCGTACTTACAGGCTTGTGTGATTGGTATGAAGATTGCCAGAGACCAGATGATGCAAATCTCATGTATGGAGATTGATGACAAAGGTGTCCATGACATTCTTTGGAGAGATGAGAAGGGACCTTGGAGGGCAAGGAAGGTGTTGAAGGAGATTAGAGAGGAGTTGAGAGATAATAACATCATGGGATCGTTAGTTCATAAGATGGTGAACTCTATCCCTAGACAGTTTGGTAGATGGAGTACACGAGTGGATGATTTTATCATCACTACGGATGTTCATAATGTTCCTTGTAGGATACGGGGGATGCTGGCTCTTGAGAAGAGAAAGGTTCCTTATGTGGTTCTTAATGATGGGGATGATACCTGCGGTTTATAAGCAGGAGTTGTACGTTTGATTGATTTGCCTGCGTGAGGGGGGCGGGATGAATAGAATTCCCCCTGGCTTAACCAAAAAAAAAAAAAAAAAAAAAAAAAAACCATGCACCAAGCTTGCAAAAAGCATGACATGTACTCCTATCATCCTTCCCTTGAACAACCCTTTAAGGTTGAGTCCTCTTCAAGGACAATCAACAAGGTACAAGGCCTCAAAACTTGTTACTATACTTCTCTAGGGTTTATGGGACTCTTCTTGTCATCTATACGAAGGTATAAACATACTCATCTTCTATCTAAGATTTGGGTGGCCAAGGTACTCCGTCATCCAACCTCTCATGGCTCATATGGCATCCCAGACACATCCATCCAAACACCTGGTCTAACTCATCATGCCATATCTCTATATATCCTTCACTTAGGGTTAGGGTTAACATCATCCTCGTAGCCATGTTTCTACTTATCATGGAGATCTCTATCTCCAAAACTAACTTATCCTCCAGACAAGAAGGTCTAGCCTCAGGTCTCTTATGAGGTCACGATAACTTATGTCATACGACCTAAGCATGTATCTATCATTTAGTTGCGCTTAATCTATTAAGCTTATGTCCATGACATCTTATTTACATACTTTTCATTAATTTGATGGAGGATTCCTTAAACCTTATTAACCTTACCCATACCTCAAGAGGGTGAGGAAAAGAGAGAAAACCCTAATCCTTAGGGTCCTTAACAGAATTTTTGTGATGAGAAGGGATGAATAAGATGAGAAGTCCTAAAGGTATCTTATTTCGATTCATACCCTAAGACTTTGGCCAGGAGGTCACACGGGTCCGGGAGTCCTCGTATTCCGACTAGCGGTGCGGAGGAAAATCTTGCCAGCCCCCAGTCGTGATCCCTTTCTAGACACCTCCGTCTTTCAGATACTCCTCTAATAACTCCCTTAGGTTCTATGGAGTTTGTCAAATTTAATAATTATTAATGGTTACATGAGGAACCCAGGCTCTGATACCAAATGTTACGACCCCACCTTCCGATAACCCCCAATTAAGGGAGACCGAGAGGTTGAAGCCGCACCAATAAAATTCCGGATCAAAGGTTTGGCATATAACCAATAACAATTATTAAATTCTAACATACTATACTGAAAAAGGTAATAAAATTTTTCTTTATCATACCTTTGAAAAGTTGGAAGTACTAGACTTCTAACCACAAAAGAACTACTCTAACTAACTCATCCTTGTTCTTTAGTTCTTGAATTCACAATGTGTCACTTTATTGTTTTGTGCTTTGGAATATGTACCTAAAACGCCGACAAACAAAGCAACGGTTAGTCGGTATGTGGAGGAAACAATAATCAAGCAATTATGCTAACAATGTAATCAAGCAATTAATCTTTTTAACAATTAAGATTACATTTTAAGCCAAACTACTCAATCCATACTTATCCACAACTCTGTGTTGTCCCTATAAGGACTTATATGGAAACCTCTCTAAGGTGACTTGTTGGACTTACCCTCTAGGCAGCCAAAGTCTTTCTCGACCTGGTGGATCTACCCTCTAGGTAGCCTATGTACCAGGTCCGCCATTATGACACAGAGAGGATCAAGGAATTGAGCTAGATGTCATATACATTATGTGATAGTCATATTCACTTTACAGTTGCATGAAATAAATAGACATTCAACAGTTATTTCAAGCAACCGATAAATCCTTCGAAAATCACCGAGAAACTAAAGCGATTATTCATAAGCGTAACCACATACCTTTTAATTGCACTTTTCAAGATAGAAAGAGAAACCCAATCAACAAGCAAAACCTGAAATAAAAGGACAGTTTCCTTTTATTAATATTTATCCACTTCCATTATTCCAATTAGGATTCCAATTCCGTAATTAGGGTTTCTTTTAGAAATTAGGGTTTTTCTTCTTCTTTCATCATTAACAATCTTAATTTATCAATTATCATGAAACTCCTAATTTCTCATTGAATTTCCTTTATTAGACAATTGATTTCCTTATTTCATAGAAATATGGTTTTTATCTTTCGTTATCTCAAATTAGGGTTTCCACACAAAATAACCTTCTTTTGATAATTATAATTCCAAGTTAAGCATTTTTGCAATTAAATAGTAAAATAAACTGCCATAAACATTATCAAGGTCAATCTTAACGATTTGACTTGTTAGATTACCAAATTACTCTTTCAACATCCAATTAGGGTTTCTTATCCAATTTTAATAAACTTTATTAGCCAAATAAAGTACTTTTGTAAAACCAAGCGGAATTAGGTTCTGGAATTATTTTTATTGCATTCCTTGCATTTTTCTATGCAACTTTCATATATTAAGTTTTCTCATCTGATGATCATAGCTATTACTACGAATTTTGCAAGAAAAAGGTATTTTTCTGATTATTTGTCAGAGATAGGGAATTACCGGAAATTCTCTAGCCGCTCGATCACTAGACCCGTGTTCCACCCTAGGATCTGACGACCAGTGTCGCGCACCTCCACTCACTTGAGCGCACGCGGGCACGACTCTCTGGGCCAGTTGGATCCCCCTGGACCACGGTGGTTCACGATCTAAAGGCTGCCGCCTTATCTTGACTGAGCCGTTCGATCTTGATCCGACGAAGCCTGCTGTTCGTCAACCTATCTTCCAGGTACGGTGGCGCCGCGTCGAAGCTCGCCGGAGCTAAGGCAATTGATGGATGCAAAGGACTTCGAACTCTCAAAAGCGGCCGCTCGTGGTCGTGAAGGCTCCCTCGACTGGAAGGTCCCATATATATAGGGTGTGAAGACCTCTCGTGAGGATTCCCGATCCAACTCGAACTGTACCTTTAGCCCAATTTGGGCGTTTCTGGGATTCTCGATGAAACCCTAACAAACCAGGGTCCATCCTTTACAGTTTGGATTTCCGAACTCAATGAGACTCTAATCCAGAGTGCTCGTACACTGAGTTGATCAGGAAATCGAGGAGAAGGTCGCTCTGTGGTGCGCTACAGTCCGAGTCTCTCTGGGACTCAGGACGATGATCGCTCATCGTTGGATCTAGATCCAACGATCTGAGTTAACTGCGTTCCAAACTAAATAGGAAAATGTTTCTTAATTTATCCAATAAAGTTTATATCCAAGGGAAACTTAGAAATTTAATAACTCCCAATTGGATTGACATTTCTTTCCCAAATTTTGAGGGAAACTCAGATATTGTATTACCCTCCACTCCTCCAAATTTGGTTTCATAATGATACTAATTCGATTCCTTTTCTTGTAATTCAAGTTATCATTATATTATTCACATTTTTCCATCTTTTCATTAATTCTTTCATTATTATTCCCTGATTTTGAGTTCTTTGATCTCCAAGGTATCCATTAACTCGAATTCTTATTTTTAGGGAAATATGCCATATCCTTTTCCTTATTTTAGGGGATTCTTTTTGTATTCTTTGTTAATTTCAATTTGGGCTTCAAATAAAGCAAGGCCCATTAAGAAACATGCAACCAATCATCCATGAAATACATTTCAATCAATCATGGAATCCATACCAAACCACATCACATCAATCAAGCAAATTCATTTATCTTTAAATGATATTTACAAAAGTCATTACATAGTTTGGAAAATTGAGGTTATAACAGTTGCAGTTTCACTATAGGTTATCGTTGTATTAATTCCAACTCAATTATCCTAATTTGTCTCCTATTCCGAGTAGTGGCCTGTAGTCAGAATTGTTCACTGTCGTGATACAATTCACTACCTAAATCTAGGTCGGTTCCACAGTAGTAGTAACCTATACCCAAAATCAGGTGCATGAAGATCACACTCTGGGTTTCCACCATTAACTGTACATCGCCTTATTCAAAGGATTTATTAGTTATTGTGATTATTGTCTCTTTCCAACCGTTAACTCTTCTCTCAAAGTAATTAAATGTATTAGATTATCATTAGGGTGATCATTCATAATGATATAATTGAGAAAACGACATCATGCTGCGGATTTAAGAGACAAATTATGATAAACTCTATACAAACTATCATACAACAATTACCCGGGCTACTCCCGGTCGTAAAGATAAAGGGGATTAGCCCCGCATGTTCATCTCAATGAAGGACAACATGAGGAAAGTAGAAAACATGGAGAAAACGTGGATAAGTGTTGTGTAACCCCTGAACGGAGAAGATCTGGGCGTTCCTTGGCATGGGGTGAACATTCTACAGCCTTCTGGCAGTGGAAAATGTCTTTTGCGGCTCTTAGAATGATCAGGGAGTAGCTCTCAGCTCCGTTCTTCTCTCCTCCCCTTCTTGAGACTTCTTCGGTGGCTAATGACGTGATAGATTGCTTAGGGCCACTTAAATTAGGTATATGCACCACTTTAGGTTGACCAAAGATCACCACCGTCCAATTAGACACGATATTTAGCAAAACCTGATCTGACGGCGTCGATACCATCGACGTGAGTCGAGGGTATCGACCTGCATAAGGCACCGACGCTTGCATGATTCTTTGGGGTTCTCTCTGATGTTGCCTCCATACCATCGACTGTGTGTCGATGGTATCGGTGCCTTAGGCGTCTCTTTTCTATAGAAAATGACACTGAAGCTGCCTCTGCTCAGGTGAAGTCGATAGTATCGACTCCTAGGTCGATAGTATCGACCTCGGGAAATCTGGCTCACTGACGCTCTCTCGATACCATCGATAGTCCCATTGATGGTATCGACTGCTGGTTGCTCTTCTCTGGTAATGCACTATGATGAGGTCGATGGTATGGACCATCCGTCGATGGTATCCACGTATGCAGATATCTGAATTTCCTAAAAAGAAAAGAAGAACACCAATCAAATCCAAAAAATATGATCTTTTATACAGAATAAGATGAAACAAGGTAAATTTGATGCAAAAAGAGATTATAGACTAAAGGTAGTGAATCATGCGATATTAATCACAAATATGATCAAAATACATATAAAACGTATCCAAAACCAGTCTATAAAAATGAATCAAAACCCCTGCATCAAACTCCCCTAAGCTTGAACATTACTCGTCATCGATCACAAAACTGTAGAATAGAATTGCGAGAGTCAACTAAAGAACATATTAGCATAAAAGACAACTCAATATGACTACCACCTGTCATGCACATGTTGGCCCTCACTGACCACAGAACGATAACTACCCTATAGGTGACAATGATCATCCATAAGAAATGTCCACCCCAAGATCATCAAACACTATCAAATAAAGCAGTTGATATAATAAATTCCTCCAGTTCAGACTTAGTGCATCTTGTGATCTCCTATCTATGTTGCTCAAG
Organism: Alisma plantago-aquatica; assembly: GCA_963693085.1. NCBI lineage: Eukaryota > Viridiplantae > Streptophyta > Magnoliopsida > Alismatales > Alismataceae > Alisma > Alisma plantago-aquatica. The sequence continues at coordinate 561,103,122 of OY856415.1, forward strand.
TCTTAGCTACCATCTAAATGGAAGTAGATCTCCTGGTATACAATAATGACGAGATAATCATGGGTGGCCTACCATTTTGAGCAATGGGTGGATGAAATGGGTGGTTGTGGAAGAAAGAGAAGCACCAAATAGTTTTATCATGCAAAATCAACAAAATGGCCTAAATGATGCATATGCATATGAAAATGACGTAATGCCTAAATTTTTAGGTAGAATGATGCATGCACTATCATTCTATCTCAAGATAAGATGGAATGACTACTAAAACTACATTAGGTGCTTATTCCTCTTTCCTTTATATATACATGTAGGTGAAACAAGTTCCTTTCTCCCTCTCTCTTTTTTTTTACATTTTGTCTTTCTTTTTTTTCAAACCCTCATTTTTGAATTGACTAGAGGAACATTCACAATATTTTCTTTTTATTTTTTTCAGGCTTATTTGCACTTAGCTCACATCATTGATGCCTTACAAATTACTTTTCAGTGGGTATAGAACAGTTGTCCTGCTTTTCTTATTTTCTAGAAGAAATAAGGCACGAAAAGTCCTATATGCTCTAGAGTATGCAAAATGCAACTATAATGACATGCACTTGAGAATGTGTGAATGCATAGATGCAAAATCTAGCTACAATGAAATCCTATCTACATGTCATGCCCTCAAAAGATGAAAAACTATAAGTGCTTCCAATTCTTATGGTGGATATTGAATGAAATGAAATGGATAGATCACAAGACTAATGTACAAAACCATTGGAATAGATTATATTTCCCTCTTTACTAACCTGTGTAACAATAAATCAAATAGTTTCTCTCTCTCACTTTCGATTAAAGTCCCATTACTGTTTGGTCAGTTTAGGCTCAACATCCATGTCCATCCACAATTCTTGAATCATAAGGATGTACAGTTATGATCTTATGTTTTAAAGTTGACAAACCCAATTATTGTCATAGGTTAAGTGTTGAAGTTCAAACAACTTTAACTTGCAAATTCTTGAAAAATGTTCAATTATGCTCTGATTTCAGATAATGGCACCCATAACTCCCATGTGAAAAACATTGAGATGACACATTAACATTAGACATCCACGGATACACTAGATAGCATGTGGATCCTAAAAACTAAGAAAATTGCTAAAATAAAGGAAAAGGAAATAAAAGATAGAAAATGTTCCATCGCCCCCCCCAAGCTTGAATTCGACTATGGCCTCATAGTCAAAAATAATCTCAGCAGGTGGAACAATGATATCGTTTAGTGTTCCGGTGGTGGGTACTGTGGGGCAGTGGGATCCCAAGATGGATATTGCCCCTAGAAGTTTGGATCATATGGCGGCATGGGCGGAGGTTGAGGATATCCCCCGAAGTAGTTTTGGCTCCAGTAGTGATCATAGAACGGCTGCTGCTACTGTTCGATCCTCCCCAACCGGTCGTAGACCTGCTGTTGATTTGCGAACAACTGATGTTCATTCTCAAAGATGGCTTGTTGATTCACATACAACCGATTTGTGGTATCCTAGATATCGGTGAAGGAGGCAGTGTGCTACTGATGTGTCTCCTAGATGCTCTGGAGCATGTTGTACATTCCCTACATCGAATAGACATCCTCTCCTTCCTGAGAGGTATGCGGTGGCAGAGGCTGTGAAGATGATGATGCACCCAGGTAGAAGCCTAGCCGCTTCCTCGATGCCACTCGTGCCCAAAGAGGAGTGAAAGTCTCCTCTTCCTCTTCATTCTCATCATTGTCATCATTGTTACCTGCGTCTTCTTCACTTACTGAATCTTCAATTGCAATAATGGTCCACCTGAAGTGTTGGGCCCCTTGAATGTTGAAGACGGGATCAGGGAGCGCACACTCCTGATACTCTTTGTTGACGTGGTAGTGTGCATAGACCACGTCATCATGAACTGTCAGAAGGTTGGAGTGGTGGAAATGAGCAAGATTCATCGGATTTTTGCTGACAAGTGGAGGAAGTGATGATAGGTCTAGCCCAAGGTAGCGGTCTAGTGGCGTGATAAGTCCCCCAAAGTGAATAGGGGCTCTTCTGGTACTCCTCTTCACGGCCATCATGCGCATCAAGAAAGTGCCCCAGTTTAACTTTTCCCTCTTCAACAACTTGTAGAGGAAGAATAAATCTGTCTCTTGGAATTTGCTCAAAGAAAGCTCACCACAAGCAAAGAAGGTGATGCAAAGCATACGATGTAAAACCCGCACAAACGGGTGCTCAAAGTCAACCACCACTGCATTGTGATAGCTGATAGATTTTCTCACCAGAGTGGTTACCAGTGCCGCAAATATCACATCATAATCGACATGATTATCCGGCCGTCAGTACTTCTCAGGTGAGTGCCACCAGTTGTAGATTGAGTTGAATTGGTCAAGCGTAATATTATAGTTGCGGTTGAACAAATGGAAGGAAACACGGCCCTTGATCCACTTGCGGTCAGTGGTGATAAGGTCATTGGGCACAACACAAATGTCGAGGGGGGCCATGAACTCCACCACGATCTCCTTATAAGTTGGCCACTCCCCAAAGAAGGGATGACCCTCCACGTGGTAGGGAATTGCTTCCTCCCATGCTTTTGCCATCCTCCCAACTTGGCCAAGGAGGACATAGGTGAGGCTGTCTTCAAAACCATGGTCCCAGATCATTGCTCGATTAACATAACGAGTGGGATCTATTAGCCGCTTCATGAACTCGTCAAAGATTTTCTTCACGTCCGCCAAGGGGTGGGCAATCCTCAGACGGGGAATAGAGCCCGACGGTGGTGGCTTGAAAGTGTCAATCTCCATGGGAGCTGTCCACGAGGAAGATGCTCCTGCTGTCCTCACTATTGTGAACAGAAAAGGATAACGAAGAAGAGCTCGGTGAAGGTTGGAGAAGATGATCCCCGCAGTCTATGAAGAGCTCGGTGAAGATTGCTCACTTGCTATATGCTTGGTGAAGACCTCCTATTGCTCACAAGTGATCAAGCACAAGTAGGAAAGGAGAAGGTATGAAGGTGTGAAGAGAAAATGAATTCTACACCTCCTTTTATAGTTGAGATTGCCTCCACTGTTGACCCATCGATACCATGGATGAGTTGTCGATGGTATCGACACTTGTAGCACAATCTGGGTATTTGCTGCTATAGATGGTCGTCGATGGCTGGATGTGCGGGCCCGGATCGATGACGCGTCCATGGCGATGGTATCAACCCATCCCACATATCGACTTCTAAATTTAGCGAGCATCGTTGATATCTTCTTGCAGATTGGTGACGTGTCAAGTCGATACTCGCAACAGAGTGTCGATGGTATCAACACTTGATGTGTCCGTTATCTTCACGAGGCCTCGACGATGCTTCATTGCTGCTGTCGGGTCGATACCATCGACTGCCCCGTCGATGGTATCAATTTCACTAAGAAAAATTTCTCTAAAAATCTTTAGGGATCTCGTGAGCATCGACTTCCTGGTCGATACTATCGACCCGACGCTCTTTTTTTTTCCGATGTCGTTGATGATAGGTCGATACTATCAATGAGGCCGTCGATGGTATCGACTTAGAAATTTTTTTTGGTAGCCTCTTGCCTGCACCCACGTCGCTACCATCGACATTGTTGCCGATGGTATTGACTTTTAAATAGTACTACACACTGAGTAAACTTATTAGGTTATCATTTTTACACTAAAATGAAATTAATCAAAACTAACTTGAAAACATGATAGAAAATAAAGAAAATAGAAAAATGTAAACTACTGATGGTTGGGTTGCCTCCCAACAAATGCCCTTGTTTAATGTCCTAGGCTAGACATAAGGATACCTTTAACCTGGTTTGTCAAGGGGTGTCTCTAATGATTTATTTGGCAATTTGAATTCAACTCTATCATCACCAATTCCAAATGTCAAGTAACCTCACCCAATGACAGTGATTACATCAGCCGTAGCTTGGAATGACCTTCCCAATAGCATCTCACTTCCTTCCAACTCATTCATTTCCATGACCAGAAAATCAACAGGGAAGATGAATTTGTTGACCTTGACTAGCACATCCTCACATATACCTTGTGACTTTACAATGGATCCATACCCCAACTCAATTGTCATGGAAGTTTGTGTTGGCTTATTTAATCCCAACCTTTGAAAAGTGACAAGTGGCATAAGATTGATGCCTGCCCCTGAGTCACACTGTGCTTGTGGAAAATTTTGGCCACCTATGGAACATGGGATGTAGAAACATCATGGATCTTTCCTCTTCTTTGGCACCCTTCCTTGGATTATAGAACTCAGTGTTTCATCAGCACATACAACATTTGTATCTTTGATCTTCTATTTCTTGTTAATGATGTCTTTCATTAATCTTCCATATGAAGGAATTTTCTCTATAGCCTCCACCAATGGAATGTTAAGTGCCTTTGCTCTTTCCTCGACTTTAGACTATCTGGGAATGTCATGCTTGGTTACTTTATGTGCTTGTGCGGTGGCACATATGGGCTATTTGCGGTCTCCTACCCTAAGCTTGCTTCAATGTCACCCACTGGCGTAGGCTTTGGCACATCATTCACAGTTGGTGTGACTCATGGCTGCTCATCCTTCTCGGTGGTAGTAGCTCCACTGTGAAGTATGGCCTTCACCTGCTCATCTTTCCTAGGTGTGGGCACAACTGTGATGGGTTCTTGGTGGGATTTGTTGAACGAGTGACATCCTCCCAGTAATCCATATAAGCTACGGGGGTATGGCACACTGGGCTTAGCCTCTGTTTCAAAATGCATTTTTCCCTTTTCATGGACCTCCCCCACTAGGGGCTCTGTCTCCTTAATCACATATATATACTTCACTTGATGATGTACTTGAGCATCCTCTGCATTCCCTGCCAATCCTTGTTTATTTTGATGCTTCATGGTCACCACTTCATTGGCAATTTGGGCCAAAGTCATCTCCAGTGCCCTCATCTACGCTCCATGACTTTGCAACGTCTGCCCAAATTTATTCAAAATCTCGCCCTAGGACTGTAACTGCTTATCAAACATATTCATCAACTCTTGATTTTGTTTCACTACTTGGATAAGCAATTCAGTGCTTTTGTTCTCCACAGTGGGTTGTGGCTTTACATTCGGGTCTTGTAAGAAGTTGTTTAGATCCTTCCATGAGAATTTTCTATCCTTTATCCAAGAGTAATCATTTCTCCTGTAGCCCTATTGTTGAATGAATTTAACTTGGGCCTCCTCATCAGACGCTTCCTCTTTCTCTACAAGTTTCTTGGCTATGAGATCCATTTTGTCTTTCAATTCTATAATTTCCATCGATTCCCCTGCAGCTCTGGCTTGTTCCGGTGCATCTCTATCACCCCATGACTGTTTCTTAAGCATATTATTCAAAATCTCCCAACACCTTGTGTCTTTGTTGTTCAAGAAGAATCCCAAACCTGCTAAATCTAGATTGCTTCTATCATGCTCAGAAAGAGAAAAATAGAAAATATTTACCTGCTTTTCTTTGTCCATCCCATGATGTGGGCATCTCCTCAACATTATCTAGAATCTCTCCCATGTCTCAAAATATGTTTCACCACCTTTCTGACTGAAGTTATGGATTTTTCTTATGAGATCATTTGTCTTCTCAGGCGGGAAAAATCTTTCGAAGAAAACTTCAACCATGTGGTCCCAAGATTCCACATACTCATCGTCTAGATTATGCAGCCATTCTCGAGCATTTCCTGCTACAGAACTGGGAAATAACTTCAAGTAAAGCATATCTTGTGGAAACAGGTCTATCTTGACCATATCACAGTTCTCCACAAACTAGCTTATGTGGGTCACTAGATCTTCATTTTTGAGCCAGTAAAATACATTGGACTTGACCAAATTGATTAGGCATGGGTCAATTTTGTAGTTAGGAATGTTGATGGCCTACTTCTTAATTGGCCCCTTAGATGCAGAAGAGGACGACGCCTTGATTTTCTCCCAAATTGTTTGTTCCTCCGCCATTGCTTCGGTGTCAGAATCTGAATTCTCATAGTCTGATCCCAAAAACGGGACCTTCGTCGATGACTATGTGTAGTTTGTGCTACGCGTACTCACCATGCACTAGTACCTGCACAGTAATAAATTTAATTAGGCACAGTGCTAGATGATTACAGATTATGAAATATAGATGACTAATTTCCAGAATTTTAAATAAAAAAAATGTGGCCTAGAGTGGCCGCTTGCAGCCCTCGTAGTGCCAAAAATCACCGTTCCCCGGCAACGACACCAAAAACTTGACATGAATTTACCGTGCGTATAACGCAAGTGCATGCGTCAAAGTAATATAGGCCTTTGTGAGGCCCGAGTTGAACTCAGGGAACGGATTTTTGGTAGACTACAACTAAGTGTTCATGATCAGCTAGACCAATTAAAAAGGTTTGAGAGTTGATTGAAAAAGAATAGAAAAAGAAAAGAAAGCAAAACAATGGATTAAATGGTTGGTTTAATCTATTAAAGATGGAATCTTTAGGGTTGCGGTTTCACCGCAGGTTCTCGTTGTACTAATTCCTACACAATTATCCTAATTTGTCTCCTATTTCGGGTAGTGGCCTGTAGTCAGAATTGTTCACTATCACGATACAATTCACTACCTAAATCTAGGTCGGTTCCACAGTAGTAGTAACCTATATCCTAAATTAGGTGCATGCAGATCACACTCTGGGTTTCCACCATTAACTGTACATCGCCTTATTCAAAGGATTTATTAGTTATTGTGATTATCGTCTCTTTTCAACTGTTAATTCTTCTTTCAAAGTAATTAAAGGTATTATATTATCATTAGGGTGATCATTCATTATGATATAATTGAGAAAATGACATCATGCCATGGATTTAAGAGACAAATTATGATAAAGTATGTAAAAAGTATCATTCAACGATTAAATGGGCTACTCCCTATCCTAAAGATAAAGGGGATTAGCCCCGCATGTTTATCTTAATGAAATACAACATGAGGAAAGGAGAAAACATGGAGAAAACGTGGATAGGTGTTGTATAACCCCTGAACGGAGAAGATCTGGGCATTCCTTGGCACAGGGTGAACATTCTACAGCCTTTCAGCGGTGGAAAACATCTTCTACAACTCTCGAAATGATCGGGGCGTAGCTATCAGCTCCATTCTTCTCTCCTCCCCTTCTTGAGACTTCTCTGGTGGCTAATGATGTGATAGATTGCTTCGGGCCGCCGAAATTAGGTATATGCACCACTTTAGGTCGCCCAAAGATCACCACCGTCTGATTAGACACGATCTTTAGCAAAACCTAATCCGACGGCATCGATACGATCGACATGGGTCGATGGTATCGACCTGCATCAGGCACCGACACTTGCGCGATTCTTTGGGGTTCTCTCTGAAGTTGCCTCGATACTATCGACTGTGTGTCGATGGTATCGATGCCTTAGGTGTCACTTTTCTATATAAAATGACACTGAAGTTGCCTCTGCTCAGGTGAAGTTGATAGTATCGACTCCTAGGTCGATAGTATTGACCTCTGGAAATCTGGCTCGCTGACTCTCTCTCGATACCATCGATAGTCCCATCGATGGTATCGACTGCTGGTTGCTCTTCCGATGGTATCGACGCATGCAAATATCTGAATTTCCTGAAAAGAAAACAAGAACACCAATCAAATCCAAAAAATATGATCTTTTATACAAAATAAGATGATACAAGGTAAATTTGATGCAAAAAGAGATTATAGAATAAAGGTAGTGAATCATGCAATATTAATCACAAATATGATCAAAATACACATAAAACGTATGCAAAACCAGTCTATAAAAACGACTCAAAACCCCTGCATCAGGTAGCATGATTTAACTAATCAATTCTAAAACTAGTTGTTACTGAGCATAATAAAAACTAGATTGCATACTACATTTAACTAGTACTAATCAACCAATAGGTCTATCTGATTCTATGTTATTAATAAGGTTAGTTATGTATATGCATTATCTAATACATCATATTGAACATATTACTATTGTTCTAAAACCAAAATAGATCATCAAGAATACGAACCTACAACATGTCACCCACTATGGTGAGAACCTACACTACATAATTGAGGGAGTGACAACCATCTGTGCAAGCTGAAGAAGGGAGGCAGTTGGGTGCTTGTTTGGCATGCTTGAATTTTGGATGTCGATGAGAACAACGATGAGTAGTAGAGAGTTACAAATTACAGAATGGTGATGATCCACAGTTGAGTGGTGGACACTGGAGTATTTGTTAGACTCTATGGTTGCAGGTTGTAGACTCGTCAAAAAGAAGATTGTTGCTTTGTTGCAGGTCCTGCACATGCCGAGGAGAAGGTTTCTAGGGAAAATGGAGGGATCACTAACATGGAGGATGTGTGTTGATGGTGGCGTGGGGTTGAAGAAGGTGTCTTGGAGAGGTATGGTGTCTGGATCTAGTCTCACAATAGTGATACATGAAGATGGCATCCAACAGCCTTGGTGGCTGGTGCTGAGTTGAAGAAGACATGGCTTCAAGGGCTCGGGGAGCCGAGTAAGATGGTGAGCAGGGGAAGAAATAGAGAGAGAAGAGGGAAGAGGAAAAGAAAGGGGAGATGAGGAGGTGCGACAAAGAGGGGAAGAGGAAGAGGGAGTAAAGAAGAGCAGTCTGGTGCCCTTAGGAAGGGAAACACACGCGGATGCTGGGGAGGAGTGGCACAAAGTGTAATAATATTTTAACTTAGGGAATGCTTTAAATAAATGTATCAATGGTTCAAAACTTTTAGCAATTAAATGTGTGATTAAAACAATTCCGATTAGAATGAATCTTGATGGGGATATAGACAAGAGGTAGGACTATATAAACAAACTATTAATTTTTATTTTGGGTAAACTAAGGCCACAAAATAATTTAAGGGCATTTTTTATGTTTTAGGACTTTTTATCGAAATAAGAGTTTACTAATCCTTCAATGTTCTTATTGAAACTGAAATATAAAATTCATAAACCATATAAAATGTTTCTAGGAAATTTTAATGAGTTAGTGAATTTAAATACCATACCTTATTAAAAGACTCATAAATGAATCATTTATTACAATTTTAATTATTTACCAGTGTTTTGCCATAAAATTTGATAAGAGGGTACATGATGGAGCTTCCACTTACGTGGAATTGCGTGCACCACTAAAAATCCTAAAGATGGTAAATCTTTAAGTTTAGCCTTGCTTATACTAGATTGATAACTCTACCAACGTATGGTAATATACGTGGAAGTCTTATTGTAGTATAGTTAAGGGACGAATCCACAGGACAATGGTCTTGTTGAAAGCAACAAGATGGAAAATGTTGGGATTTCACTTAATCTCTTAATAGTAGGTACTTAGATCAAAAGGTTGGTTTGGTTGTTTCTAAACTAAGAGCAAGTAAAGTAAAGCAAAGAAGTAAATTTAAGGGTGTCAACAATGATAAGGGATCACTAGGATGTGATTGGATTTCACCGCCACTACACATGGATCAAAACATGCAATATAAAACATAACATGCAACAAGAGTCTAAACAGTTAGTATCTTTGTAGATTTGGTTTCCTTTCGGAGAACTAACTACGAGAAGTGCGGGAATGTTGCAACGCCAGCCATCCTCAAACGAATGGTCACCTGCTTTGCATCATTCCCTTGGAAAAGTGTGTTCCTCGACCTTATCAAGGTTGTACTTTCATACGTCAACTGATTCCATTTCATAGTATGAAAGTACAATGATGAAAGTGAGTTTATTCCACTTCTTGAAAAACACTCCTAGATACCAAAACAGATGCATGGTGGATACATGCATCAAGAACCAACATTCAATCGAGATTCAAATCTAATAGTACAAACAAACATAGACAATTCATACCAAAAGATAAAAGATAACACAAGTTGGTGATCAAGCAACAAGCATTCATTAAACGATTGATGTTGAACTGAAAAGAAAGCATCTCTATATTGCAAACTATGGATTAAATTACATGAAATGAAAACATGGGTAGCGGGGCTACTCCCTACACCCTAATGAAAGTGACTACTCGCTCATAGCTAGGACAAGGAAGGAGTCGAGAAGAAAGAGAGAGAGCGTCATCCCCACAAAGGAGAGAGGAAAGTCAACCCCTTAGAAAGAGAGAGAATGACGATCTTCAAACTTCACAGGCTGCTCGATGATGATGTCTCCTCTTCCCACCTTCTTTGGCGAAGAGTGAGAAAGCAGCTTCAGGATGGAATGCAGATCTCAGACCGGAAGCCTTTGGGCAGAGGATTGAAGCTGAAATAGCTATGGAGTAGTAGAGGCAGCCTCTGGGCGTCTGAAAACTTGATTGCCTTGGGAGGACCCCTTGGGTCTTATTTATAGGCCTTAAGTGAAGTCCAAACGGTTTGGACAGTTTTGGATCCAAACGGTTTCGAAGACCGTTTAGACTCTAAAACCGTTTGGACCCCTAGACCATTTGGACTCTGAAACTGTTTGAAACTGTTTGGACTCTGAAACCATTTCTCTTCATGCGGTCGTGGGACCGTGTCAGTCTGTGTGGTCTTGAGACCGTGTGGCTTCATGCGGTCTTGAGACCGTGTGGCTTCATGCGGTCTTGGGACCATGTGGCTTCATGCGATCTTGGGACCGTGTGGCTTCATGCGGTCTGGGGACCGTGTGACTCCATTCGGTCTTGAGACCGTGTGTCTTCATGCGGTCCTGAGACCGTGTGGCTTCATGCGGTCTTGGGACTATGTGGGTCCATGTGGTCTTGGGACCATTTGGCTTCATGCGGTCTTGGGACCATGTGAGTCCATGCGGTCTTGGGACCGTTTGGCCTCATGCAGTCTTGATACCGGTTAAGTCTTTTGTGATTTTTTTGTGTCTTTTTCTGTAGGTAAAAAGTAAAAAAGTTAATCTAACAGTATATTTGCAATAAAATAGGATAACTAGGGATTCTATCTAATTTATCTAAGAAATAAAGTGAGAAATTGAAGAAAAATACTAAGATAACATCACAAAATTGGAGGTTATCACCCCCCTAACTTAGAGTCTAGCTTATCCTCAAGTTAGATAGAGTTGAGGCATGTAATGGCGAAGCGATGTTATTTAGTTAAGATCTCCATATTCTTGCTTCAATTATAAACCCGAGCTCTCCTAAGGTCGTATCATGTCTTATTGCTTGCATTAACTCTTTCAGGTATTTCAGAGTTGCTTAGGTCTCAGGTTTCTTCCATATATCATAGCCTGCATTGGGACCACTTTTAATTTTGTGCATGTTGTTGACTCTAATCAACTTTATACCTTTCTGAAAGACCTACTGGAAGCTAGAGTGGATATGAGGGTTGGCTAAAGGCTTGATGTGTGACTCCCCCTTCAAGTGGGGGTGGGGTTGTCTATGCTTCTAGGAGTTCACTACTGGGCACGACACATCTGCCTCTGTTAGGGAAGCTAAATGTACCGGCCGGGTGAGTCCCTTATAAGCCTTTCATATATTAAGATACCTTAGGGTTCCACTACCGGACACGACACATCTGCCTTCATGAGGGCAGCTGAATGTACATGCCGGGTGAGACCTTCATTGGTTCTTTTTTTTTTTGGTTAAGCCAGGGGTCACTTTTATTCATCCCACACCCCTCTTGTGGGCACAATCATCCAACAATTACAACTCCTGCTTATAATAGTGCAGGTAAAAAGAAATAAAAACCAAATACATCATAACAACCTAACCAACAGCACTCCGCAAAATAATGTAAGGGACTCTACGTTTCTCTAAAGCCGCCATACCTTTTACTCTAAGTGGTATATTCAGAATACCTGAAGCAATGAATGGCTCATTCAACCTGCTGCCCTATTTCCCTAGTTCATGAGGTATCGAGTTGATGACCTTCTGAACCAAGGACCCATATATCATAGCAGAATCAAGCTCCTCTCACAGCTCCCTAACGAACGGTGATGTCTTCCATGGTTCCATCCCATTGTTCCATAAGATGTCATGCACGTACACCTCATCAATCTTAATGCACAAAATGACCAATGCATGGTCTCTCTCTATCTTCAACCCGATAGCACACGCTTGCATATATGCAAGTATGTAATACGTACTCCTGAGACAAGCTCTGAATACAAGGCAAATATTAGCCCTGTGATTTCTTATAACTCCCGCCACCCACCTTCGAGGGACTCCTTGGTTATCTCTATCTTTCTCGATCATGAGGTTGAGCTTAAGATTATGCAGGCCAGGAGTCTGCCATCTCACTAGTTCTATTTGTATCATCAAGACTCGCGGTACAGTGAAGCCCGCCTCCCTCATCCGTGCATAGATGCTATTATCTGTATCTAACACAAAAGGTCTCCTCTTCAGCTGAACGTTCAATGCCTCAATAACCCAACTTCACTCCTGAGAGAAAGGTCTATGTTGCTCCTCAAATCTAGCTTGGCATCTCAACCGCCATATGCTATACGAGATCAGAAGCGCCAGGTTTCCAGCTATCCACTCTTTTAGTTTCTTCCCCTTCCCCAGAATACAAGTATCTAGTAGGGATCTTACGTCATTAGGTGGATGCATGTCTGTCAGCTCGACAAACTTACCCCAAAAGAAACCCGCCATTCATCCATGGAAAATCAGATGACCAATGCTCTCCTCGTGTGGCTCCTTGCAGTAGTTGCATCGAGATGCAAAGGGAATGCAGCATCTAGCTTTAATATTATCATCCGTTGACGTGGCCCCTCTAACAGACTTCCAAATGAAAGACGCCGCCTTAGGGAAACTACTCTTCCAAATCCACTCTAACCCAACAGGACCTTCCCTTCCATCTACCATCAGTAGCTTTTTGAACGATTTCATAGAAAATGCACCTCTCAACCCCGGACTCCATATCGTTCTATCTTCCACATCATCAATCCATGCATTATATTCACGGATGATATCCAACCCATCATCATCAACTATCATCCTCAGTAAATCCCAATCACATCCCTGGCCTTCAATCCAGAAGTCTTTAATAAGAAAATGGTGTCTTCTATCACTAGAAAATCTAGCATGATTAGTCAAGCATTGCTCACACCACCTCGAGTCCCAGAAAGGAATTTCACCTCTCCCTATCACCCATCTACACATAGGGAACACCTACGGCATCATATCCCATATACGTTTCCAGTACGGAGAAGGAGAAGGTCCCAGCTTCAAGGAACCGAGAAAGACATTATCACGACCTGCTACCACATTTGCATACTTCCACCTGCAGAAACTGGCCTATATTGAGTTTGACGTCAACACCTCCCAACAAGCCTTCCCAATGAAAGCATCATTTATCAGACGGAGTGATGAAAACCCCATACCACCTTGAGATAGAGGTATTGCAACTATGTGCCAACTAAGCCAAGCTTTTCTGTGTTGTTCATCCCTGCCCGCCCACAAGAAATGAGAAAGCTTCCTCTCAATGCGGTCTGCAATCCCCACCGGAACGCCAATGGCAGCCACCGTATATACAGGAATGGATGATAGCACGTGAGCGATTAGAAGTCTTCTTCCCGCAAAGGATAGGAGCTTGGATCTCCAAGTTGTGAATTTATTAACAATCTTCTTCATCAAGAACATGAAGTCGTTGAGTCTCATCCTTCCTTTTGTTATAGGGATACCCAGGTAAGTGATAGTTTCCTTCGCTACCCCCATATCCATACAAACTGCCAATCTATTTATCATCTCCAAATCTTTCCCACCTACAACACATATGGATTTTTCTTTATTGATTCTTTGCCCCGTGGCCCTTTCATATGCCTCAAAAGTATCCCTAACCTTCTCCATCGATCTCTGATCAGCATTGAAGAATAAAGCAATGTCATCCGCATATAATAGAATGCTTGGCGGAATCACCTCCTCCCTTATCTTGAATCTCAAAATGTGTCCCTCCTCTTCTATCTTCAGAAATTTTCTACATAGAATCTCCTCGAAAAGAATGAACAAGAAAGGGGATAGCGCAGAACCTTGCTTGAGACCTCTACTCATCGGAAAAAATCCTGCAGTTTCATCCCCAACCGTGACGGTAGCCCATGTATTAGAAAAGAAACTTAAGCACAGCTTCACCATATTCATACTAAACCCAAATTGCTGCATCACTCTCCACTAGACATTCCAGTCAGTCCTATCGTAAGCTTTCTACATATCATACTTCAAAATCACATTGGGTGTCCCTTGTCCTCTATTGATGTCGTGCATCAGCTCCTTCGCAAGCCTGACATGATGAGTGATGTCGGATCCTTTAACAAAAGCACCTTGTACCTTGGAAATCAACCTCGGCATCATGGGAACCATCCTATCACTGAGAATACGTGCAAGAATACGGAGGGCAACATTTTCAATAGATATTGGCCTGAAGTCCTCTGGTAGTCTCTTTGGGCAATCCACCTTTGGAATAAGTAGAATTCGGCTGCAGAAAAGGCCCCTAAAGCAAGGCTGACCTCTAAAGAAAGCCTCTGTCACCTTCATTGGTTCTTTATATAGATCCTTATTTATGGCACAACTCTCATATTTTTATTCAACTCTCTGGATTTTATTCGTAGACTCACAGGCTTAGGATTTGGGGTTTTTTTTGGGAATTTATTTTGGGCTGCCAAGCCTCTTTTATTTGAAGAGAGGAAAGCTATTCTTAGAGTTTTTCAACATGCACTTATTTGGTTTCTTTTTAATGGTCAACTTGCGAGACTTCTTGATTTGGATGTCGCCTGATGCCCCTCTCATCCTTGAGAGCTTGTCTTATTTCGGCCTTGATGTTGACCTGTGGAGAGTCGGATTTAGAAGTGAAACAAAAGCATGAAAATCAAGAGTGAAGAGAAATTATTAAGTCTCCATTATATGTCTAAGTGCTATTCTAGTTATTATTCTTGATGACTGACTTGATTGTAAAGTTAGCAGGGGATGACTTTATTCCAAAGATTTATTATCAGATGAATTATTTAAAACAAAAACTAAATGTGTAAGGGAAACTAGGAAAATTTTGTAAAAAATTGAAAGAGAAGATGGAGAAAGAAGGATATAGAAATGATACCTCACCCTTGTCTAATGTAATCCCCCCTAACTTATCATTCACTCTATCCTCAGAGTGGCAAAGTGATAGGTTGAAAAGTAAAAAGACAAGGGCGTCAGGCTTCTGTTAATCCCGAGTTTGCCCATGGTGTTCTGAGTAGATTAGCTATAAACTTACCGCGTAGGGTGTGGTAATCCACGTCTGTCATATCCTCTACTGGTCTTTGAAGGACCATGATGGTGTACATCCAGTAGAGGATGTGGAAGCCGCAGTCGTTTGATTCCCGAATTTTTTGGGGACATTTGTGGTTGAAGCATGGGCGATGAAAGTGTTCTTTGCCGTATGCCCTTGTGTGCTGACTTAGAATATCAATTAGTCTGTCTACACATTCCTTTGCCACTTCCTCTGTGGGCATCTTTGGTGTCACTACATATTTCTTCTGTTGTGGATTAAACTGGATGTCAGAACTGTTGTTAATGGTAGTTGTTCCTTCAGGTAGGTTTGTTGCCAGAAGCATCCAGTGCTTATGGTGAAGGAATGGTAGCATGATAAACTTCGGTGTTGTGTGTTGTAGGAAGGAAATTAGTGCTTCAGTTGTTCCAAAGTTCTTTATCTTTAGGAGATTGTCCTTCATATATGGGGATGCCATATAGGTTGTAGGGTGATTCCGTCTGAGAAGAAATTGATAGGCAGCCATCAAGCTCATGGATAGAGACCCTTTGAACTGTACAGTTTTTCTTAACGCGTCTTCCATGACCAAAATGTCACCGGACATGAAAACAAGGTCATCTTTCTCGGCGTAAAGCCTTGACATGATGAGACGGAGTTTAGTGTCAGAGAGACTTTTGCAAGCACTGAGGTCAAAATCTGGGAAAGTTGGTTCTATGGCAGATAGGGACACCATTTGTGATGGCGATCTCCTAATGGTTGCCCCTGACAAAAGATCTATGTCCCCTTTATCCTGCGCCAGATCAAAGTGGGAAGGGTCCCATTTTCTTTTCTTGGGAACTATGGCTGGATGTTTGTTGTTCTCCAATTCTTTTAAGGTTTGTCAGAAAGGTCGCCTTTGCGGACGTTGGATTGCAGAAAAGAGGTAGTGGGGGACATCATCTGGTGAAATTGTCGGGTCCTTGAAGAACCGTCTATCACAAATGAGATCCATGGCGTAACGCCCTCGCAGGGAGTGAAGATCTTCGGCGACCAGCTCGGTAAAGGGGATTTCTTGGTTTAGCGCTTGAATGTGACGAATAGTGCAGAAAGTGCAATCCCCAGATCCCTTAGTAGTTTGGACTTGCGGGTTTATTATTTGGAACCAGGGTTGGTTCCAGTCCTGACGGAGGGACGGGCGTGCAACCCAAATTAGCTTAAGAAGCCGGAAAGGTATACATCTTGCCTCCCCTGCTTCTTCTCCAACAAAATTTATTGTTCCGGCTGGTAGCTCAGTGGCGCAAAAATTGTACACCTTGGCATCCCGAGCCTCGGTGTCCACAATCATAAACAACCAGTGATTAGAAACGTGAAATGGCACGATGAGATATTGTGCCCTTCGTGCTAAACCAGCACGCAGCTGCTCTATTGACTTTGCTCGTATTTATTTATATAACAAGCCTATAGATAGAGCAGGTGAGGCATTAAATATTGGTTGCTGCCTCTTAGAGCTTCTGTAAACTTCTATGCAGTTGGCAAGTAGGACACGGAAGATGGCCATTGACATCGTTGACTGTGGTCGTAGGATGTTGCGGAAATCTTCGCATGTCAACTTGCGCTTAGTCTTTGTATTGTGGTAGATGATGTCTTCCCCCTCTTTGGTATCGTCGACAATAGTGTTCAGGATAAAGATGTTCTGAGCATCTAGTGTAGAGATGGCCGCCATATCTAAATCGTGCATCTTATGCGGTAGAGGTGGTGGCGGGGGAAGCTCCTGCGGAGGGGGTGAAGAAGTTTGTTCCAAATCTTCTATATAGCCTATTCAGATCTTCATCTGAATCGGAAGCAGAATTGAGTTCTTCATCTGTATCTAAACGTACTCGTTCTGATTCTTCCTGTTCTGGCAGAAAGGGCACTGATTGGTCAAGTGTGGAAAAATGTTGAGTGGCAGTTGCTGGTGGGCTTGCACTGGTTCCTAAAATACATTGGTGGAACTCAGCAAAAGCCGCGTCTTTTGCATACTCCCCTATGGATCCCAAAGTAGAGTAATCGAGGAATTGGTTCCCATATGATATGCTTACATTTTCATTGTGGGTGGGGGACTTGGGATGATGTCCACCTTCTTAGTGGTCTTTGTCATATCCTTTCTGAGAAGGTTCTGCTCCTTGGCTTGGGCCCTCCCCAGCATTGTCTGGGGCATCAGATTTGTCATATGAGGAGGTGGTATCGTCATTAGAATCGGCTGAGGAGTTGGAGTCATCTTCATCTTCATTATCGCCTTCTTTGTCAGCTGCTGCTTTGTTTGTTAGCTTCTTGTGTGCTGTCTTTTTGCATTGCAGATGGATGGTTTGTAACTCGTCAAATGCCACTTGCGCATGCTCGTGTGTTTCCAGCAGTGCGTTGTGTGTTTCCTTGAGATCTTTGTATCGACCCTCGGCAGAGAGGAGTCACGCTGTAAGATCTGTTATCGTATCTTGTAATTGTTGGATTGCATTGTTTGTCGACTCCTCTTGGCGATTGTTGAGTTGGGCGAGAGTGTTGCTGATGGTATCCAAGTGCGTGCTAAGAGTTGTTTGTTTTTTCTTGAACTCGGGGAGGGTCTTAGGCAGAGGTTGAGACTACATAGAGATCTCATCAACTTGCTTGGCCATCGCTTCTTGCTGGCTTTTTACCCCAAGGATCAGCTCGGGAAATTTGTTCAAGTGGCTGTCGATGTGATCAACTTGCCTGGCCACTACATCATGTCAATGCTGAAGACCTTAGAGGATGCTTGGTAAGGCGCGATTCTGTTCATCGATCTTGGCTACCTGTTTAGATAGTCCCTGCACACAAGAAAAAATGGAGTGCATTATGTTAGAAGGGTCGGTGAGGAGGTTTCAAATGGTTTCAAATTGACGTCTGAATTCCTCACCGACATTTGTGAAAGGGACCCCAGTTATAGAAGGGTGGGATGGTTGGGGTCTGGATGGGAAGGGTGTAGTGTCTTGCGAAAGAGACATTGTTGATGGTTCCGCGAACTGCGTGGTGACTATAGATGGTATCACCAGCAGTGTTGGGGTGGTGGTGGATGGGAAAGGTGGTGATGTTGCTGGTGAAAATGGTGGGATTGATAGTGGTGGGGGAAAGACTGCGGGGATGGAGGCGAAGGTGGTGAAGTTGGGTGTAGAGGTGTAGAAAGGGATGTCCGAAGAGAAAATGGGTGAAGTGGAGGATGTAGGTGGTGGTGTAGTTGTGGAGAAAGATTGGAGAGTGGTGGATTGTGGAAAGGTGGAGGGTGGTGAGGTGGTTGTTGTAAGTTCAACATTGAGACTCATAATGAAGGAATCAAGAGATGAGGTGGTGATTTGTTCTTCGGGGAGGGGGGTTTCTGCTTCTGGATGAGGTTTAGATGTTGGTGTCCTCGACAACTGTTGTTTCTACAAAAGTCTTTTGGAGGGTCGTTTCACAGGAATTTTTGTTACCCTAGCTGTTGGGTCGGTTATGCTATGTTCTGTTTGCCCCACCTTTACTTTTTTCTCTGGTGCTTTGACCGTAGCTATGAGTTTTGTAAGATCCTCGTCACTGAATAGGAGCTTTTCCTTATTGTAATCTACAAGCTCCGGGAGCGGTAGCAGGGTTCTAGAGGATTTGACTGTAGGGAAAAAAATGTAAAATAACTTTGCATCCTTGTCTTTGATTATGTAGGAGTTTTTCAAAGTTTATTCGTTTGTTAGGATATCGTCCTTTAACTGTGTGCATCTTGGTAGAGGTTTGTCCATCTTGAGGTATTTGATGATGGATGTGATATGACCCCCCATGCAAATTTCCTTCGCTAGGGCGTAAGCGGATAGCTTCTGGATCATATGACGTCCAATGTTGACTGGCATCCCATGTGAAATTGACCAGAGAACAAAAAGATCCAAAATTATGACATTCTCTCCCTCTGTCATGGGGAAGAGTGTGCCTGTGAGAATTTTATGTAAAGTGCGCACTAAACCAGATTGTATGTTTGAGGCCTTGCATGTCTTTGCCTCGTAGGTGGGGATCCCTGTCAGGGATTTCCAACCGTTATGTCTGTTGAAACTAGTGTTCTCCATTCCAACAACTTTGGCTTTCTGGAGCTGCTCCTGGTTGTCTATAAAGATTTCATTCAACATATTTTCTATTATGACAACCTTGCTACCAAAGAGTTTGGTGACCAGCCTACGGTCACCTCCGTCCCTTAATATATCCATAATGTCGACAGGTTCTTTATTAAGATAAGTGAAGAATTCAGTTGTAGGTTCATTGTAGGAGATCTCAGGTACCAAACACAGCCTTGAAAGATTGGTGTTGTCTAGCATGGTGAGAATTCTATCGTAGATCCCCATCTTAAGTAGTACGCTAGAGAAGACATACTTTGTAGGTTTTAGGATTTTGTCGATGGAGGGAAGGGTGTGTATGTAAAGGTTTTCTGGTGGTGGTGTTGTAGTGGTGATGGGAGGGAAAAAAGGAACAGTGATGGTGGCGGAAGCGACAGCGGAGGTGGTACTTGGTGGAATGTTTCCTGCCAGGGTTTGCTCCCTTGCAGTGATTGGATGAACCTACTTCCTTGCCTGCTTCTTTGGTTGCGGAGTTTTGGTGGCTTCCTGGGCCTTCCTTTTCCCCTTGCTCTTTGTGGTGGGGGATTCCTCCTTGGGCGTTGGCTCATATTCTGAGCCCTCATCTCTGGAAGAAAGTTCTTCTATTTCTTCTTCTGGTGCCTCAGCTAGACAGTTGTTTATGCGGTCGATTTCACACAAGACTTTTATGATGTTAACCTTTGGTGGGGATTTTCCAATCTTGTTGAAGGTGTCTATTATCTTTTGGAGGTTGGTTCGGTCCTCCAAGAGTTGCTCCCTTGTCCAGAAGGGGCCATCTTCGTTTCCGGCTGACTGCTTTGCTGGTGAAGCCATTTCTGAAAATAAAAAGTCATGTGTTAGAATAACAAGTTTAAAATTAGATTGTATGTGTTTATATGTGTTTTTATGTTTTAGCAAAAAACAAGCAGTTTTGAAAAGCCAAACGGTTTTGGAGACCGTTTGTTTTCAAACGGTTTGAGGACCGTTTGGTCCCAAACGGTTTCAAGACCGTATGGTCCCAAACGGTTTCAAAACTGTATGGTTATAAACAGTTTCAAGAACGTATGGTTCCAAACGGTTTGAAGACCATTTGGTTACAAACGGTTTGAAGACCGTTTGGTCCCAAACGGTTTCAAGCACCAAACGGTTTGAAGACCGTTTGGTCCCAAATGGTTTGAAGACCGTTTGGTCCCAAACGGTTTCAAGACCGTATGGTTCCAAACGGTTTGAAAACAGTTTGGTAGGTGAAGCGTTAAGGAGTGGCCAGCGATGAAGAGGACGATGAAGGTGAGGAAGGGGGTGCCGCGGCAACGCAAAGATGTCGGCGGTGGTAAAGACCGTTGCGGAGGCGAAAAAAAAAGATAACAGTGTGATAGAATAGGGAGCCGCGGCGGCGTTGCCGGCATCGGCGATGATGGCGTGTCTACCTTGCTGTTGTGGATGAGGAAGATGATGACGAGAGAGACGGTAAA